>OY755045.1:31846966-32389466 GCA_963576565.1 Aspidapion aeneum
ATGGCTTGCTTCCTATCAATAATAATTAGTTTTAACAAGCTATGAAAATATACATAAATCTGCTACTGCTGCTTCAGGCGAATTATTTTTTTAAAACTTTTTATGAGTTTCATTCGACACACAGCACATATTTTCTGAAACATTTCTCAATTTTCCAGAATGTTTCTTCAATGTTATCCCCACACCTGGTCGCAAATATTTTAGACCAATCTTTTGGATTATCTTTAATTTCTTTACATTTTTAATAGTATAATATAGAAGTGCAACACTATCAACAGATCAGGTTTAAATAAATGAAATCGGCATTCTGGCGTGTTTTTGCGACAATTCCTTGCAGGAATTTTCCTGTATCAAACAGGCACAGATTGTCTGGTCTGATAGGCTGGGAATAACTCACCAATGAAAAAGTAGACATGACAGGAATAAACAAGTTTGCACAAATAAAAACACAAGTTTTAGACTCATGAAAAGACTTACACTGACTGGGGGGGAGGATGAAAAAAAGGGGGTATTTTTATGTTAGCTTTAATTTACCTACAACGAATTAATATTAAAAATATAACTTTTTCCTTCAGATTTTTGTTGCTTTTATTTGGTTTTTGTTTTTTTTTTGACCATGAACCCATAATGTCTCCATTTAGAAATTTTTTTCAAAAAAATCAAGAATGACTTTTTTGAAAAAAAATAATTTTTTTTCCAAATTTCAAAAAAAGGGGAGGCAAATATAATAGGCCATGTGACACATCGTTGGAAATGTATTTAAATTGCCTTTATAACGAGCTATATCTTATCAATCTGCGATAAGTTGTCCTCAAGATATTTTAATTTTTGTGATGCTGTGTTGGACCAAAATGGGTCAAGTTTTCGATTTTTGAAAATTAATTTAAAAAAAAGCATCAGAAAAAAAAATATTTTGGAATTTTTATCCCACCCATATATCCAAATTTTATCAAAATCTGTGAAATCGTCTGCCAAACCTCTGGTTGATTTGATACCCTGAAGGAACAGATATTTTCTGATGACAGTAAATTAAAACTTCATCTTAGCATATCAAACTTGTCATTTTAACAGTCTTTAAATCAGGTAAAATTAAATAAAAAAATTATTTACAGGTCACAATTGGCCTGGCAGGTGAGAACCACCACCACCAAGGACTCACCAGCTCAAGTTGACTTTTTGAAAGCCAGAAACTTGCTACCCACACCTAGCAAAAGGTAAGATAGCCTACATACTTTTCTTCTTGGAATCAAAAAGAGTCACTTGTATAATTATATAATACTATACAGTAGTGGCCAATAATTTAGCAACCAAACAATGAAAATCTGATCCTACAGTAACTATCAAAAGAGTCGATTTAAAACCTTCACTCTGTTTCTCAGCCAATATTCAATGAACCTACAGATCAGAGATGTCTTTCATATAATTTTATAGAACCTTTATTAAAAAGCTTCAAAACTGACTTTCAACATTCGAAAAAGGTGTAAACATTTTACACTTGAAAATTTTATTTACAATTGAAATTGCTAAATTTAAACATTTATTTCTTGACCATCCTGTGTCCAATAGATACGAAATTGTAAGGAGCTATAAAATTTTGACCTTTCTTTTGAATGGTGTCAGCCAGTTTTGCCTAAAACTACACAAAAAAGTATTTTGTAAGCTTTTTTTTAAATGTGACAAGGGCATTATAAAATTGTACAAAAAAAATCGCTGTAGCTTGTGAGTTGAGAAATATGTATTTTTTCAATACACATTTACTTTTTTCATAGTAAGTGTAGGATCAGATCATAACCCTCATTTAAAAAGTTCTTATAAACATATTTCCGCAAACCTTTTGTTAGGTACCAATTTCTGTCTTCAAAAATTATATACAGATTCACCTGTTAAAATATGGTTATTTAATTATGTCACACCCTGTATTTTCTTATTGTTATAGGTGAACCCAATACTAATGCGGGGTTTAAATTTGATCCATTATGTGGTGAACCACTTGGAAGCAACACTGTTGTTCTGGTCAGTGTTTACAGCTGGATTAGCTATCATAGCTACAACATGTTCATCATCATCTTCAAAAAAACAATAGCAAAAATCCTGGTGAGTGTCTTTTTAATTAAAATGTTTTAAAAATATTTGGAGATTTCAAAATTGTTTTTAACATTGGTATGAAACGTTTGCCTTTGACCAAAAATCATTATAACATTTTATTTAAAATACTCATAGCTCATGAGACACCATTACTTGTATTTTTTTTGTATAATGGCAGTTTTTCATTGGCAGTCTATCATTTAAACTAATGGAAATATGTCATGATTTAACCGCCAAATTAAAAAAAAAACTATAGTTAGTGTAGGATCAGATTTTTATACAGTTTTGGGTGATAGCTAAATTATTCGCCAGGTTTGCCACTACATTCAATTATATTTTTTTTCAAAAAAAATTATTACCTTTTATCAGAGCATCTTAAAATTTTCAGCATCACCCTCTTATTAAAAGTCTTATAAACATATTTCTGCAAACCTTTTGTTATCAATTTCTGTCTTAAAAAATCATATATAGTTTCACCTCTTAAAATAAGGTTGTTTAATTTAGTAAAACCCTGTATTTTCTTATTGTTATAGGTAACCCCAATACTAAAGCAGGGTTTAGATTCGATCCGTTATGTGATGAACCACTTGAAAACAACACACAAAAAAACTCAAAAAGACCCACCACAGATCAAAGAGACTAAATGGATTGTAATTAATTTCTTGTAGTTGAGGAGAAGAGCTGTAGGGCATTTTAAAAACAAAATGAAAGCTGCTCTAGATGATCCAAGAAACAGTCAGGTATCACTACATACATTGACATTAAATTGCAATAAAAAAAATAATAGGTAAAACAACATATCTTTGCAACACAGACTAGTATCAAGAAATAACGGGTAAAAACAAGATACCCTGTATGTATGACATATTTTAAACAAATAGAGACGCGACAAACCCATCAAAGTAACTGAAATTCATATTTTTTGGTTGTTATTTTCTTGTCAAGTTCATTGGCGTTTCACTAAAATCATTTAAGTCGTCAGCGGTGAATGACATCTATAATCATGCAACATATAAACAATTTGTCAGCCACATGGTATATTTTTGTCAAAAATCGTTTATTTTTATTTCCCTGTGCTTATGAATTAACAATGGCGGAGGTGAGCCTCTCTAAACAATGCTAGAGTATACAGTACTGATATTTTCCTTCTTTGATTTTCACATATAAATTTGAGTTTGATAAGTTTGTCGTGTCTCTATTTTCTTAAAATATATCACACATACAGAGTATCTGGTGAAAACCAACAGAGAAGTCAAGAACAACCAGAAGAAGACTACTCATACATAAAAATCAACAAACAACTGTGACCCAGACTAAAGCTATTGCACCAACTTCCCCTCATATTGAGCAACCTCTAAAACAAGCAATCCCCCATTTTACAATCAAATAACAATTATTTTAATAGCTCTGGAGCAGTAGAGTCACTACAAGACCTTCCAGAATTTCATCAGTATGAAAGTGACACTAATAGTCAAAATTTCATCCAAACAATTAGCAATTAACTATTTTTCTTTTTTTTTTTAAGTTTTTTTCAGTTTTTTAATAATAATCTTGTAACATTCAGCAGCATGTAAAATCTTGAACAAAACTCAAAAATAAACAGCAGAAAACATTTTATATGTTGGTGAATGTGGTAGGAAAGTATATTTTGCTGGAGATCAAATTTTAAATATTTTAAAACGCAATGTCTGATAGAAAGGTTTTTATTTTTATACCTAAAAATAATTCCTAAATAAATCGAGTTTGAAATTATTATTAATAAATATATATGTAAGAATACCATGTAGTAAATTAAGGTAGTAATCTAGATTGTTTTCAACCTTTTGTAGATTTTTTTTTTGCAATGGTGGCAAGGGCTGAGCACTTAAGAAGGGAGGATGGAGTTATATACAGGGTGTTTCCTAATTGAATGTCAATATTCATGGGGGTGATTTTTGGGCCCATTTTAAGAAAAAAACTTCATATAAACATTTGTTCTAAACGTCTTACCTTTTGAGATACAGGGTGGTAAAGTTTTCAAAAATAAATCATTTCACATTCAATTAGGAAACACCCTGTATAGTAACTTATAAGCGAGACTCTTGTAGACTTAAGGGGGTTAGAATTGATCCAGACTTTAATTTTTAAAAGTAAATTTAGTTATTGTAAACAATCGTTAAACAAATTTGTAGCTTCCTAAAAATAATGAAAATGTTTATTGGGCAGCTCGATCAGTTGATTATTTTCGGAAACTTTAAAACTGTTTTTTTTGTGGCAAAAATAAAAAGAACAATAATTCTATAACCAATTTTATTTTATATCTGTAGACAAATGTATTTTACAGGAAATAAATGTTTGCTTATTCTATTAAAAATAAGGACAATTGCTTAATATTGTAGTAAGAAAAGTTAGGGTTACATGTAGGTTACATAAAGTTTCACACAAATACGCTTCCAACTCTTTATATTGGATTTATATCACTAAAAATGTTATTGGATGTAATGATTTTTATGAGTTATAACACTTTGTGAGATGAGGGAATGACATAAATAAGGTAGTATTATGGTCATCTTAAAGCTGAATTTTTTTGAGATATGTCAGTTTGTAAGATCAACGACGATATGTTTAGCTTTTATTTGCAATGAAAATTGAAATCGCGCACGTAGCCGTTTTCAAGAAATAATATAAAATTACTTTTTTTAGGTAAATTAATGCTCAATGTGCCTTATTAATGTTCTTAGAGTATCTTCTGGTAAAAATGTCACTCCAATATGAACCGGGTGGGCCAAAAAAAACTGGACATTTTTTTTATTTTATTTTAATGGGACAAACTGCAGCTGACAGAGGATTAATCAGAGATGGCAGACGAAATAAAATGTACCCTTCAAAGATGATCGTTTATTCTTGTGTTGCGAACATGTTTTATTAATTTTTTTAAATCATTAAAAAAGCTGCATTCTTGCCACGCACAACAAGGAATGAGTCAGCAAAATCGGTTCGGTGGTTTTAAAAAATATATATTTTTGATTTAATTGAATATTATACGATTGCCTTGCCAATCATGTCTGCATTTATTTCCTTATAAATTCATTACTACTGAACCGATTTTGATGAAATAAAAAATATCCTGGTGAGAATTAATTGCTTTTTAAAGATCATCATCAAAATTCAAATCAAAATCTTAAAATTTAAGATGGTGGACAAAATCATAATTGATTCTTCAAAATGGCGAGTTAAGTCTTATTTTATGAAAATATTTTAGTTTTTTTTAATTTATAGAAAAGCACTATTTTTCCCTTCCCCCGCACAACAAGGTATGAATTAGTAAAATCGGTTCGGTGGTTCTCAAAAAATCTTTTTTTGTTTCGGCCATTGGTTTACAGATTATACGATTGCATTGCCAATCCTGTCTGCATTCATTTCTTTATAAACTCATTATTACTGAACCGATTTTAGTGAAATAAAAAAATTCATGCTGAGAATTGATTGCTCTTTAAAGCCTATAATCGAAATTTGCCGCGACCTTCAAAGTTAGGAGGTCGGAAATAATCATACTTGACCCTTCAAAGAGGCACGTTTATTCTTATTTTCAAAAAATGTTTTAATTTATAGAAAAGCACTTAATTAATTTTTATCTCCTGATGCAGGAGAAAAGTAATGTTTTTCAATAAATTTAAAAAAAAACAAACATTTTCGAAAAATAAGAATACGCACGCCATTTTGATAAATCAAGTATGATTCTGTCCGACATCTTAAATTTTAAGATGGCGGCAAATTTCGATTACAATCTTTAAAGAGCAATAAATTCTCAACATGATTTGTTTTACTTCACTAACATTGGTTTAGTAATAACGAATTTATAAGCGAATAAATGCAGACAGGATTGGTAATGCAATCGTATAATCTGTAAAACAATGGCTGAAACAAAAATAGATTTTTTGAGAACCACCACACCGATTTTACTAACTTGCACCTCGTTGTGTGGGGGAAAAGCAGTGCCTTTCTATAAATTAAAAAAAAAGACTAAAACATATTCGGAAACTAAGAATAAACACGCCATTTAGAAGAATCAAATTTGATTCCGACCGCCATCTTAAATTTAAAGATGGCCATACACTTTGATCATGATCTTTAAAAAGCAATCATTTCTCACCAGGATGTTTTTTATTTCATTAAAATCGGTTCAGTAGTAATGAATTTATAGGAAAATAAGTGCAGACAAGGTTGGCAAAGCAATCGTATAATGTTCAAAACAATGGTTAAAAAAAATATTTTTGTGATTTAAAAAAATTAATAAAACATGTTCGCAACACGAGAATAAACGATCATCTTTGAAGGGTACATTTTAGTTTCGTCCACCATCTTGGATTTTGAGATGATGGACAAAAAAATACATTCAGTCAAAACTCTGATTAATTATCTGCCAAGTCCAGTTTGTCCCATAAAAATCGATTGTATAGTTCAAAAGTGATCAAATATTGTCCAGTTTTTTTTGGCCCACCCGGTATATTATACAAGATAAGATGAAAATTAAAAAAATATTATTAATTAAACATAACCTTTATTTTGAAATCAATCAAATTATAACAAAAATGGAAAACTAAAAGAAAAATGTCTATTCTGGTGCTGTTAAATAAAATATCCTTGTGAAAATAAAATATAGGTTACTAAAAAGGAGTATATATGTTGTGTATTGTATGAACAAACTCGAATTTTCAAACATATTGAATGAATGATGGATCTGCTAAAAAATCCTATTGCTGTTTGATACTGCTCTATAAATTCTGGTACGTGATATACTAGAGCATGCATTTTCGCTGTAGGAAGAATTTTGACTTTGTCCAGCTCTATATTGAACTGTAGTGCTTAATGAATATTTTGTAGTTTGCATCTAAAACTCGTCCAAAACAACTGCTAACCACCTTGTAAAACGCAAAAAAACAGCCACATTTTTGTTTCCTGTAAGAAAATAATTATAAATATTCCTTGTTTCGTTTTTTCGTATTTTACCATGCCGCTTGAAAGTTGTTTAAATAAAAACTTCAAACGATAAGGTAAATTTCGAAAAAATAAAACCGTTCAAGCTATAATTATGATTATTTTCTTACAGGAAACAAATATGTGGCTCTTTTTTCTGCGTTTCACAAGGTTAAATTCCTCCTACACCAAAAATTCATGCTCTAGTATATCACGTACCAGAATTTATAGAGCAGTATCAAAGACAATTACGATTTTTTTCCGAATAGGCCTCGGAGCAGATCCATCATTCATTAGGTATGTTTGAGAAAACGTTTAAGTCAAATAAGAACAATTATGATCATTGTAAGAAAAAACTAATACGCTGCGCTTATTCATACAAGGCACAACATATATAGCTTTTTAGTAATCTATATTTTATTGTCACAAGAATATTTTGTTTAGTACCACCAGAATTATAAATATTTTTCTTTTAGTTTTGAATTTTTGTTATAATTAGATTAACTTCAAAATAAAGGTTATGTTTAAAACTTTAGGTTATCTTTTTTTAAAATATATGTATAATGTATGTATTGAATTGATATTTTAACCAGAACATACTCTAAGAACATTAATAAGGCAAACTGAAGAAGAAGAAAAGTTTGAGGTTTTCAAAATGTCTTTTTACTTTTTTGTGATAAATATCTTTGAAACGAAATATAGCAAAATAAATTATTTACCCACCAGGTGGGGACATACGAGTATAGGGAATTTAAGACCTTTATTCTAGTTTTTTCTACAACTTTCACACTCCAAAAAGTAAAAAATTACGTGATCCGAATAGGTGGAGTATAGCTTTAACTTTTACAAAAAAAAACATGGGCAAAGAATAGCTGATAGATGCAAAGATATTTGCTGGAGAAATGAACTCCAGTAATATTTTGAAATTTGCTCGGACTTAAATTTTTACTAACTAGCGAAACAACGAAAAAAAGCTTACATTATACAATACAATTAAATAATTAAAAAACAAAGAACCAGTTTTAAAAAAAATTCTAGGAAGCGCACTATTTTAGTGTAGTTGTTATGCATTTTATTCAGTAAAACTACAGTTCCTATTCTTGATTAACAAAAAATTGTTAATTTTCTATCTGTTTATCGTTAATACGGAACATGGTTGATTTAACCACGTTTTTAATTTACTCCAACATGTACTGTTAAGTATTCTGGTTGATTCTATCCAGTTTTTTTTCAGTGTACCCAAGAAACATGGGTTAATTGCCTTTTATAGTGTAAGCATTTTTTTTTGATAGTTAAAATTTAAAAATTGGTTGCTTAAGGCCTTAAAAAATCATCTGTTTTAAATTTGATTTCAAGAGAGAAAAATTACTTTAAAAAAATAAAAAAGCCTTAGAACTTAATTATAAAAAAAACTTTTGTACATATATAATACATTTATTATATTTTTAATATAAACTATTAATTTTTCTAATTCTTGCCTTTTTTTCACATTCATCACTACCAAAACATTAAGAAGTGGAACTGATTAGGCGAATCTTACATCCCAGCAACTGACTGAAGAGAATTTGAACTTTTTCCTAAAAAGAAATAAGTTTATATTGTCATGCAATGAAATCCAGTTGAGTTTTTGAAAGCACACTCCAAGTAAACTCCATGCTATATCAGCCTTGGAAACTTCTTCTTTTAAGCCTCTTCGAAGTTTTTGCCAACACAAATTGTTAAGAAAAACCACATATTGATGCGATGCTTAGTTAAAATATTAGCATTCTTTCAATTTTTTAACTGTCATTAGCATTAGGTAGTGCATTTTGAAAAAATCCAACTAGCTCTTAGTATGGTGCACTACTTACACTGAAAGTTTTATGAAAATCAGTTCAGCGTTTTAGGAGCTATCGTGTGGTCCAAACAGTCATACATACACGGACAGACATCACGACGGGATTGCTAAGATTTGTATATATATAATACACCCAAATAAGACATTTTCGGCGTTATTTCAATTTTTATCTTCCTAGCCCGCGATTTTTTTTCAAATAATACCGGCGTGACGTCTATCTGTGTTTGTATGTCGGTCTGTAAGATGATAGCTAGTAAATCGTTGAACCGATTTTCATGAAATATGAATGCTTTTGACAGATGAATGCTTTTGACAGTTAAAAAATTGAAAATATGCTAACTTTTTAACAGAGCATCGCATCAATATGCGGTTTTCGGAATGTAGCAGAACATATATCTTTCAATAAATTGTGCTATAAACAAAAACTTCATAAGAGCTTTCATTTCTGAGATATTTACAAACAACTGTCATGGCTGATGTGGTATGCTAATGGGCTAGGAAGGTATCATCTAGCTAAAACAATAAATTTTCTAGCCATGCGAGCTAGGAAGGATCTTGTCAAAACATATAGAAATAGATTTTAGCTTTATAGCCTGTGCAGCAATGGCTAGAGAAGATATTATTTTCGACGAATTTTTTTTATACATAACGCCGAAAATCTGTTATATGTGTTTAATTTGACCTATCTTAGCAATATCGTCATGATGTTTGTGTGTGTGTGTGTGTATGTCTGTTCAAAACATGATAGCTTCTAAACTGCTTTTTAAAAAATTTTCCGGTAAAACGGTGTTCGACACTGTAACGAACGGATTAGATTTTGGTCAAAATCATCGAAGAAATAACATCTATATTTTATCTGCCAAAATCCATTAATGCTAATGACAGTTTTTTGACAATTAAAAAATTTATTTTTTAAGTGAGCATCTCATCAATATGCAGTTTTCAGATCACATTTTTCTTAATAATTTGGGTTGCACCCAAAAACTTTGTAGGAGGTTTCGTTTCTAAGATATTTACAAAAAACTGTTTTCAAGTCTGAGAGAACATCCCTTTAATTATGTAATGCAAAAATTCAGGATTTTTGATACCCCCCTCCCCCCTTGTAACAGATTTTCAAGAAAAAACACATTAAAATACATTGAGTGTAACGCAAGGCCAAACCCCCCCCTACCTACCTAGAGTGTTACGTAATTTAAGGACAGGCCCTGATATATCATAGGTCACATGTGCTAATAGCTAGGAAGGTATCCAAGGCCAAACCCCCTCCTACCCCCCTAGAGTGTTACATAATTTAAGGACAGGCCCTAATATATCATAGTTCAAATGTGCTAATAGCTAGGAAGGTATCAGATCAGTAATGGATCCATTTATTTTCTCTTAGAATTACCTTATATACAAAAATTTTGCAACACCTTTTAGGAAAAGAATATTAACCTAAAGCTAACCTAACCTAGAGTCCCTATATGTTGACATATCTGGATATAATATATCCAAATATGTCAACATACAGGGACTCTAACCTAACCATTAAATCCACAAAACACATTTTAGAGGAACTCTTTAAAAATATATAACACTTGACCTAGAAAAATTTCATTGATAAATTTGTTGTCTAAAAAACCAAATGTGTCAGGTCCATTCCATCTGACACCCTCCTAGCTCATTAACTACACATAAGATGTATGCATGCACTTTATAAAACCATAAACTATTTTTTTAAATCAGAAAGAAATACTTTTTTCTAAGTTCTTTGGTTATAACATAAATTTGTCTTTTTCTTTCTAAAAAAAAGACATAAAATAAACTGCCTTTCTTTTTGAGCAAGAGGGGCATAGCTGCCAAGAGCAAAAATAAAAGTCAAACTATGGATCAGACCTCAGGGTAGAAAGGTAAAAATTATTTGTTACACAACACAACAAAATAAACATTGACCTCTTTTTAGCATACCTTTATCTTCAATTGTCACCTATTGTGCCCAGTCATAATTTTCTGTGTACTATCATAAAGTCTGTAAGTATTTTCTGATGGCCTGCATTGCTTTTGATAGGTATTTTGCAAGGCCTAAAAATGATGCTAAAAAAAACAAATTAATTGTAAATGTTTTACTAGTGCATTGTTTTAACAATCAAAAGGTATTAATTTAATAGTGTATGATATGATACTCCCTTTTTTAACAAAATAACTTGAGTCAGTAGGTATCATTAAACTATTTACATACAAACAAAAAGTCAATATTTGTCTATGATTTATTTTTTAAGGTTTTGCAAAATAATTTCGTCAGTTACCTATTTTTAAACTAAAAATTTCGATTGTCACCTTTTGTCCATTTTCTGTGTGATATCATAAGCTTCAAAAGTATTTTCTGGCCTGTTACTTTTGATGCTATTTGGCAAAGCTTAAAATTATGGTAAAAAAAAATTAGGTTTTGAAAAATTTTCACTAATGCATTGTTTTAACAACCAAAAGGTTTAAACTTTTTAACTGGATATCTAAAAATGACATAACTGCACAAATCCTACATTGCTAGGATATTATTCACAGCAGAAACTGGAAAGAAATAGTTCAATCAAATCTAACACACCCATGATAAACTTCCTCTCTCAATTTATCTTTATATAATTTATGGACAACCTCTTTTTTACCAAAATAATTTTCATAAGAAGAACCTTTTACATAAAGACACAAAGCCATTATCTGACTTCAATACTCACTTTATAAAGTTTTCCAAAATAATTTGTATGCAGTTACCTCATTTTAACCTACCAATATTTTCAATAGTCACCTATTGTGTCCAGTTATCATTTTCTGTGTAATATAATTTCCAAAGTATTTGCATGCCTGCATTGTTTTTGGTATTTAGCAAACCTTCAAATTATACTAAAAAAAAAACAAATCTGTAAATATTTCAATAGCTACAGATTGGAATTGAATATTTGTTTTTCTACACTAGGATTGTAAAGGCCCCTAGATGGACTTGAATAAATTAGGACATTAAGGTACATACATAAACACAGAACCAAAATGTTATTTTAAAATGGATCAGCACATTATTTGACTGCTTGCACATTCAAAAATGTGACATTCATTTGCATACACATTGACTGTAGGGATGTTTGGGTGGTTATATAAATAATAGAGAGAGCTTTGACTAAGGGGCCATTCTGAAATTATTCAATGCAAGGAGGGGTGAGTAAGGTCTCTCATCGTCAAGCAAGCTTTATAGGTAGCGAAGCTAACATCAGGCTTTCTATTTTTTGGTTATTATTTTTGACATGTTTTCCTCGGTTTTGCATTGGCAGTTCTGTTTTATTTAGAAGATGTTGTTTTAGACAGTATGAAGGTACCTAAACTATATATATTTATGTAATTAGAATTAAAAAGTTATGCTACAAACTAACTTGAAACTGTATCATTATTAAATAGATCTTTAGACTGTGTTAAAACCACATTTTTAAAATAATAATGAGCTGCCAATGCGAAAATGAGGAAAACATGTCAAAAATTATAACCAAAAAATAGAAAATCAGAGTTAGTCTTCGCTACCTATAAAGCTTGCTCGACGATGAGTGACCTTAGGGGTGAGAGGGTTTAGCCTTGTGTTAATGCATAAAGAGGGGGTTCAAAATCTTACATTTTTGTGTTACATAATTTAAGAATATGCCCTAATAGCTAATAAAGATTTATTTATACATAGTACCCGGTTATGATACAATGAGTAAAAGATTTTAAAGTTGTAAAAAACTTACCAGAATGGCAGCATACACATACACCAACCTCTCATTGGCAGGGCCACTCCAGCTTGCAGATATGATTGTAAATGGTAGATATTATAGTCTAATGCCTTAAGTTTGGGACCAAACCGGTCATTCTGCAACATCATCAACCTATCTGCACTCATCTACGAAAAAGTAATACTTGTTGGGAGCATAAACTAATAAAAGGCTCTTCCAACATTAAACCAACTTCCAGGATAATCACCGTCCATCTTTAAAACAATACTTACAGGCTTATAATATAACTCGATTGGTACAATACTGAACTGATATTTCGCCAAATTCGATTAAGAAAACTTCCAAAAACTGTAAAAAAAAACTTGAAAAAAAAATAAACAAAAACAGCGATTGACAAGCACTTGACATTTCGTCGTTTCTTGGGTTTTTTGGGTTGGGTCGCGGCCATTTTTGATTTGCCGGTTTTACTTTGGTCAAATCCAATCCGTTATTGTTCTAATATCCGTGATGTTAGTCCCCATGTATAAACAGTGACAATGACAACTTTTTTTTTAATGACGCTCAAAATGACAACCGGTAACGACAACAAAGTTGTGTCATTGTCACTGTTGATACATGCGAACTAACATAATTTGGAATAAGGATACTAAAATTAACACAAGAGCGGTACTGTTATAATATCTCAGAAACTATGGCTCTAAACTACGGCATATCGGGTATTTTTGGAAAATATGTTCCAAGCCTAATCTATTAATTAAATAATATAAGGAGCATCCAATTTACAAAAATTATAAATTTGAGCGCCTGTCAAATATGGTAAGCATCAGGAATAAAGTCAAGATGCAATTTAAAAGTAAATATTTCGCGAATTCGAACACAATTTCTTATATATTCCTATATCAATTATTAATGGTCTAAAAGGGTGGGAAAAATATAATGAGACACCCTGTACAAAGGCTGCTAAAGGGAGAAAATTATATTTACTTGAAAAACAAATTTCGCTCTTACTCGGAAGTTAAATATAATTGCATAATAATAAAATTAAGTATAATGTTAAAACCGGAGACCGTAATTACTACCTGCAAATAAATAGTTCTATGTAAGCGTATAGCGAAAGAAAATTTAGCTAAACGTGTTTAAGTCCAGAATCTTATTTTTTATAAAAATATATTTTACAGTAAATTTATTTGAATCCGGCTTTGAGATTAAGTTCAGATGACCAGCCATCGTTGATTTCACTCGAGAAGAGCCATTTACTACCCCCTGGTCTTCCAGAATCAGCAATATTTTCTATAACCCACATATAACACTTCATGGAAAATATTTTCAGCATAAAATGTATTATTTAAATTGGATTAAAAGAGCAATTTTTCATACGACTAGTTTAGTCTTTAATTTTAAGAAAGCATAAATGAGGAAATGGTAAAAAAGGCAAATATAGCAATAAACGAAGCATTTACTCTTAAATATATTCACCGATTTATAAATCTTAATTCATACTCATATGATGTTCTTATTTTTAAACGTTTCTATCCCATAGAAAATAAGTTAAACAAGAAAACAACAATAATTGGTTCAGTTTGAGCAATTCTTTAGGGTTTGCTTCTACGTGTTTTGTCTGGTTGGATCAGAAGTGTAGATGTCTAAAGTAAATAAATATCCCAGTTTTTTTTAATTTACGCTAAAACGATACTTCTTAGAATTTATTCGGAGATTAGCAACTCTTATGCGGCATCCATCTCCGGTCTATTTTTTCCATAATTCATTTAAGAGTTGCTGGGAAGAGAGTAATCCAAATTGCAACACTTTAAAATAAAATAAACCACGACCTGGAACCGTAAACCGGTAACATTCCTGTCGAAGAAAGGAACTAAGTGCCTCAGAGCTTATTAGGATTGGTATAAACGTTAACGGATAAGCATATTTCCGGGTTGCAACGTTTACTATTTGAAAATCAATGCAAAATCGAAATTTCCCTTTTTTCGGACCAAGAGATTGGATTATAAGTTTAACTAAAGTAGACTATGTTGTACGGTTGATGTAATAATACTGGTGGACCAAAACCTTTTTATGTCCTTTGGAAGTAACTTAAAATATGACATTTCTTAGGATTTATTTGGAAATTAGCAGCTTTTAGGCGAGGAAATACCTTGTGTAAATCTTAATTATAAATTAACAAAATGTGCATTCTATATCAACGAACTGTTTTTTCCATCATTCATTGGAAAGTTGCTGGGGCGGAGTGTAATCCAATTGGCAACACTTTAAAATTACTTAAGCCACGACCTGAAACGGTAAAAGCGTGGATATTTTTACTTTTGTGTGAGAGATCTACTTGCCAATATTAATATCAAAGATATGTAATAAGTGGCTCCGAAGTTATCGAAAATGCCGTTGATTAACGGTAATGGATATGCATATTTTCGAAATACAGCGTTTACTTTTGGAAAATCAATGTAATATGTGTTGTTAATAGATTGGATTATAAGTTTAACTAAAGTAGGGTCGGTTGTACGTGTTGATGTAACAAAACTGGTAGACTTTATGTCCTTCGGAAGACTAGGTTTTTAACGATTTATGGTAAAACTGACTTTTTAAGCGGCAAAATACTTTATACTACATTTTTCAAATATTCTTCAAACGTCCTTTCTAAGCCAATTATATTATTTAATGGACAAAATCTGTTCCATATATCTCCAGATCAACTATTTCTTCAATCATTTGGTTGCTGCAACGGAAAAATCCAAATGGAAAGAAACACTTAAATGAAATAAGCCACAACCTGGAACAGTAAGCGTTTTAAGTGGTTCGGCACTTATCGAGATTGACGATGATAAACGGTAACCAATGTTATGCATATTTTTGGGTTACAGCGCTGACTTTCTGGAAATCAAAACAAAATTTGTTTCATCCATCTCTTACTAACTATTTTTTCAATCATTCGTTTGCTGCAGTGGAGAAATCCAAATGGCAACTTTTTTAAATGAAATAATCCACGACCTGGAACGGTAAGTGTTGATTTTTTTGCTTTTGTGTGAAAGAGCAACTTGCCAATATCCCTGTCGATGATATTTTCGGTAGTAAAAGAATGGTTCTTGTCAAATAAATTAAGGGTAAACGAGGAAAAGACAACAGCATTTTTTTTACTTGTGTAAGTGCTTTAGCACAATAACACCAATAAAGTGGCTCGGAGCTTATCGAGAATGGCGTTAACAAACGGTAACGGATATGCATATTTTCTGGTAACAGCGTTTACTTTCTGAAAATCAATGCAAAATCGCAATTTGGCATCTTTCTGACGAATAGATTAGATTATAAGTTTAACTAAAGTAGGGTCGTTAGACAGAGACCCCTTTACGCCCTCGCATTAGGAAGTAACTGTCCATTACGCCCTCGCATTAGGAAGTAACTGTCCAGGCTTTTAAAGTATTGTGGTCATCCGGACATATTCCAGAAGTTATTCCCAACAAACAATTAAAGTTGTAACGACGAAACCCCAACTAGAAAGAATTTCTTAAAAGTAACCGCAACGTACTCCCGCTACGTCTCAGTATACCATACAGCGACGTTATAATTCCCTAAGTGGGGAACCAATTTCTGGTTATAACTACCTGGCCAAGTGTTTAAAGTCACTGTAGTAACAACTACACTACTACGTCGTAACCAGGTATCTACTACGTCGTAGAGGCTGTTTTTTTTCCGTAATGGCATAAAAGTTGCGATGTAGTTGCAAATAATATAATCGTTTCTTTTTGGTAGAATTGTTACACAATATGGTGGACACAACAGTAAACAGACTCGCTTAGTTTTTTTGTTTGGTTATGGTTATAATATGAACTATGTTATCCAAAAGTGTGAGAATTTACGAGCAGAGAATCAAAATTCGAGTGCGACGCAAAGTTTTTTGTATAACATGCATTATATATATTGCAAAAAACCGGTGCGCCCGTAAAATTGAGCCGTTTTCTGGTAGCTGATGGAATTTTTGTGTTGTGAATTTGGAGGTTATGTTTTCATAATCGACAGTTAACTCCAACAAATGGTGCTTAAGAAGAGCATTTTTGGTAAGCTTCAACTAATTTGTTTATAAAATAGTATGGCTCTTTAATATGAGCTCATAAAACGACAACAAAAATATTAAATTTTCTTTCTTACATAAAAACATGGCGTCCCAAACTATATTCCCTGATAGTCGAAAAGGTTACTTGAAAGTAGTTGCGGCTTTAAAGTTGATCCAAAAAGTTATTTTGTCTACATTGTTACATCAGATGTTACTATGATGACACAAACTTTTGTGGTAAAAATAAAAGTTATAATGTAGTTGTCGGATACACTTGTTTGAGACTCCAATGAAGCTTAACTTTCTAGTGGTAATTAAGTAGGATATAAAAGTCAGGACGACTACGAAATAACGACTAAAAAGAAAGTAAAACTTTAGCAACGTCCTATTGTGGTAGAGAAGACTATCAGAATCGACTATCAAGAAACAATCCTATGAAGTAGTTTAGAGGGTCGTTTTTACGAAACATCTACTATTTCCTGATACTAAATAGTAGTTAGAACTAAAAAGTTACAAATTTTGGTTGGGATCACCACATTTCTACTATAAGAAAGTAGCAAAGCCTTGAGAACATGTAGCCGCTACTATAAATGTTAGTTGGGTTTGGGGATCAGCAGCTCTTAGGTGTCAAAATACTTCGTATATATTTTCCAAGTGTTCTTCAAACGTTCTTCCTAAGACAATTATATCGTCTAAATAGACAAAATCTGTTCCATTTATCGCTTGACTATCATTCAATAGAAAATTGCTGGGGCAGAGTGTAATCCCAAAGGCAATACTTTAAACTGAAATAAGCTACAAGCTGGAGCGGTTAATCAATTTTTGACGATCGAAGATGTTTTTAAGTGGTTCGGAGGTTACTAAGAATGGTATTGATAAACGTTAACATTATGCATATTTCCTAGTTACAGCGTTTATTTACTGAAAATCAATGCAAAATCTAAATTTCTCATCTTTGTGACAAGATTATAGGTTTAACTAAAGTAGGGTCGGACATTTCTTAGGATTTATTTGGAGATTAGCAGCTCTTAGCCGGCAAAATACTTCATGTAAATCTTTCAATTGTTCTGCAAACGTTTTCCTTCAGATAATTATTTCATCTAAATAGACAAAATTTGTTCCCACCATCCCCGGACTATTTTTGCCATTATTCATTGGAAAGTTGCTGGGGTGGAGTGTAGTCCAAATAGAAAACTATGAAATGAAATAAGTCACACCTGGAACGTTAAAGCGTTGATTTTTTACTTTTCTTTAAAACAGCAACTTGTCAATATCCTTGTTGACAATATGTATTAAGTGGCTCGTAGCTTATCGAGAATAACTTTAATAAACGGTAACGGATGTGCATATTTTTGGGTTACAGCGTTTATTTATGAAAATCAAAGCAAAATCGAAATTAAGCATCCTTCTAACGAATAGATTGGGTTCTAAGTTTAAAGTAGGGTTGGTTGCACTGGTTGATTTAGTGTAACGAATACTTATATTCAATACCATTCGGAACTAACTGTCCAAAGTTTTTAACAATTTTGGTCATCCTGACTTCTCGGGATTTATTTGGGGATTAGCAGCTCTTAGTCGGCAAAATACTTTATTAAAATTTTCGAAGTATGTTTCAAACGTTCTTAAGACAATTATATCATCTAAATATTCGAAATCTGTTCCTTCTATTTTTTTGCTGGGGCATAATGTAATCCAAATGGCAACACTTTAAAATAAAATAAGCTGGAACGGTAAAAGATAAAGTAGATTTTTTTACGATCTAATATATGTAATAAAGTAGTTCGGAGCTTATTGAGAATGAAGTTGATATTACGCGTATTTCCGGGTTACAGCGTTTACTTTATGGATCTCTCTGATAAAGAGATTGGATTATAGTTTAACTGAAGTAGGGTCGGTTGTGCTGGTTGATGTAACCATAATGGTAGACAGAGTTACAGGTTTTCAATAATCTACAGCTAGACTGGCATTTCTTAGGATTTATTTTGAGATTAGCAGCTTATAGGAGGCAGGATACTTCATGTTAATTTTATAATTATTCCTCAGGCGTTCTTTTTAAGACAAGTATATCATCTAAATGGACAATGTCTGCTCCCTCCAAGCCCGCACTATTTTTTCTATTATTTATTGTTGGGGTGGAGTGTAATACAAATGGAAACACTTTGAAATTAAATAAGTCACGACCTGGAACGGTAAAAGCGTTGATTTTTATTTTTCTGCAAAAGAGCAACTTGTCAATATGTCGAAGGTATGTATTAAGTGGCTCGGAGCTTATCGAGAATAGCGTACACGATAACGCATATTTCCGAATTACTTACTTTCCAAAAATCAATGCCAAATCCAAATTTGTCAACTTTCTGATAACGAGATTGGTATAAATCTACAGTAAGTTCGATTGTACTCGTTGATGTAACAATACTGGTCGACACAGAGACCTGTTTATGCCCTGTAAAAATATTATATTATTTCCATCCCTAATATAGTCTTAGAAGTACCCTTATTCTTTTAACGTCCATTGTACCGGGGTTGCAAATATATCTTGTTTGCTCTCTTTATCTTACTACACGCGACCACCCCACCCCATTGACTGTCATATACGTCTCTAGTAGTAGGTAGTAGTATTAAAAGTCGCAGGTAAGCATAAGATAAAGCAACACCTATATTTTGTTACGCAACAAAAATTATGAAAATCTTACATCACTATTAGATATATTAAACTATATAAACTCGTCGGGTTCTCTAGGAGCATCAAGGTCACGATAGTGAATAATTGGTCTGCCAAAATCTCCTGGAGCTCCTCCCCTAAAAAAAAACATTGTATGGTCCGAGTTTATTACGGCCATCCTCCTACCTCCGTAAAATATATTTTTTTAATAAGTAAATTATTATATGTTTCTTTAAATTTCATTAAAATTAAAATCGGTTAAGCTGTTCAAGGGCTATTTTTGCGTCGTACGAACAGTGGCACAGACCGTTTTCATGTTAAGTCAATGAGATTCTTTTATTTGAAGAGGAAACCACGACAACCTTTAAATTTTTCGAAAATGTTTTAGCCCTAGTCAAACTAGAACTTATATTAACAAAATAAAACTACCGTAATTATTGAAACCATTCAAGAATGTTTTGGATTATTTAACTGGCTTAAAGGTTTCAAGCATTTAATTTACAAATATTTGGGGCATTTATTTGCATAATTTAGAAAGTTTAAATTACATTTATTATACATACCTTCCGCGACCACCAAATCCTCGAGAACGAGGCTGATACCCTTGGTGATTATAAAATGGCTGTGGTCTGTTAAATCCAGGTCCATAAGATGTCGAAAAACTGTAAAAAAATAAATATGCCATCTCGATATCCTTATGATCTTATGTATATTTCTTTTGGCAAAAAAAGCTCAAACATTTTTTCAGTTAAAACAAAATATCAAAAACATCAAAGTTAACAACTAAATTTAAAGGGTTTTTTTAAACTTTTTTGTCTATTTCTAAAAAACAATGAGTAACAAGGCTACTGAAATTCCAAAATTTTTATTTTTTCTGGGATATTTCTGGTGTTTTAGTTACAACTTTTTTTATTTTTTGATAAAGGAAACCTAGCCAAAAACTGTTCGAGTAGGTAGTTGGTGAAAGTGCTTAAAAAACCGCCTTACAAATTTTCTACTCATCGCCTTCAAGTTTATTTCTTTTGGAATATCGGTGTTGTCAGATGGTAAGTTTTGTACGAAAATAAGAGATAAATTTGTCTACGAAATTTACCTTTGAGGATATTGGGTTGATTCCTCTCGTTTTGGTTGAGGCGCTTCAGGAAGCATTGGTCTTTTTGAATCCTTAAGGTAATTGTTGAAAAACTCCACTTCCTTCTTAACCTCTTCGATTTTTTCAGCATGCTTGTTAAAAATATGTTTTCTCACGAATTCGGGACCTAAAAGTTATTTATCAGTCATTCTAGTAAATCAAAAACATCGATGGACAAATAAAGTTTTTGTCTTTTAAAAAATTTTTCCTGTAAACTAAGCAGTACATACTAGAAGAGTTAAACTTTTAAAAAATATATTTTGGATTTTTGCTCTGAGTCAAACGGTTTATGTAACCGTAAAAAGCGCGGTCTAAAAGGGGTGTTGAGTAATAAAAATAAAAATGATACGGCGTTAAGGACGAGGGTAATATATATTTTCTGGAAAAAAATAACTACTATTAAATTACCTTTAAATTTCTTTCCAGAAAGAGGACACAACCATTTGTCTTTAGCAAGTTCCCTTGTATTAGCCTGAATAAATTTGTCGACTTCAGTATCCACATCTTTTAGAGCCAACGAAATTAGTTTGCTCTCATTTTTGTTTTTTTCTTCTTTTGGCTTTTCTGGCAGAAAATTGGCCATTTTAGTTTCAACTACTGTCCCAATGAATTGCGTCATATCGGTCTAAAATATACAATTTATATTTAATATCTGTAGTATCCTTTTTAAAATGTGTGATGGTTAAGACTATTTAGTATCTACATATACCGTTAGGGTAAAAGCTATACTGACAAATTCTCTTTAGAAAGAGAAACAGTAATTTATCAGGTCCGTGAACAAAGTTAAAGATGAGGGGGAACACCAAAGGAGAAATTATAGGCAGGTAGACAAGAGCTGACTAGGGATATCAGGGGAGATCCAACGAGGTCGCATTCGGTCGGCGGTCGAGATTGTCTTTTATTTTAAATAGGCGAAGTGAGAAGGAGGTAAGAATTGCGTTTTTATAAATCTTGTTAATTTCTTTCTCGGGCCTTATGCCAACGTTAAAATTAACTATCGAAGAGAAGGTTCAATGTTAAAATGGTATTTTGCAGGAAACTCCGCTCGGGGTGTAATAAATTAGTTTATTGCTAAGTATGCGGACCGTGATATTCCTTGGAAAACTATCATCTTGAACATAATTAACCATTTTGATCAATTTGGATGCGTTAAGCTCTGCAGAAAATGTAGCGACAATGAAGAGGTAGATGAGGGTCCAAGACCCATGTTGGAACAAAGGCAATAGCGAGAAACTGCCGTTTGTGCTGCGGCTGAAGTACTGCCCTTGTTTAAGTGGAGCCATTGCTCAGATACCTGATGACAAGAACCATTCGAAACATTTTAAAAAGACATAGATACAAAGCCTACAAGTTAAAAAAATCTGTTTCCTGAGGACAATATTTTAACGATGGAATTTTGTGAAAAAATGACGGAAGGGCAAAGGAAAATAAATATTTGACGGTAAATGTGCGAACAGATACCCTCAAAAATTAAATGTTTGGTCGGGGTTCTTGGAGATAATCATCGGGCCATTTTTTATTAATGGTAACTTGAATGAGGCCGCTTATTTAAACTTGTTGCAAAATCAAGCAATTCCTGCAATTCAACAATTGCCGGATGTTGATTTTCAGCATGTTCGGTTTCAGCAGGAATTTTTGGACCAAACTTTTCTCCGACGAGTAATAAGCATTGTTGAGCCTAACAGGTTGGCAAGTTTGAGCATTTAATTTGATTCATTTGTTAACTCTTGAAAGGACTTTAAGTTTAAGGTTTTTAAAACCACATATTCTTACTTTTTTTAAGCTGTTAAATCGGCTATGCTGTGAACACAGCAGTGAACAAAATTAAATTTATTCGTAGGCTATGGCAGCCTAATTTAACGCTAATAATAAACGAAAAATGGGTACATTCGAAAACCTAAGAGTAACTGAAAAAAAGGCCACACCCAAACTAGGCAATTAAATATTTATATCCCTAACAAAACAACCCTAACAAAAAACACTAAAAAATTGGTGGCTTATGGAAGGCGGAGCATGACTCCAGAGAAATGAAGAAGAGAAGTTGTTTCTCTTTTTAACTAAACACCTGCTAAATTAGTTTTTCTATTTCTAAGCAGAATCTTCGTGGTCAGTATAGCTCTTAATAATAGGCTTGTTATGTAAACGATCACTTACCTTTGAAGTGGGTGGAGGCCCTCTGGCATGCAGAATACCACAGCGGTTAGGCATTTCGTCTTCGTTCGGGTATTCACAGTGATTATAGTAATCCACCGAATGGACAATTCTCAGATACAACAATATTTTGTCCAGAACCTAGAACGAGTACAAATATTATGGACATACTTATAGAATTTATAAATATTTTTAATTCAATTCAAAACAACCTTTATTATCAGATGTAATACTTTTTAAATTTTTCAGGGTTTTAGTTGCCGAATTGCTGTAAAAATTATGGAAAAACAAACAAAATGTACTATTTTTTGATAAAACAAAAATTGAGGTAAAAATTTATAGGTTAAGGTAGTTCACTACGCGCGGTCTACGATTTTATATATCTTTGGGAAATTCAATAGGTTTTTAAAGTATTTAATATATTCTAGGCCTTAACTTACCTTTATAAGAGTTTCATCCCTGTCAATAGTAGTAACCGAATCCTGATTTTCAGTTGATGATTCGATACCCAACAACTCTTCTTCCTCGGCACTGGCTTCTTCAATTAGATAATCAGTTATATTACTTAAGACGGGGTTATTTGAAACCAAACCAAAACCCTAAAGAAATATTTGTAAATTAAAAAAAAAACTGGTTAACAAAAAGGGTTGAAATTCACATAATAATAAACTAATCAATAAACAGCATTTTAGATCTCATCAAGGTTAAATATCTGCACAGGGGCTGCTCGTCAGGTAGTGCCACGGAGCCATAGCACTACCGTATTTTTCTGCCAAAAAACACGTTTTTTTATTTTTAAAACATCTTTATTGGTTTTTATTTTATTTTATACATGTTTTTTTCATTTATATATTAAGTAGCCCTGTGCAATGCAGTGGATCACACTCCGACTCCATGCTACGGCGACGCGATGAAACTGAAACCCAAAGCCGCGTCGAACACGCTGCCACTTTTCTCTTGACTCCTTCGAATAGAGATAGATTTTATCTACAGCCTATATGAGCGACAGTGATAAGGACAATATTGGACATTTTAGCGTTGTTTAAATAGGAAAAATCAAAGAAATTTTGTGCCTGGCACAGGTCATCAGTTAGTCGTAATACTCGCATTGTTTTTGTGCGTGGAGCATGGATGTTTTAATTTACGCCCTTTACAATCCATTTCAATTATTTCAGTAGAATTGTTTGATAAATTTTGAGTCATTTTGTCAAAAAAGAGAATTAGAAACCCCAAACAGTAGTAGTAGGAGGTATGTTTTTTAATGACTTGTGGGTAAACCTTCGAACATTATACCCCGTAGAAGCAGCATACTTTCTTATTGATTGAGTCTAATATTTACAAAGGGGCCAGGCTAAAAAGGCATAATTAAATAAACGGTATTGTCTTTAAAAATTAACATTATTTTCATTCAAAATAAAATGTAAAGGCCTATCTGACAAGTTTCACCAAGATAAACAATAAAATATGTTTACTTTTGTCAAATTACATTAATTAATAATAGTTGTGTCCTTTAAACGTTCGAAAAAATTACAGCGCGGCAACCTCGCCAACAACGGCGTGGTCGATGACGTACTGTCACTTGTTGTTGATGGCGGTCATTGTATTGTGAATCGTTGTGGACTAAAAGTTGATCCGTGCGAAAAAGCCTGTGATTTTGTGATTTTTTATTGTTTTTTTGCGTTAGTCAATATGGTAAAAAAGTGCGAGGTGTGTAAAACATCCTATGCCGTAGGAAATAAACGGTCCTTTTACAAGTAAGTAAACAGCTTATTTATCTGTAAACAAAACATAGGCGTAGTTAAATATTTTAAGCATTGTTATGTAAACAAACAGCCGGTTAAGCTGCCACATTGTTTTACATGTATTATACCAGCACGATTTTGTTTTATTACTATTGAGATTTAAGAAATAATATACTTGCTACAATAGAATGTGGAATCATTTTTAATATAAAAAAGTATTCTCTGGTTTAATGCTGTATTATGGTTTTGTACTATTTTTAAGATTTACAAAGAAAAGAAATGTTTGTATCATTAAAGCTTTAGGAATGTTTTCAAATTGACTTGACAACAACGTCTGAAGATCATTTATTCAAACAAACCTGCCTATGATTTGAGGGGTTGCTGCTTCTAGTAGTTCAATGTTCTAAGGGTTAAACATATCTCGTAGACATATAACTTATAAATATACAAATTCTACTTAATTTTTAAAAATGCGGCTGCGGCTCCATAAATCTCCATTAGATAATAAATTTCACACCTCAGATCTATCAAAAACCGCTAATAAAAAATATTTTGATGTTTGCTGCTACTTTCGCCCCTCCTTCCCGGAAATCCTGGATCTGCCACTGGGCGCAACACCCCGAATTTTTTTTTACTGACTCACAATTGTGGCACTACAATCTTGTTTTGACACTAGTCGCCGCTGGTTTTGCATTGTCTTATATGAGTTTAAGAAACGTTAATACACATAAAAAGTTCCAATTTGGACAAATTTGTTCAAAAGTTTCTCCAAAGAGCTTGTGATTTTTTTTATATCTAAATTTTGACCACTGAAAGTGAAAATTTGTACAGAAAAAAGGTTACCTGATGAGACTTCAGCTTCTTTTCTTCTTCCTCATCATTCCATAATCCAGCGCGGTCATCTAAATGCAATGTCACCTTAGCCGCAATTCTTATATCAGACCTAACGACTTGTTTGTGTGCTGTAATACCATTAACCGGTCTAAATTTAAAAAAAGATAAATCAGTCGCCAGACAAAATAAGTACCGCAAAACGTGAATACAATATACAGGGTGTAATTTAAATGATGCACCAAACTTTAACACCAGTATTTACTAAAGGGTCTATAGTGCTAAGTGCTACAATCCTATTTCTACAAGTTTAGTTGAAATTTTAACTTATTTTTCCCGTAAATGCAATAGTTTTTAATATTTATATAAATTGTTCATAAATACCTTAAATAAAAAAATTTAATATTTTGGTTAAAAAATGGCAGTCATATTTAAACCTCCAAATGTCACTAGGAGATAACGGGAATCCTATGACTGCACAGACTAGATTTCCAAAAAATGACATATCGTTAGAAAATTGTGGTTTTTCTTTCTTTCTAAAGTTTTATTTGAATTTATATGGGATAAAACTCACTGAGAAATGCTTCATCATATTGCACATTGGGGTGAACCAAATCTTTGCAGTTATTTGACCTGTGAGTATTAAAAAAATACACTTAAACCAGTCTGTATCAATCAATCAAGACTTGATACTTAAACCCAGTCTAAAATGCTAAGGTTTAAGGTCTTAGTAAATACTGTGTTAGGGTTGATGCGGATAAGGTCAAAAATAGACAAATAGTTTAATTAACTAGTGGTCTAAAGTTTTCTGTTTCCAAGTTATAGCATTTGAAGTTAGAGAAAAGTGGGGTAAAATTGTGAATATAAAAAATGACAAATTTGACAATATCAAATAATTTTGTGATTTCATTATGAATAAAAAATGTAAAATTAGTTTTTTCCAAAAAATTATAAGAGATACAGTGTGGCCAAATAACCTCTGCAATAGGTATAAATTCAATCTTCTCAACCTTTTTAAGAATTAATTTTACTGAGTTATTAAATTTACAAAAAAAATTCATATTTACAGAAAACAGTAATATTAGTACTACATTTAATATCATTTTTAAATTTTAATTTTGTGCAATTTGTCTTTGTTAAAATAATTTTACCATTTAATTATTACTTTCATTGTAGTAAATAACTCCACAAAATTTCGATCAACAAAAGATCAAAAAAATTTGATAATTTTGAGACCCTGTATCTAGAGGTTTGATGCAAAATATAAAAGGATTTTTTTCTTATTTGGCCTTGTCTACCATCCCTTAAATTGTAGTGCATCATGGATAAAAATATTTATAAAATCTCCTTTGTTTTTTCCACAGTGAAATAAAAAAAAAACTGGAAAATTTCCAATATCATAATCATAAAAATTATTGTTTACCTTATGCGCCTACTTAAATCTCGATTGACAATAGCACCCAATTCACATTCTCTGAGCCTGATGTTGTTTAAATGCCAACAAATTTCCTTGATGTTAGCCTCGCGCTTAAAGGTTACCCAACCTCTGCGAAGCCATCTTCTTTCGGGTTGGGGATCAGCCAAAGCCACACGCAGAAATCCATCATACCTACAAAGAAAAGTTTTAGTATAGTAGTTAGGATTTTTCGTCCGGTCGTTTGTCAGGACCTAAAATGACTTCTAAGCAAACGCATCAAAGAGCAACGTAATCGTATTAAAACACCCTGTAGATGAAATCAATTTCAACATTTCATCTAATTTTTTATCACGATGTAAAAGGTATAGGGGAAACTATAAGTACATTTTTATGAAAATCAAAAGCTAAGTGCAAAAGGTGGCCGGATTGACATGAACTATTCTTCAATTACCTGGCACAAACAGCTTCTACCTCTTGTCTCGTTATAGTGGGAGCCAAATTACGTAGAAAAATAGACGTGGTCTTATGCAATGCTTTCGGTTTCTCCGGTTTTTGTTCTTCAGGAATTTCAATATGCTCATCTGCATTCGTCTTTTCGGGTTCCGGGTCTTTTTCTTGAACTTTATTATTTGCGTTCTTTTTTTTCTCTTCGTCTTCGCTATCACTGCTGGAACTTGAAGAGGACGAGGAAGAGCTGCTATTTGAATAAGAGCGTTTGCGTTTTTTAGGAATTTTCTCTTTCGGTGATTTTTCTTTAGGTGATTTTGATGCAGGCTCTTCTCCATTCTTGGCCTCGGAGTTATTTTCAGGTTCCTTGACTGCATTTTCTTTATCATTATCATTATTAGACACGGATTCGCCAGGCTTGTCAGAGTCTAAATTTTCATCGTTGTTCTTATTTTCAGTAGTAACTGAATCTTGATTTTCTTCTTTGTCTCCGTTCGATACAACCTTATCTTCTTCTGTTTTATCATCTTCTAGTTGTCCTTCTTCCGAATCGTCAAGTTTCTTTTTACTACTTTCATCATCTTTTTCAATTTTAACCGAAATATCTTCAATTTCGCCCTCCTCTTTTTTGTCATTTGATTCTTCAGATTTAGGTTCTTTTGATTTTTCACTAGCAGCTTCTTTCTCCTTAAGTTCACGATACTTTTGCTCCATTTCTAAAATACACCATAAAAACAACATTGGTAACTTAATAAAACCCGCCTTGCTGTAACAAGTTAGTTTAGTGCACAAAAATTTAAGTAAACTAGTGAGTAAAGTATCATTTTTTATTTTATAGTTGTTGTAAGTTGAAAGGTTCCCTATCATTTGAATCTTTGTAGAATCAGCAGTTAATCTATAAAAATGCAAGTGATTTAATTTTCGATAAAGTTTTTTTTATTTTTATTATAAAATTGAAACATTTTTTTGGTCCAAAGTGCCACGGCAACTAGAGTATACTATAAAAATAACACTTTGTTATGTTACACTGATACACCTACCTTCATACTCTTGTTCTAAGGCAGCTAAATCTTCATCACCACCGCCTTCCAACTTCACCACAACTGTATCCAATAATTTTAATAAATCTGTCGTTCTTGCACAATCAACAGTCGTGTTTTCCATTTTCGCGTTCTTTAGAAGTTCGACAAACACTTCAAGCCTTTTCTGTAACCAAAATTTAAAAAATTGATAAGGTAATTACACAGGCCCGCAAGAAAAAATACCCTGACTATTTATGGGCACCTACGCACACACGATTAACGTATAATGTAATTTTTACCCATTTTGGTCCGTGAAGTTAACCCCCTATACGCCACCCGGCGACGCGTCCGATTGGAAATTCCGTCCTTAGTGTAACAGCACTGTTACCTTTAATATAGTACCACACAAGTAATATTTTTACAAGAACTCTAATTTTTTAAATCTAGCCCCACCCTTTTTTTAGGCTTATGTCCGGTGGATTTTATTCAATTTTACATGGGACCATCTATCAATCGTTTCAGATGATTTTTTGAAACTTTTTTGTGCCGTCTGTCTGTCTGTCTCTAACGACCATCGCGCATAACTCAAAAATTAATTGCCCGATTTAAATGAAATTTGGTACCTGGGTTGGGTTTTGGCTCTAAATGGTCCCATTTAAAAATTAATTAGGCCGAAAAAAAGGGTGGGGGTAGATTTTAAAAATTTAAGTTTTTGTAAAAAAATTACTTTATTTAAATACTAATACATATTAATGATATGCCCCATCAATGTAGTCTCCTTCTCTATCGACGCGGCGCTGCATGCGATTTTTTCTGGAAGCAATTTTGGAAATCATCGGAAGAGAGGCTGTTAAGAAGTCTTGCCGTTTTTTCCTTGACGTGTTCTAATATTTCAAAACGGGTTCCTTGTAACACTTTCTTCATTTTCGCAAACAGGTAGAAGTCCCAAGGGGTCAAGTCTGGTGAAGATGGTGGGTTGTTAACGACGGGGATCTTCTGATTAGCTAAAAACTGCTTAATGGAAAGAGCATTGTGGGTTCGGTTCGGTGCATGGTCCTGGTAGAGCAGCCAAGCGTTGTTCTTCTACAAATATGGATGTTTTTTCCTTATACGTTCCCTTAGCTACATCAATACTTCCAAATATAAATGTTGGTTGGTAAGAATAGCACCCCTAATATCGAAAAAAAAAACAATGAGCATCGCTATTTTGAATGTGCTGTACGTCCTTCTCGATCATCATCTTTAACTTCTTCACGACCCTCGAAAAACTCATTGCACGAGATATACACTGCTCTCCGTAGACATCTTTTACCATTTGAAAGTATTCAGTAGCCGTTTTTTCAGTTTTACTTTAAATTATTACGTTGCTCAATTTTTTCGTTTGTCATATTTCCGGCAAATGAGCTATGCACGACCCTCTTCAAACCACTGCGTAAGCCAAACTAGTAGAGGAAAGGCGACAAGATTGTGCGCGGTAGTAAAACGCACATCAAAATTAATAACTCCGAACGCCCGAGGCGTGGAGATTTAAAACCTGTTAGTACGGGGGCCAGTCTTAAAATTTGATTGTCAGACCTCGTATTTAATGTCGCGTTCCCTCGTATTTAATTTTTGCGGACCAAAATGGATAAAAATTACATAAAACATTAATCGTGTGAGCTTAGGTGCCCATAAATTGGCAAATTATTCTCTTTGATATGGGGATGTATTATTTGTTTATTGTTATCAATGCAAGGCATTACCTTAACTTTCTAAAAGTTAAAAAATTACAGAAATACATTTATGAAAGAAAATTTTACAATTAAAAATTTGTGTCACTGTTCTAAACCTATGTATTCTGGCTTCAGTTTACTTATCATAATTAGTTACAAAAAAGTCTCTCAACGAAAATAGGATTTTTAAGATGGCCGCCCTCACATAACTAAAAAATCGGCAGGTAAAACATTTGAGACTATGTTCTATTCTATATAAAAGAAAAACTATTTTTGACCCCCCCTCCCTATTTAGGATTCAAAGCGAATTTTTCAACACTCCCAGATCTCGATTCGTATACTTTTCGTATCTCCAATCTTCAATTAAATGAAACACAAATATTACAAGAAAACATTCAAAAATATTGTGTACCTCTGACAACTTTCAAAAAATCTAATTATTATAATATAGTAACTGAGAAGTGCGGGATTAAGTAGTTCTCCTTCCCTAGGCACAATTAAAAAAATTGGTTTGCATAAAAAAGCTTCCTGTAGAAAATACATGACAGTTGTAGAAGATATTTAGGCTTTCGCGATATTGGTCAAAAAAATGTTGTCAATGAAAAAAGTAGCTCTGTGCTGTTTCCTTAAAATATGAACCATCTATTCCTTAAGTAAGGTATAGCTTTTTTGGGCTTGCTATCCCTACTACCAGGTGTACCAACTCACTAATATGCCTAAGGTGAGAAGGCACATTTTATTATTTTTTAACTATAAAAGTTGATTTGTTTATTGTGTTTTATATTTTGAGAATGTTTGGCATATCTTTCTTGATAAAAAAATGAAATATTTAAATATGTCTTCTCTCCTGGAATTACCCTCATAAATAGCTTAATTTTGCGCACTTACCTTAAGAGATGCAGACTGTTCAGCTTTGCGTTTTACAGCATCTTCTGGATGATATTTAAAACGAAACCTAAAAGCATGCCCCAAAAATATTTTCTTTAAAGCTGTGCTTGCTTAATACAGATTCAAACCAAAAAAAAAAAAATAACATTCACACATAATATCAAATCGTACATTCATGATAAACTACTTCAGAAAAGGTAAAAATAAAACCACTCTAAAAGGAACGTGCGGCAAATAATGTCCACGTAAGAAAAATACGTTATTTTCCAAAAAAAGACAAAAAACAATAGACAAAAACCAAGATAATCTTAATTCGAAAATAAAACTAAAAGTACACTGGTAGTCTAAACTGTATGAAAAACTCTTAATATGCTTCGAAAAGAAGTTTTGAACGGGCTTTATTACCAAACATTCGTTCAATAAAACATACATAAAAAAATTTCCGCGTGTCTATTACTTTTTTGTTATTCTTTTCACAGAAAAATACAGTCCATACAACGCAGCACCTTGAACTGGAGTTTACTTATTTTAAAGAAACTAATTATTCGGGTAAACGTAAATATGCAATAAATGTAACAGACGGACATCTACGGAACGCGTCGTTCGGATCGCAACTAATTGCGTAAAAAGTATTCCAGATGTCGCTGTATTGTAATGACCTGTGACTACTGTGCTGACCCTGAACAAGTCGTTCGCTACTGGGCCCTATTAGCAGCCGGGCCATATTAGTCGCCGGGCCTTCTTACCCACCTTAACAACTGGACCTTATTAGCAACTGGGCTTTATTAGCAACTGGGTCTTATTAGCAACTGGGTCTTATTAGCAACTGGCCCTTATTAACAGCTGGGCATTATTAGCAAACGGGTATTATTAGGCGTCGGGCCTTATTTGCCGCAAGTACCTTATTAGTTTAATGGGAAATAGATATAGTACATACAGTAAGACATTTTTAGAGAAATATTTTGCAGTATACATTTTTTTATCAAATCAACATCTATGTATATTGAACATTAAGATAATGGTAAAGAAAATCATACATAGCAGGCACTCATTAATATCTAGAATAGTTTTAAGAAAAACTGCCGACCTCTTAAATAGAATCTCACCTGATTACCAGACCGATTATCGCGAAAGCTCATGCATTGCGCGCATGGCTTATTTAAACGGATTTTCTATCTGGCGTGCTCCACAAAATTTATGTTAAAATATTTATATTTCATCTATACTTTAAACGAGTTTAAAATCGCGAACACACAAATTTCGTTGGAACGCATTCGTCTGGCTTGACGTCTATGATGCTGTAGAGAAAAAGGACCTATGTGAATAATGGCAATATGACATAAATTTTAGAAAACTAACAAAACAGGAACATATTTTGGTCAAAAATCTAAAACGCTAGGTAATGGATTAAAAAGTTGATATAACAACCTAAACTAATTATTATAATTCAGGTATTTTCAACAAAACATACGCCAATAGACCGAAAGCCAAGCCAAGCCTCCCCCTACATAGGAATTTTTGTCACATATTTTTTGGAATCTAGTTTCAGGTTTTACTTGTTTGCCACATGTCATCTACATCATATAGGTATTTTAAAATTAAATAAAAAATTAGCATCTGGCTCTTTTTGTGTTAGAGCTACTTTTCAAGAGTTGGGAAAAGAGGTAGCATGCAATGTGTACTTCGCTCTTGTGGAATCCCACATCAGATATGCACTACCCTTTTGGGGAGCTTGTGTACAGTACTTATTTCAATCTGTCTTCATTCTACAAAAACGAGCAGTTAGGAATCTTTGTAATGTCCATCCCAGAACACATTGTAGACATTTCCTCCAAAATAATATTCTTACTCTACACTCACTTTTTATCTTGGAAACAGTATGTTTGATTCATAAGAACAAGATAGGCTTTCCTCAGCATCAACAGGTATATCAAACCCGTCTAAACAATAGTATTCCCTTACCAATTCCTCATCTTAATCTAGTTAAGAGATCACTCATCTACAATGGCGTAAAAATTTACAATAATATTAGTTCTGAAATAAGGAATGCTCCAACGCCAAAATTATTCCGGGAATTACTAAAATCTTTTTTATTAGGGAAGGCTTTTTACACTTTGGATGAGTTTTTTGTATAGCTATTTTTTGTTTGGCTAATTTGAGTTGGTGTTAAACTCGACTTTTTATTTTTATTATTTTTGTTTGTTGTTTATGTAGTATTATATTTGTTAAGAACTTTATGTTACTTTAGTAATTTGTGCTTCTATTTTTTCCATTTTGACTTGAAAATAAAATTGTTGTATGAAGTATAAAATACACTATTACTAGTTAAGACGACTAATTTAAAATTTTTATTTTTACTATTAGTTAATTATTTATAAGTTTATGCTTTGTCAATAAGAGTTATTACTTGTAATGTTTCTTGGACAATAAAGTACTTTCAATCAATCAAAAGGGGGAGAGCGTCACCCAGAGAAAAATAGTTAAAGCAAAAAACTAATTATGGAAACTTATAGGAAATTACATTTTCTTTAAAAAAATGTCACTTTAAAAATATTCTGTTTATTAGCTGCCGATATATATCGGAATAAATTGCTCAGTAGTTAAAACAAATAATATACACACAGCCGTTCCCAGACAAAAACTTCGGGAGGGCTTTAACATCAATTAAAATTTTGCGTATTTTGCAATTTTTTTGTGTTGCTGAGAAATCTCTTTTAACACACTTTATTGGCTATTTTGGGGGGTGATTGATCCTCGTTGATCCCCAAAATAGTCGATATATAGTTCATTCCATAATTTTTGAGATAAATTTTTGATAGTAATCAGCTGTTACCATAACAAACAGCATAGGCCAGCGAAAAAAAATCGACAAAAGTTATTCCAAAAATAATGTGTGTAATTTAGTGTGTAAAAGAGATTTCTTAGCAACACAAAAAAGACAAAAAAAAATTGCTCAATACACAAATTTTTTATTGACTTAAACCCTACCGAAATTTTTTCCTGGGTACGGCCATGTGTATATTATTTCTTTTTACTACCTGAACAATTTATTCCATACTGACAATTTTTTGCTATTGAATTTTTTATAAATGTTTTTTTTTTATTTATTGCTACTTGCCTTAACTGTGATTGCATGTTTAAAACATGTTTATCTAGGGGTATTTTAATAATTAATTATTAATAATCTATTAATTTTATTTTGTGATGAATTAATTAGTAATTTATGAGTGGTGCATTAATTTCTAAGAGCACTGTATAAATGTTTTTGAAATAAAAAATGCTTATATCTCGGCTAATGAACCACTTTTTTTAACAGTGACATTTTTTTAAAGAAAAAATAATCTTCTGAAAGTTTCAGTAATGAGTTTCTTGACTTTCATTACTTTTGTCTAGGTAATTATACCATTACTCCCCCTTAAATATATGTTGTAATTGACAAGTCTGCTGTGCAAAGCAGAAACCTAGTAAGTCAAAAACTGGTGTTTTGAGAAATAGAGTTTGAAGTTTATTTAACTACATACTAGCTATAGTTCATTTAACTACATAACTTCCTTGTTTTTCAAGATAGCCACATTCTAGAAAAACTGGCTGGCGCCGTTTTTTGACAGCGATTTCAATGATATAAAAATCTAATTTTCGAGTAAGTCGAGTTATTAGGTTTTTGCTTCGCACGGCAGAAGTGGCAAACAAGTAAAACCTGAAACTAGATTCCAATAGCAACAAAAAAATATAAGTATCGAAAACTCCCATGTAATATTTATTAGTGAAAGCTATACTTTAGCTAAGTATCAAAAATAGTATGACTTATCTCTAAATATGGAAAATATCTCAAAAATTGTCCAAAATTGAATATTTAATTTTTTAACAATTTTGCCAGAGATATTTCCTATACTTGTAGATTAGTCATACTATTTTTTATACTTAGATTAAGTGTAGCTTTCACTAATAAACATATATGCATTACTAAGAAAAAATGGTCCTCGATTTTATAACTTTTTTTGAATTTTGCACCTAAACCCACTGGAAAATTTCCCCTATTTATATAACAAATTTTGCTTAGAATTGATCAAGGAACAGTTTTATCGATGTTTGCTGACAAATAAAATAAGTCCCAAAATCTTCACGGCCTCCCCTACTTAACGCTTCTCTCCCCACTTCAGGTTACCAGCCATGACTATTTTGATCTAAGGAATAATTGTGCAGTTTGTTGCCTTTATCACTAAACGTCTGTTTTGTCACATAACCCAGGTGGTGTAATAATTAAAAGTTTGAATCAACTTTTTAAACCATACTCAATTAAAAAACCGACAATATTAATATTTTAAATGTCAAGGTGCTCAAAAAGGATTAAAGGACTAAAAAATACTTAATATTATTAAAAATTACCATTCATCGTCCTTGTGTGCCACAAAAAACTCGTTAAGCTGCTGTCTTTGAAATTCCAGTTTATAGTCATTATATTTCTCAATAGCCTCGCTATCAGAAATATTGTCATCTTGGGTGGCCAAAAATGCCTTAAATGACATCATTGGCGGTTGTTGCCCCTCAACTTGCTGCGGAGCTGCTACAGGGGCTGGTTCTCTGAATAAGAAGTTTCTTTAAAAACAAGGAAAAATGTTAATTTAAAGTTGTTAATATAAAAAAAGATTAAAATGCATAAGGGGGAGATCTACAAAACTAAAAAATTCTAAAAAACTAAAAAAAAAGGTGTAAAGGCATCTCAAATAAAAATTAAATTGTTAATAGTTATTTATATTCAAGCAAAACAAAAGTCGCAGTCGATCTAATTAACGCCTGTCCTGTAATACTATGTTAGAAGCAGATAGATTTCGATAGGGTCCCTGTATGTTGACATATTTCATATTATATCCAAATATGCTCTAAATTTCAACTGTGGAACCCGCATATTATACTCTATACTTGATGTTGTATTAAAGTGGCACCGCGTCATCAAAACCGTGATGGGCGGGAAGGAAGTAGAGGGGTACATACAGTGGCCAGCACTTCCTGTAATTTTTTTATTGGTATTGATTCCCAAAATGAGACACTGCACTAATTAGTCATTTGACGTTGTCTATTCGTTGTTGTTTTGACTGTTTTAATGTCAAATAAATTGGGACCGAATTTTTACAAAACAAATTACCGTTTTTGCAACTAAATCAATATTTGCGCACATTTTAATATAATTTTGGATTCTCTTTTATGTTTCGGATCTTTATTTATTAGGTAAGTACCTACCTATTTTATCTCTCCTTTAAAAGGTCTCGGTGTTTTATTATAGACATATAAAGCGGCACACTACAGGTACAAAGTGAAACAATAATTTTTTGAGGCTTCTTTACTTATATTTTGCCACAAAATTTGGTTTACCATAGCTATGACGCGGTGCCACTTATATACATTCTCAACTATAGTCATTTGGAGACCTTCATGCACTTTCCATGTTAATGTGAATTGCACTCCAGAGTTTGAAAGCCCTTACCCTTGGAATCATAATTCCACTTGCTGGACATCTGTCAAACTCATACAAAATACAAAGTGGCGGTTCAAACAAGGACAAAAAAGGACTTCTTCGCAAAGTGATTTATAGTTTTAATAAAAGTGCACAAAGAAAACTAAGATAATAAAAAGATTTACCTCAGGCTGGATTTATTATCATGGGAGCATGCATTTACATATTTTTCACATATTTCATGAAAACAAGAGGCCTCCCCCCCCCAAGAGCCACGGCCCCCCCCAAGACATATTCCTGAGTGTGTCACTGGTATTATATTATTATATATAATATTATTATATTATTTTTATATTCTTATTTTTCCCTTGCCCTTATGCTACTAAATTCTCCTCGTTGTACAAAATAAAGTTAATTTGGTTCGGTTTGATGAAAAAAATTGGTTTAGAAAAAAAAATAAATGGATCCATGACAGCTAGCCTTCAAGTAAAACTATGATAATCAGCTTTGATAACATTGTTTTGTAAATATTTTAAAAACCAAAGCTCCTACAAAGTTTTTGGTTATAACACAAATTATTGAGCAAAATGTCGTCCACTATATTCGGGAAACCGCATACTGATGCGATGCTCCGTTAGAAAGTTAGAATTTTAAAAAAAATTTAATTGTCAAAAAACTGTCATGAGCATTAATGGATTCCGACTAAAATCTAATCAGCTTGTTAGAGTGTTAAATACTATTTTACCTAAAAATTTTATGAAAATCGGTTTAGCGGTTTAGGAGCTATCGTGCGAGCGAAAAAAAAACACACACACACACACACAGACAGACATCACGACGACATTGCAGGCCAAATACACCCAAATAACACATTTTCAGTGTTATCTCAAAAAAAAAAAAATTTCTGGAAAACAATATTCCTTCTCTAGCCATTGCTGCGCGGGCTAAAAAGGTAAAAAGTATGAATTTTCCAAAATTGTCCGGTTTTTCATGTATTGACAGATGACCAATAACGGAAGTTGTGATCCAAAGGCAAGGGTTTTCAACCTCTGGGGTAAAATCTGCATTAACATGTGCATGAAGGCCTCTAAGACTCATATTAAGTTAAACACGATCATAACAAAAACATCTCATGTAAAAAAAGCCAAGTACGCGTTCATGGTATTCTGTAAAAAGAATTGAGATAAAAGTAAAGCCAAGTTCTCTAATATAAATTTCAAAATAAAAGGTTCTTACTAGTTTGGAAATGTTTTTTTTAAACTTTGCTTATTACAGCCAAACTTCTTTATGTTCAATTTAGCACTGTGCCTAAGAGTCATAGTTTTGTATTTTATAACATTTGTATTTTGCAGTACTTTGCCTAGTTTTAAAAAACTGGTTCCCATTCGTTCTTCAAGGTGGAGAAAAAACTGATATAGTCCTTGCCATATGCAGTTACACTTTTGTGACTTTCACATGAAATAAACATATTACCAGAAATATATTAAAAAGTAAATATGTCATGTTGGTATAAAATTAAAGGTAAAGCTGTCATTGTCTCTGGATATAAAGATGCTGACTGTAGGTTGGTTTTTAGATTTTTTTGTCAGTATGCAGATGATAAAAAAAGAGGTTGGAAGTGTCAAAAAAGTGTAACTGCCCACTTTACACTGACAGAAAAATAATGCTATATTGTTTTACACAAAAAAAATTTGATTAATGGATATCCATGTATTTGTTCTCAAAGATCCTCAATGGTTAGTATATAAAGGTTCCTAAAGTAGCTAAGCTATATAAATTTTGTGCCAGTTAAAGAAAAACAGATATATTGCAGAATGCTGCCAGTTCTTGCGAAAGACGCCAAACGAAGCTAATCGAATTATTGCCACACTAATTTGGTGCAGAAGCCTGTTAAGCCAATCGAGGATGTTTTCTACTGCTGAAGGAAAATGCAGAAAAAAATGTGTGTGTTAAAATCAACCTAGAAAATAGTCTCACCTATGCTGCTGTTGATGATATGGTGTGTAGTGATTATAATAGGGCTCCGATCCATAATAATCGTGACGTATCCTTTTTGTAGATGGTTCCATACTGGGCGAATATCTATCTCTTGGCCGATAATCGCGTGTTCTGGGACGAGACCATGATTCTCTGCAAATTTATTTACATTATAATTTTTATATTTTTCCACTTAATTTCAGGCTTAATTTATACAGGATGGAATTTAACAAAAAAACAAAAAGAAAAAGCCAAATACAAATACAAAGACCATACAATCATGATTTATTATTTATAAATACACGGTTTTGAAGTTGTGGGGTCATTTCATATACTTTTGGCCAATCCTGTAGATACTTCAGACAACTGTATTATTTTTATGTATTTGTTCTATCTTTAATTAAGGAACATATTTATTTTTATTTTACTAAAAATTATTTCTATTTTAAACTTTTCCAAATAGGTATGCATAATCAGTTTACTTTTTTATTTTGTTTTTCAGACTTTAGTGTCTGACTTTCGCCTGCTAGAATGTTTATTGCTCTTATTGTGTTGTTTGTTGCTATCGTTTTTTAATGTTTGTCATTTTATTTATAAGGTTAACTAAAACTATTTTAACCATTTTTTTTTGTATTTACCTTTTGGTTAGAGAATAGATATTTGTCAATGGATTTTGTAGATTTCTGACAATAAAGCTTATTTTGAATTGAATTGAATTGAACTTATAAACCTCAATTTTTGCTTCATTTAGTGTAATATCAATGTTACCTTTCTGACCATTCTTCACGAGGTTGCCTGGAAGATCTGTCTGACGATCTGTAACTGCCAACCTCAGCCCTTTCACCTCTAAACTTGTCTCTGCGTTTACGGTCATATTCATCATCACTATCGCCCATATTCTAACCTTAAAAATTTTAAGTAAATGTATTAATAAATCTTTTATTTCTGTGCAGGGTGTCTCATTATATTTTTCCCACCCTTTTAGACCATTAATAATTGATATAGGAATATAAAAGAAATTGTGTTTGAATTCGCGAAATTTTTACTTTTAAATTGCATCTTGACTTTGTTCCTGATGCTTACCGTATTTGACAGGCGCTCAAATTTATAGTTTTTGTAAATTGGATGCTTATATTATTTAATTAATAGATTAGGCTTGGAATATACTTTCCAAAAATACCCCATATGTCGCAGTTTTGATAAATAGTTTCTGAAATATTAGAGATAAATTTTTAAATTATAAAAAAATAACATTACCACTTTTGTGTTAATTTCAGTATCCTTATCGATATTCGATCTTTGTTAGTCCCCATGTATAAACAGTGACAATGACAACTATTTTTTTTTAAATGACGCTCAAAATGACAACCGGTAACGACAACAAAGTCACTGTACATAATTTGAAATAAGGATACTAAAATTAACACAAGAGCGCTATTATAATTGCTAATATCTCAGAAACTATGGCTCTAAACTACGGCAAATCGGGTATTTTTGGAAAATAGTGTTATGGGTTCTCCACAACAACTAAAACTCGCAAATGTCAAAAACGATGTATCAATTTATTTCGACAAATTATGTACAAAAAAACACGCACTTAAACTTACTAATAACTTGCTAATAATTCACTACTTTAATCCGCCTATTAACTTCGCGTTAACATCTAGCGATCACTACCGCTGGTTATCTTTTACTGCCCGATGCACGACGTCCGGCCTTATATATGAGGGGCTGCCTACTATTCGAGAACCCTTCCATCCTTGTTCGATTCGGAATCATTCCAGCCTTTTCTAGACGGACCGTTCGCATACCAGTTTGTCACAGATAACGCAACTAAAACCTAGATTAAGAATACAACCATAAAATACGTCAACCTAATACTACACTAAACCTAAATAAATTCTAACTATAAAATTTAAATACTTAAATTTGTAACAACATGTTCAAAGCCTAATCTATTAATTAAATAATATAAGGAGCATCCAATTTACAAAAACTATACATTTGAGCGCCTGTCAAATATGGTAAGCATCAGGAATAAAGTCAAGATGCAATTTAAAAGTAAAAATTTTGTGAATTCGAACACAATTTCTTGTATATTACAATATCAATTATTAATGGTCTAAAAGGGTGGGAAAAAATATAATGAGACACCCTGTACAATAAAGCCACTTGGGCGTGGGCGTTCCCATAGAAAATAAAATGTTTTTTGGAAGAAGTGTGTACATATCTTTTGGTGTATTTTTCTTATGATTTATTTTTTTTTTGTTTTTCTGGTGCTTGTAGAAAAACAATTCTTCCTAACACGATGCCTAGCGAGCGGCATTTGCGTGAAGAAAAATCGATTTTCTGCACTTGTTAGGAAAATAGTTACAGTCGAACCTCTATAACTCGAACCCCTCTCTAACTCGAACCTTTTCAGTTGTCCCTGCACTTTCTACATGTATTTTAACCTATGTAACTCGAGTTTCTATTACTCGAACTCTCCATAACTCGAACTGTTTTGGTTGTCCCTTCAGGTTCGAGTTATAGAGGTTCGACTGTATTTTATTTTTTTTACTTGTGGTACTTCTTGTCAATGAAAATGTCAAAAAATAATGACATGTTTAGGTGTTTTTCAACATCAACATGTTTGTCATTATCTTCTACTTGATTTTCTTAAAAACCAAGCTCTTTAGCTAAAACTGTGATCAATAGTGGATTGTACATAATTAGATTTCCTTTTAAACACTGTAGAACAAGGAAGGCTTAATCTTATCAATAAAACTTTAGAGGCGTCCGTAAATTAAATTAATTTTATTAAGTTTTATCCCACTTCTTCAGAAGCTAACTAACCTCATGGGAAAAAATGTAGAAAATAAAATTTCCGATTTAACAATATGTACACTATCGCCCATATGTAGAGCAACTTTTTTAAAAATTAAAAAAAAACCATTTTAGCACATAGCATTTAGGAATTTATATATAAATAAGTTGTGGCTCTTGACACAAAAATATGATAAGGTTTTTGTTCATTTTGTGAGACTGCATTCTTTACTGATAATTTTTTTGGTTTTTGGGTAGGTCATATGTAGAGCAACCAAATTTAATATTTAGTTTTTTATCATTTGTGTTCGCGCTTTTTAGTCTGATTATAGTGTATTTTAAAGTTTAAAGATTAACAATGCCCAGAGGTGTGCATTTGTCACTTCAACTGAAACAAAAAATTTTGGAAAAATTAAGAAAAAGAGAAAAACAAAACAAAATTGCGAAAGATCTAAACTTGAACAAATCAATTGTTTCTAGAACTATTTCTAATTATAACAAAATAGGCATTTTGGAAGGAATACCCAAAAGTGGTATAAGGAAAAGAACTGATGCTGTACTTGATAGAAATATAAAAAGGCTGGTAATTGAAGATCCATTCATTAACGCTTCTCGCATTAAACAACAGCTAGGAGGGGTTTCAATATCTGTCAGCACCATAAAACGTAGGCTAAAGGAAGCTGGTCTATATGGAAGAAAATCGGAGAAGAAACCTTTTATTAAAATGGAAAACAGTGCTATTTTCAGACGAAAGTCGTTTTAAATTGTTTAGATCAGACGGTGTTTGCTGGGTAAAAAGACCAATAAATGAAAGGTTTAACCCGAAGTATACACGACCAACTATTAAACATCATATAATGGTTTGGGGTTGTTTTGGAGGCTTTGGCATGGGTCCGTTCATAAAAATTAATAATAATGGATCGGTTTGTTTATCAGAATATATAAGAAAACCATATGTTACCTTGGCCAAAGGATAACATGAGCTTAAGATGGGTTTTTCAACATGAGAATGACCCAAAGTACACGTCAAAGTTGGTTAAAGACTGGTTGGTAAATAATAAAGTCAATGTTATGGTATGGCCAGCTCAAAGCCCTGATTTAAACCTGATAGAGAATCTATGGGATGAAATTTATAGAAGAATTCACACAAAAAACTATCAAATACGAACGAATTGTATGAAGAAATTCAGAGAGTTTGGAATTCAATTTTCGAAGACTACATTGAAAAACTTATAAGATCAATGAAGACGAGATGTCAAGCAGTCATCAAGAGCAAAGGTTATGCTGTGGAAGGGCTGCAAGGCCCATTCACATATGAATCATCATCAAAGGTTATGCTACTAGATATTAAAAATATTTAATTTTATATTTAAGAAAAAAATAAATCTTGGTTGCTCTACTTTTGGACCACACATTTTCGAATATCTTTAAGTATTAAGTTTATAAACTGTTGAAAATTAAACATTTTGTATTTATTAAAATTGTTTCATCATTCTAATATCCCTCTCCAAAACAAATTAAAATACAAAGAGTGAAGAAAGAGAAAATTATTTTTTTTTTTAAGTTGCTCTACATATGAGTGATAGTGTAAGTCAGCGGGGTTAGACCAATGACAGGCTCTCCAGCGACGTCCGTATATAGGAGTCTTAAAAACCAACCTCTTTACTAAAAAATGTGCACCATACCTGATTGAAGACAATAAAATTTTCTATTAAACTGAATAAAAAGCTGAGATTAATTATATTTTTAAACTATAGCGTCTATTGGTATAATTAATTTTGAAGATTTTTTTAAGAACCTCAAAAGTTAAATTAATTATTATGGCCTAGTTAGGAGGGTCCGGGGATTATCAATGCAAAGTGCGGCTAGAGTTTGGTGATTTATTCAATGATTTTTTTAAATTGATTTTATTTACAGGCCCCTAAATTGTTTATAATTAAACCAATCTTCCCTTGTTATACAATGTTTAAAAGAAAATTTTATTATTTATAGTAAAGTGCAGTGTGTTTTTTGATAAGAAATTTGGTTTTTAAGAAAATCGGGTGAAAATACAGATGTGAAGAAGAGAAGTGTTTTTATTTTAATTTTTTTAAATGTCCCCCATTTGCAGACATCACTGGAGCGTTTGTCATGTCTATCCCTGCTGCAATTAAGTGTAAAATATATATTTTTTTAATGAGCTTAGTTTTTGAGAAAATCAGATAATATCTGTAACAAAATTAATTTGTTTGGTTTTTAAAAATTGATTTAATTTATGGACGCCTCTGAAGTTGTAACATTGAAGATTAATCTTACTGTGTTATATAGCATGTAAAATGAAAATTTATTGTCTACTGTCAACTATAGGAAAAATGTTTTAACAATAAGTTTAATTTTTAAGAAAATCAGGTAAAACTTGAGAAACATTTTGTTTTTTTAATTTTTTTAAATAACCTCAATAAACAGATGCCTATGGATAGTTTGTCGGACCCCTCTGACTTACAAATTGTTGAAAAGGGAATTTCATTGTCTAGAATAACGTGTATTATATATTTTTCCCTAAAAAGCTAGGTATTTGAGACAATGTGAAAAAGCTTACAAATTTCAGATTTGGGGGTTCGGGGGAATTTTGGGATTTTAAATTAAAATTTAAAAAACTAATATGTTTTCGTTAGGTTTTACACATTTTGGATGGATTCATATGTCCTGTACATAAAATTAGCAAAACAACCATGAAAATTTAAAAAAATTATATACTAATAATTTGTCATTAATTACCTGTAAATTAGTTGTAAAAGCAAAACATTTGAAGGGCCTGTTTCTTTTTTAAAAGTTAGCTGAAGACCTATAGTAATATTTGATTTATGTAAAACAAAATTAGTGCACAATTTGACATTATAATTATCCATAAATTTGTTTAAAAAAAATGGAGTTTAAAAAGCCAATCTTTTTTTTTACAACTAATTTATGGATAATTAATGACAAATTGTGCAATACATTTTTTTTCATAAATTTCTATAGATGTTCTGCTAACTTTATATAAAGTTAGCATAGCAGCAATTTTTTTTTAAATCAGGCAGGGCAAATATTTGGTTTTTACAATTAATGTACAGATAATTAACAGCAAACTGTGCACTAATTTTTTTTTTTTTTGATAACTCCATTATTTGTATAGGTGTTCTGAAAACTTTTATATAAAGTTAGCAGAAAACAATTTAAAAAAATGGGCACAACAAATTTTTTGTTTTCACAAATAATTAATGGATAATTGAAGGGCTTAAAGTAATAACATAATAAGCCACATAAATACAGATTTTTTTTCACAAGCCAGTTGTTTTTTTGTCCCCCTTTTAAACATGTTAGTTAGAAAGATACCTAATGAACTTAATAAAAATATTTCAGATTTAAATTTATATGTAGTAAATTTTACATATTTTTCCAAATCTTCAAACATTAATAACTCATTTGTTTTTACTTGTGGCATATCACATTATTACAATAAGCCCTTCAATTAATGGCAAATTATGCACAATTTTTTTTCAAATAAATCCATTAATTTTTTATATTAAGTTGGCAGAACACCATCTTTTAAAAACAAATATGGAGCTAATTTTTTGCTTTTACAACTACCTTACAGATACTTAACAGCAAATTATGAGCATATAATTATTTTAAATTTCCAAAGTTGTTCTGCTAACTTTATATACATTGTAAATTTTCTTAATTTTGTTCTTAAATGTAAGATATAAAGATAAGGAAGAACCAACCCTTAATTTAAATACTCTGCCAATCTATGGGCACCTAAGCTCACACTAGGCACTATAGTTATAGTGTATGTGTGAGCTTAAACTCTAATTTTTAAAATCTACCCCCACCCTTTTTTAAAAAACTAAAACTAAACTATATCACACACATCATATTTTCACTTTAACTCTAATTTTTGACATCTACCCCCACCCTTTTTTTAAATAACCTGAAATTCATTTTGTTTAACTCCAGACTTAATTACCTCTCATTTGATATCACACACACCATATTTTCACATAAACTCTCATTTTTTAAACCTTTTTACTTGGCTTGCATTCGGTGGATTTCATTTATTTTTAAATGGGACCACCACGGCCCAAGACCCAGCCTAGGTACCAAATTTTATTTAAATTGGACAAGCGGTTTTTGAGTTATGTGGGTTGGTCATTACAGACAGACATACAGACAGACAGCGAGACAAAAAAGTTTCAAAATCATCTGAAACGCAAAGATATATATAAAAAAATTAAAATCGGAGCAACTTTTTTTTTCTCAAAAAAATTTGGATCACCATAGCTCACACTACTATAGTATAGTATATGTGTGACCTAAAAATATTTCTACCAGTCTATCTCTGTATTGACTATATTTTTGGTTGTCAGAGAGCAATGAGAAGATTGCAAGGTTTGTCAATAATTTATTCTTTAAAAAAGCATTAAAATCTTATTAACAATAAATCCAGAGAAAAACCTCTACAAGTTTACATTTGACTATTTGTCTAGCCAACTGTAATGAGCTGGACCCAGAACCATTTTTGTTTTTTAATTTCAAGAATCAAGATTTTTTTTGTTTTTTCATACCATTTATGGTAAATAAACATGTTTTTTAATTTCATTGCTATATTTAATATGTAGATTTGTTTTGGGTTCTAAATAAAATAAATATAAATAAAATTGAACTGTTTTCAACTATAACTAATGAGCTTTTCTACATTGAATACCAATAAGGTACAAATGTGAGTTTAACCAAACTTCTGTTCAGTGAGCTATGACCAAGATTAATCAAAAACCTTATGAATCATTCATAGTCATGCTAGTCTTAGCTATTCATGTAGTCCTAGTCATAGTTCTTAACATAAGAAAGTTAAAAAGCACTGTTTTTTATTGAACTGTTTATACAATGCTTTGCTTCTCCTTTGTCTTTAGCACTAAGGTGGCTTGCACCAAGTCAACATAAGGTAAATGTGAGGATAAACTGACCTCAATCAAAATACTCTGCTAATCTATGGGCACCTAAGCTCACACTTGGTACTATAGTAATAATAAAATAACTAAAAACTGAAATATATTTTATTCAACTCCAGACTCAATTACCTTTCGTTTGATACCACACAAGCCATGTTTTGACTTAAACTCTAATTTTTAAAATCTACCCCAACCCTTTTTTTAAAAACTAAAATTTATTTTGTTTAACTCCAGACTTAATTACTTTTCGTTTGATATCACACACTCCATATTTTCACATAAACTCTAATTTTTTTAATCTACCCCCACCCTTTTATTTGGCTTGTGTTCGGTGGATTTTGGTCATTTTTAAATGGGACCATCACGGCCGAAGACCCTGACTAGGTACCAAATTTCATTTGAATTGGACAAGCGGTTTTTGAGTTATGCTAGTTGGTTGTTACAGTCAGACATACAGACAGACAGATGGCGCAACAAAAAAGTTCCAAAATGATCTGAACAAAAAAGATATATAAAAAATTTTGAAATCAGAGCACTTTTTTTTTCTCAAAAAAATTAGGATCACCATAGCTCACACTACTATAGGATAGTAGTAGTGTGAGCTGATATTAAAACAAGTAGGAACAACAGATTTTTTGAAAGACAGCCAGCCATGGCTCTTGCCTCAAGTGAGATGAACACCATTATACATAGTTATTTTCTTTTACAAAACAGGTACATTATAAACACTAGTATAGCAGTTAGTCTCTTTTAAAACTTGTTGGGTCCTGGAATTCCTAGAACATGGAAGACCAGTTAAAAGAGATCAACAACATTTGTATCTGTCTTTTTAATGTACCCCTTCAGCTTGCTAATCATAGGACCAATATTAATAAGAAAACTAAGACTACTTACAAGTATAAATTATACTAAAATTGATGTAAAGTAAAATAAGGTATATCAGGGTTAACTGGCCTACTCACCAGCCAATTTAGTCCCTGCATGTTAAAGATATTGGTGTTCTCCAAAATCTGTTACAGCTATTACATACAGGAACGCTAATTCGGTGAGCAGATAACTTAAGCATCACCCTCTATTATAATTATAGGAGTTGATCGCTTTTAAATATAAAAAGCTGGAAATTCATACCTCCCTTTACCCATATTTTAAATTTGTTAAACTCACCTTGCAAACCTAAAGCACTGTGACAAAATTCAATGGGATATACACTTTATTAAAAAGAAAGCGACAAAAAATACAGCAACATTAAAAAAACGAAAGAGGTCAAGTAGCAAGATGAAGAATCACCAATTTTTTTTTCGTGAACACCCAATCAAAAAACCAAACCACGCCGCTTGTTTTGACCTTTTTGACAAATGACAGATGACAGATATATCACAGAACACAATTAGCGTTATTTTGCGAGCTCACTCAAGGCCATCACAAAAATAGAGGCCACGACCCTGAAAAAATCAGCTGTTCTCCCGGGGCTGAATTTTACATTGGGTCTTATGGGAGGTCAGACGTTTTTTTATGATATTTTCAAAATGGCACTACAGATTTCTGCAAAATTTCAGTGAAATATTCTCAGACACTATCCCGATATTCCACCAAAGGTTTGTAAGGAAGCAACATGATTAAAAGGTTAAAATCTTCAAGATTTAGCATTCCTTATTTTAAATTCAAATTACCCGCCATGTACCACATGCCAACTGTTATATTTGACATGTATTTGACTTTGTCATATGTGATTGTCACATTCGCTTCTGCTTTAAACTTAATTTTTGTGTGAGCTAATGAAGCGGCTATGAAAAATTAGGGCTTACTATACATTTAAAAAAAATTGTTCTGCCAGAATAAAGTAAAAACAATCTCAAAAACGGCTTTATTTTTAAAAAAATCAAATATCCATGAACCGTCATGCCAACCTCAATATTTTAAAGACAATCAGCTGTGTCGTAACGTGACCATCAAAAAAAAAATCAGCCCCGGATGTGACGTCAACAAAGTGGAGGATCGTGGCCCGTCCATTTTGATAGCCCTGGCTCACTATAGCTTTTTTTGTGACCATTTTATATCTTATCGTGGGTAGGATATAGTAGTCCAGGGCTATCAAAATTGACGGGCCACGATCCTCCACTTTGTTGACGTCACATCCGGGGCTGATTTTTTTTTGATGGTCACGTTACGACACAGCTGATTGTCTTTAAAATTTTGAAGTTGGAATGACGGTTCATGGATGTTTGATTTTTTGTTAAATAAAGCCGTTTTTGAGATTGTTTTTACTTTATTCTGGCAGAACAATTTTTTTTAAATGTATAGTAAGCCCTAATTTTTCATAGCCGATTCATTAGCTCCCACAAAAATTAACTTTAAAGCAGAAGCGAATGTGACAATCACATATGACAAAGTCAAATACATGTCAAATACATGTCAAATATAACAGTTAGCATGTGGTACATGGCGGGTAATTTGAATTCAAAATAAGGAATGCTAAATCTTGAAGATTTTAACCTTTTAATCATGTTGCTTCCTTACAAACCTTTGGTGGAATATCGGGATGGTGTCTGAGAATATTTCACTAAAATTTTGCGGAAATCTGTAGTGCCATTTTGAAAATATCATAAAAAAACGTCTGACCTCCCATAAGACCCAATGTAAAATTCAGCCCCGGGAGAACAGCTGATTTTTTCAAGGTCGTGGCCTCTATTTTTGTGTTGGCCTTGAGTAGTCGTCCAACCATCCTAAACACAAATTGCTTATTTCCATTTAACTCTATGTTAGCGTCGCTCAAGCGAGACCAACACTGCCTGCTTACGTCACCAGCGGACCAGTTGCTTTGTTTGTATTGAGAGTTCGTGTGATTAAGGTGTTTTTGACGTTTTTATCTCCGTTTTTTTGCGTTTTTTCATTAATTTGACGATGTTGTTGACTACTTAGGAGGTAAATAAACCTTTATAAATGTGAATTAAGTGAAAAATTTGGCTACTTTTGGCTTGTAAGTCCGTCTGTTCCTGTCATGGGCAGCACCTTAAAATCTTTGCATTTGGCATATTATATCAAATGTATTATGTGTTTGTCCCAACGATTTGTATTTTCATTGTAGGTAGGGTTACCAGACGTCCGGATTAATCCGGACATGTCCGGATTTTTACTACGTCCGGGTGGGTCCGGGCGGATTTTTCATAAACGTCCGGATTTTAAAGTAGCCGCCTTTATAAACATCAAATAACGCAAAATAAACTAGTTTCAAAAAATTTAATTAAACAATAATCGTCGATAAATTTAGCAGTGTGAATTCACCTTTAAGCGGGGTATTCACATAACGTTTTACCTTACATCTTGCCTGTTCAGTCAAAACGCATCAAGTAAAACTTTGTGTGTAGACGGAAAAACGGACGTTTTACTGGAACTGATTTAAGACGGAAGACCGCCTAGAGAACTGACCGGATCACGCATTGTTTTCCAATAAAACCATCGTTTTGTATCAAAAACTGATCTAAAAACGTACGTTAAAACTATCAAGTGTCTACGCTAGTCTTTCAACTGTCATACTTGACCCTTTTGACTGACAGGCAAGACGTAAGGTAAAACGTTATGTTAAGACCCCGCTTAAAGTAGTATTATTAATTTCGCCTTGTTGCACACAATTTCTTTGATGAAGTTTGTAATCTAAAAAAGTACATATCAGACAATTTTATTTCTGATGACCACAATCTGCCTACCCACCAAAAATGGGCAAAATATTTTATTATTTCTACTTAGTGGACCAAAGAAAGAAATAGGCTGCTTTTATCTTCTGTAAAAGGAATACTCATGACTTCATACAATTGAAGAAATATGAGCTGCTCAGAATTTTACGATTTTGTACTTCTGCCTAAAAAATCAACACTGTTGAATAAAATACAAAGCAGTGAAAAGTACCTATAAAATAGTAGGTATATTATGTTATTTATTAGTTATTGTTTCAATAAAAAAAAAGTTGATTTTTTGTGTGTGGCATCGAAAAAATTTTGACGTCCGGATTTTGTCCGGATTTTCTTGACGGCTGGTCCTGGTTAGAGACGTTTTCATCTGGTAACCCTAATTGTAGGGACTGTTCTTAAATAACGGAACGCTCAAGGGGGAGGGGGTTTTACCAGTGACAGCTGCTACAGGGAGGGCAATGGGGTAGTGCCTTCACAAAACTAGACAACAAACAGTATTTTTAATTGATTTATTTTAAAAAAGTTAAATCTTCCCTTACGCCATGATTGTCTAGTTCTTTTTATTATCTGTGGTTAACATCAAGCGATTAATTGAGTGAACTTTTTTAGCGTAAATAATTACAAGCTGGCAGCGGCGCGCGGGGCAAGGTTTCAATTTCACCCGTTTTTCAGCGGGGCATGGGTGGATGTTCTTGAGCGGGGGCGGGAGGAATGTGTTTTAGTTGAAGTCGGCCATCATCATCGTGCGTAAACTTCCATTGCTCTTTGAAAATTGTTTCTAAATTAGTACGAAAAATAAAAGTCACTTATGGTATAATTTTTCTATTTTGTAAGTTAAAAACTGTAATGAGAATGAAATATAGTATCTATCAATCCCAGAAAAAATTTTTTGAAGATAAAGAGTGTAGGTAGGACTGGAGAAGACCCTAAATTGAAAAAATTAAAAAAGATTGTTAATTAATTTGTATATTGTATAAATTGTATGATAAAATGCCTTCTAGTCTTAGATCTGTAATATCAAATAAATACTTTTTTGTTACTACATAATATAAGTGTATTTTGTTATATCCGCAACAAAAACAATACATTATACATCTAATGATTTAAATTGATTAAACTTTTAGAAAAAATCCTACTTCAGCTCTCAGAGCAAACTCTTGATTTATCAAATCATTTGTTTTGAATGAATAAAATTATTAATTATATTTACTAACACGAATAAAGAATTTGTTTTTTTGTAATAGGCAATCGTGTGTGTTTAGGATCGTTGGTAGTCGTCTCCTTTTCTTGCCACAAGATGAACCGTACAGAGATTAACTAATCCATTAGCAATAAGACTTATATATATATATATTTATCGGTTTCACAACGTTCTACGTCTTCCGATACCCAATCTCCACTCGTTTCTGTTTGCCCATAATTCATCATCTAGGCCTTTTATTCTTATTTCACTGTCTATTCTTTCTCTCCAGCTTCTCCTCGGCCTTTCTCGTTTTCTTCGGCCAGTTGGTTTCCATTGTAATATTTGTTTAGGTAGTCTTCCATCATCCATTCTTTGTACATGTCCGTGCCACACCAGTTGTTTTGTTCTTATATCATCCACTAACGTACGTTTACCCACTGTCATAATTTCTCTTATTCTTTGATTTGTAACTCTTTCTCTTTTTGATTTCCCTGCTGCTCTTCTTTAATATTCCATCTCCGTAGCGGAAAGCATTTTTTCTGTTCTATCTTTGATTGGCCATACTTAACAACAAAGACTTAAATTGCGTAAATTTTGAATAAAATTACGCTTGTATTCATTGATACATTTGTACAAAAATAGATTTAAAATTTTGAAAATTATTTATTTTGTTTACAACAGCATAACCTATAATTATAAACACGTCAATTACGCATGCGCTAACCACAGCACGCACGCTGGGACGCAACACGATTAGAAATGGCCTAGTCCGTGACGACTCCCGTGCTGGCGTTGGCGTCGGCCCGCAAACACGATTAGAAATGTAGCTTTACTCTTTCCAACATATTTTTTTCAAAAAAAACTTCACCATCTTCTTTCTCAGGATCCTAGAGGGTGTGTAAGAAACCGAACCAAACCAAACCGAAACATTTTTTTGAAAGGCTTTGTTTCGGTTTGATTTCACAACTTCTAGGATCCCCGGAAAGGAGTCAGGAAAGTTTTTTTTGAAAAAATATGGCCCAAAAAGGACGTCAGAAGGACCTAGAATATAGAACAAAAACAACTTCTTGTTTTATATAGGTATCATGCAATTAATGAATAGTTGTAAATATTATGAAAAAAATATCTTTGAGGTTAGAAGGTTATCTTATTACCCTGTTTCCACCAATGCATGCCCACCCCGATTCAAAAAACGCATCACGTGTTTGGTCATGGATTTGCACCGGTTTTAAATGCAGCGACACCTGATGCGCTTTTTGAATCGGGGTGGGCACGCATTGGTGGAAACAGGGTATAATACAGGGTATAATACAGGGTATAATACCCTGTTTCCACCAATACATGCCCACCCCGATTCAAAAAACGCATCAGGTGACGCTGCATTTAAAACCGGTGCAAATCCATGGCCCATCACGTGATGCGTTTTTTGAATCGGGGTGACAGTCATGCATTGGTGGAAACAGGGTATAAGTCCTCAAATTTAGTACTTATGCTAGGTCCAAAATTTGATACTAATACCCTGTTCCCACCAATGCATGCCCACCCCGATTTAAAAAACGCATCACGTGATGGCCCATGTATTTGCAGCGGTCTTAAATGCAGCGTCACCTGATGCGTTTTTTGAATCAGGGTGGGAATGCATAGGTGAAAACCGGGTGTAAGTGGAACTTTGGCAGCACCAGCAAGTGCTTACCTTAAACTAAGTGGAACTTAGGACTTAAGCCGAAGTAAGAAAGTGGCCATCTGATTGGATCTACTGGCAACAAAGAGGTTAGAAAAATAAAATTTGTTTTTATTTATATTATAATTTATAATCTTGGAATCTCAGGAGTGGCGCTACCTTATAGAAATTAAGCAGTTGCATTGAGTGCAAAAAATCCATTACCTATTTGTATGTGAATTTTGTGGCATGGCAGGATCAGCACTTCGACGGCTAATGGCTGAGTACAAACGTAAGTACACAGTGTTCTAAAGTAAGAGTTAAATGTAATATTATATAGTATTTTCTGCTGTAAAATTTGACATTATATATACTTTTATAAGTCGATGTACAAGAATTGAATTGAATTGAATGTGCATACTTGTCGTATACATTGGTTTTAGAAACTCAATGTCGACGGGTATTTTGTCTTATTCATCCAAACTTATGAGAAAATTGAAAGTCAATAGTCAATGTCGAACTGCAACATTAATGCCAGCTTTAGTCATAAGTCATTAAGCTGTAACACTCTTTGTTGTTAAAGTAACAGTAATAAAGGTACATGATTTGACTAAGGGCCCATCGCACCAACTTTTTTTTCAGTTTCTTAGCCTAAAGAATACCGTATTTCGTAAAACTTCATTGCACCAAACTTTAAGGCAGACTTAATCCTTCCTTAGTGTTGTTAAAATTTAGTCAGCTTTTTTCGTGATTTTACTGTTCCTTAAGAGCTGGTTAAAGATAAGATGCAGGTCATATAATGTTACCCGTTGGGCATAGCCATAGCAACTGACAATACCTACAAATGAGCAGTGTTTTGATTGAAGTGAATTTTGTCTTTTTTAAGTAAATAAAGTAAAAAACATGTTTTTTTTTTAAATAAATAAAAATGATTTTGAAAAACTTTATTGCACAAGATAACGGCTAGATTTTGGTTCTTTTGGCACAATATTTTAGTGAAAAAATATACCTATGTATCAATTATAAAAAGATTTAGTTATGTCATCCCCATTCATAAGTCTGGTGACAGCTCAAATATTAGAAACTATAGGCCAATCAGTATAATGAGCACTATACCTAAAATCTTTGAGAAATTTATAACAATACATCTAACATCTTTCTTATCTCCAATAATCATAAATGAGCAATATGGTTTCAGTGCTGGTCGGAATACTGAACTCAATCTTATTTCCCATTCAGTGAACATTATTGAGGCCTTGGAGAATGGTTCTGAAGTTCATACAATATACACAGACTTTGCCAAGGCTTTCGATAAGGTTCCACATAATGTGATGCTCAAAAAACTAAAGTTTTATGGCATATCCGATCCCATATTGAGCTGGATCCAGAGTGCCATGACGGGTCGTACTCAGAAAGTCAAAATCAATGGTTTCATATCACAGGACATTCCTGTTCTGTCAGGAGTCCCACAAGGCTCGCATTTAGCTCCAGTTATTTTTAATTGCTTCATAAATGATGCCGCAGCTTGTTTTAATTCTAGCACTTTCTTATTTTTTGCTGATGATTTAAAAACTTCTAAAATTATCTCTGGTCCACAGGACTGTCTGGAGCTACAGCAAGAACTCAATAACTTTGTTAAGTGGTGTGATGACAATGGAATGGAACTAAACATCTCCAAGTGCAGATTGATGATATTTTCAAGGAAACGAGACAAAACTTTACATAACTATCTCATTAAAGATAAAGTCCTTTCAATATCTGACTCTATAACTGATCTCGGCGTTATTCTTGATCCTGAGCTTTCCTTTATTGATCATATCACATATATAGTTAACAAGGCATTTAGAATGCTTGGCTTCATTAAAAGAAACACTCATGACTTCAGTACTCTTCATGCACTTAAAATTCTCTATTGCAGCCTTGTGAGGTCCCATCTTGATTATGCATCTTCTGTTTGGAGTCCACACTACCAATCTCATATTTCGAGAATTGAAAGAGTTCAAAAGAAGTTTCTACAATACATTAATTTTAAATTTTTCAACAATGAATTGACCTATGAAACTCTTTATCAAAGATTAAATCTCATTCCTTTGTCAACAAGAAGAGAACACCATGACCTTCAACTACTTTTCAAAATCTTAAACTCTTTAGTAGACTGTCCGAGCCTTACTAGTAAAATAACTCTAAATGCTCCTCAAGTTAATACTAGAAATCATCATCTTTTTCATATTCCTTTTCATCGTTCTAACTATGGCAAAAATTCATTCTTTTCTAGAAGTATGTCACTGGCAAATCAGAGCCCCTCTCTTGATTTTTTCGGGTCTAAAAAACAGTTTTTGAATCAACTCTCCCAGGTACCTTAACTCTGGTTTATTACCTCACTGTATTATTTTTGTTTTTTTTTTAGATTATTTATGTTATGTACTAAGTACAATTCTTTTTCTGTATTTTTATTTTGTACCTTTTTTAAAAAATGGGCATTTTGTCCGTCAATAAATGAAATAAATAAATAAATAAATAAATAAATAAAGATTTGTAAGACAGAAAAATAATTTAAATAAAGTTGAATCTAATTTTTTTACAGTATTTTCGTCCAATTTTTGGGCTAACTGTTGTTCACAGCCTAGTGGGTACAGCGGTAAGGGTAGGATAGGACTGACCAGTGTAAGAAAACCCTTGCATTTAAATGAAACTGCAGTGCATGAAGTAACAAGACGACTTTCCTTTCTGCCTTTACATTTTACCCTAATTTCATTATAATTTTTAATCCTTTGGGTATATCCAGGGGTGTATGGGCAGGTGCCTTATTGTCCTGTGCCTTAGAAGCAGTACATTTTTCGGCCTGGCGCGGATTTTGTCCTGGGCTGGATGGGGAACTGTAAACCAGCCCGGGAAAAAATACGCGATTGTACCAACAAGGCGACAAGGACACCCAAATTCCAAAAAATCGAGTAGCACCATCTCGATTTCATTATCTTCCAAATATTCTTCCAAAAATTCAAGAACTTTCATTTTTGTAAATAAATTTTAAAAGGCGACTTGAGACAGGAAATTGATGGGTTTTGACAAAACTATTTTGGGACGTACTGGGTGTTGTTGTTTTTTCATAGTTTAAAAATTATGTTCGTTGAAACAGTGGCGTTGCCTGATTGGGTCACAAGGTGGCCGCATCTCAACAAAGAAGAGGAGATTTTTGCTTGGTGCAACAAATTTCAAAATAAGGCATGCTTAAAATTAAAGCAACCCATAGTTAAGAAAGGGAATTTTAAAAGTCGGTGCGATGGGCCCTAAAACTACTAAGTACTAACCTAGAACTACTACAAGTATGAACAAAACATAAAAAATTCAAAATTTAAATTGTCATTTACTCAATTTTAATATAGATATTGAATTTCTTAAACATAAGTACTGGTTGATTTATAAATTTGTGGCAGTCAAGAGCAAATCTGCGGTAACTTAGTTAATTGAAATTTATAGAGCTAGGAACTAGAGCATAAAATTTATAAGGAGTGCAGGAATATTATTTACCTTTCTCTTTTGTTTACCCATATACAAACTTTTTTTAAAGTGGATGTTTTATAACTGTTTTTCAAAATTTTATATTTGTACTATTTGTATTTGTATGATTAGTATTTTTTCAATTTTAACTTGGCTTTGTCTGTGTCTGGTCCGCTCAAGTCTTGATGATTTGATTTGGGCTTTAGTGAGTTTGGCATTGATTCTCTGACATATTATTGTCATGATTGTTTTTCCTGTAAGTGGTTTTTTTTTTAACTGTTGGAAATTAAGAAATATTTATTTATTTATTTATTTAATGAGATGTATTACACATAAGGACACTCATCGTAAAGGCAAGCCTTATAGGAAGCAAAGCCAACATCAGGCTTTCTATTTTTTGGTTATTATTTTAGAAATTTTTTCCTCAGTTTCACAGTGGCAGTTCGGTTTTATTTTAAAGATGTTATTTTACACAGTATGAAGGTACCTAAACTATATATTTATGTGATTAGAATTAAAAATTTATGCTGCAAACTATCTTGAAACTATATCATTATTAAATAGATCTTTAACCTGTGTTAGATAGATAGATAGATAGATATATATTTCTTGTTCTTAATAGCATTTACAATAAAATACTTATACCTAATAGGTGTAGAACTCGTCATTTAAAATAAATAAAATAAAAGTACAGTGGTAAAGGGAAAAAAAAACTACCTAAGATAACAATTAACAAATTGCACGTCGAATTTTTTACAATTAACATTGATTTTCACACACATTGATTTTTACAGACATCTACATAATATATCACAATTTATCACCGATTAATTTAAAATCTTTTGTCATCCTCAAAAAATTCAGAAAGTGAATAGTAAGCTCTAGTTTTAAGAAAATTTTTTACACTTTTTTGTACCTGTTTGGGTGGTTGCCATCTTAATAAATCTGGAAAAGTATTCCAAACCTTTAGTATATTGTGTGAAACATTTTTTTGTATATATGAAAAATTAGCTTTTTCTATTTTTAAATTATTTTTAGATCTTGTATTATATTCGTGATTTATTTTATTTTTTCAAAAATATCTGGGTTTTTTGAGACAAAATTTACACATTCTAATATATATAAATTGTATACCATTGGAATTTTTAATTCAATAAAATAGTTTCTACAGCTTTCGTTATTTTTTAATTTCAACATTACTCTTATGCATTTTTTTTGAATTTTTAGTATCTGTTTAGTCCCTGATGAATTTCCCCAAAAAATTACTCCATATCGTATCCTTGACTGTATGTAAGCATGATAGGAGGAGAGTGCTGCATCCAAATCCACATTGTCCCTTATGATTCTTAATGCATAAGTGTACCTTCTGGTCGCCTGTGCTAGTTCATGAATCTGACTCTCCCAGTTTAAATGAGCGTCAATTATAACTCCTAAAAATTTTCCCTCTTTAACAGATTCAATTTCCTCCCCTCCATACTGTATACACAAATTTTCATTATTTTTTGGTTTAAAGTTTATCACTTGAGTTTTATCTATATTCATTTTAAGATTATTTGACCTAAACCAGTTCTCAAGTTGTTCCAAAGTTGTTGTTACTTCATTTTTTAGTTGTTTTTGATCATTTTCACTAATTACAACATTTTCGTCATCAGCAAATGCAAACACTTCGTTTTTTAATATATTTTCTATTTCATTTGTATATACAATGTAGAGGAGAGGACCCAAAATCGACCCCTGTGGTACCCCTTTTTTGATCTCACCAAAGTCGGATCTAAACTTTTTCCCATCACTAGTGCTTTTCTCAACATATTGTGGTCTATTGCTAAGATAAGATTCCAGCAGCCTCTCCGCAATCCCCCTGATCCCACACAGATTTAGTTTCCTAAGCAGTGTCTCATGATCCACACTATCGAACGCTTTACTTAAATCAATGCATACTGCAGTTGTTTCCTTTTTCGCATTTAGTGACTTCAATATTTTTTCAAGCGCCTGATAGATTGCTCTGATGGTAGATTTTCCCTTACGAAATCCATTTTGGCTGTTTGAAAGAATGTTTTCGGTTTCTAAAAAATGTATTAATTGAGAGTGGATGACTTTTTCAAAGACTTTGCTAATATTTGATAGAAGAGAAATAGGTCTATAATTTTTAAGTTCATTTTTGTCACCTTTTTTAAAAACTGGTTTAAGAATTGCTATCTTTAACAGCGATGGAAAAACACCTGTAGTAAGACAAAGGTTAATTGTATGGGATAGTGGAACCGCTAAAAGGTCTGCTGTCTCTTTTATGATGCTTATTGGTATCTCATCATGTCCACAGGATTTTTTATTTTTAAGACCTTTTATGATATTTAATATTTCCTGGGGCGTAGTTGGTTTAAAATCAATACTATTTTTGGAAGAAACTATACTTTCGTGTGCCGAGCCTTTGTTTTCATTGATATCTGGACACGAGTGAAGGAAAAAATTATTAACATGATTTAAAAATTGCTTTTCATCTTGGTATAAAAAATTTTCAAATAGGGATGTTTTGATTTCAGTTTTTTTTGTTATTTTTGTTATGACACTCCAGGTTGCTTTTGTTTTATTTTCAGCTTTTTTTATAATATTCTTGTTACACAATTTTTTCGCGAGTTGGATGGTTTTTTAAGGATTTTTTTGTACCGATTATAAAAAGCTTTTGACTTTTTTCCATTTAAATATAAAGTTGATAAATTTTTCTTTTATTTTTGGATGAAACCTTTATACCATTTGTCATCCAGTGTTTTTCATTTGAAGACCTCACTCTCTTTGTTCTCAATGGAAAAATCAGATTCAATTGCTGCACTAGCTTTGCATGGAAAATTGAGTAAGCCTTTTCTGCATCACTCTCCGCCAATACATCCTCCCATGAAACCTCCTCCATCACCTCTCTAAATTGTTTTACTTTTCCTTTTGAAAAATTTCTTCCAGTAAAACCCATTTGAGTGATAGATTCTTGTGATACAGTTGAACTTAAGATTTTTATTTGCTGTCCATGGTGATCACTAATACCTGTTGCAATAACTCGGTTGTCATGAAACTGTTTTGAATTTATAAAGAAGTTGTCAATGCAGGAAAGTGTGATTTTATTTGGTCTTGTTACATCAAAAATTGTTTGCTTAAAGTTAAAGCTGCTTAGAATGTTTAAAACTTTGTCCCTTTTTTCCCTGTGTTCTTTTTTCATTTCCCCTTCCAACATAAAATTTACATTAAAATCCCCTGCCCAAATGACATTATAACCCTTGAATTTTTGGTAGATTAAATTATTTAAAATTTCAAATATATCCAGAAAGATCGAAAATGCACCCAAACAGGACCTATATATACAAATTACAACTATTTTTCTTGTTTTACTTATTATGGCGCATGTTTCACTGTGACCTTCCAAATTCCATTCTTCAAATATGTCCAGTCTTTCAAAATCTCTGATTGCCTGCTGTGCAAATATACAAACTCCACCTCTCTTTTTGTATTCTCTTGAATAGCAAGTTACTAAATTGTACCCTTTTATTTTTACGAACTGCTCTTCTCCTGGTCTCAACCAGTGCTCAGAGAGGCACACTATGTTAAATTTGGTTTTTTGTACTTCTAGTAGTCCCTCTAATTCAGCAATGGAAGAAGTGATTCCTTGGACATTTTGATGAAAAACATTGAGGGTACAATTTCCCCCGGATCGGGATGCTACCTTTTCTGGATTGAGAGGCTTGGTATCCAAAAATTTTGTTCCAGCGTTGTGTGTGTTTTTAATTCGCTTTTACTTGTAAAGCTTGTTGTGTCCAACCTGGAAGGTACTAGACATATGTTATGAAGAATGTTGACCTTATTTTTATTGTTATTTTTTGTCATAGCAATACAAGATGTTGTATTTTGGATATTTGTTTCTCTAAGAGCATTAAGTCTTTGCTGAAACATGTTGTGAACTTTTTGTTCTTGTTGTTCTGTATGAACATGTTTTATGATATGTTTCATAAGTGTTTTCTTGCTGAAGTAGTTCCAGTGGTTTTGTGGATGTTCTAAAAACTGAGCAGTATCCAAAAATAGTGCAGACTTTGCAGATGTTTGTAGATATTGCTTTATTTTTTCATTTTGCTCTCGAATCATTTGATTTAATATTGATTTTGATTTTTGAGCTGGTGGCGCTCCTATTACTATGAGATTTGTTCTATTTGCTATTCGTACAAGATCTAGGAAGGTTTCATTTCGTATTCTTAAACCATTAAGAATATTTTTTATTGTGGCAAAGACAATTGTGTAATCCGTCTTTGTCATTGATTCCGATTGTTTTTTGCATAACCTTATTAATTCGTCGAAAGATGAGTTATAGCTTTGTGTGTTTGTGTCGAATTTTTCGTCGCATAACTGTTTAAATAAACTGGCACAGCCTGTGGCTGCCTGGTCTCCTACTATTAGAAGCTAAGGATTTCTTTTTACCTGTGCATCTTTTGAAGCCAAGAGTAATTCCACTGCGAGACTCTCTGTGTTGATGTTTTCGTTTTTTGTAAGGCTTGTAGTTTGCAGTGATTCTGGGTTTGTTTCAAAGCTAGGGGATGAGCTACTCCAGGACTCTGTTTGCGTTTCCTTTTCCACGTGTACCCGTGTAAGAGCCTCACTCAAAAGGATATCGTAAAAAATGTCATCAGTGTAATCTGTTTGAACTCCCAATGTTACACTGGTTGGTGAGCTCATGGTTTCTACACTATTTTCATTAATGCTATTTTCATTAATGCTATTTGTTGAGCTCATTGTTTGAACACTAATTTCAGTCTTTTCTACTTTTTCCTCCTGTGTTTGTGTATAATTATCTTTGGAATAGTTCATCTCGGTTTGACATTCAACATTACATGACTTTTTTATATTGTTTTTAATTTTTATTTTTTAAAACCACATTTTTAAAATAAGAACGAGCCGCCAATGCGAAACCGAGGAAAACATGTCAAAAATTATAACCCAAAAAAGAAAATCAAAGTCAAGCTTGCTGTATGATGAGTGACCTTAATTACATAGCTTTAATCTCGGCTTTAATGTAAAATTTTTAATAAATGAATTTGGCAGTATAGTGAAATATCTATTGGAAGGATACTGGACTAACTAAAGACACAGGACTGATTGAAAGAATTAATAGAATATATAAGAGTCATTCCAGACCATAACAAAATTTCCATTTAAAGAAGGTTTCGGTGTAAGACTTGGTGTAAGAGGCATGTCCATGAAGGAGAATTTCCGAGAGAATTTTACAATATTGATTTAACAACTTTACTTATTTCTTTATATTGTGTTTTTGTCACTGTCTTGTCTAGAAGAAAGATGAGACAAATGTAAATGTCAAAACCCTCTATTAAATTCTCGATGATTCCAAGGACTGCTAATGTTGTGTTTTTCCCTAATGCTTCGTCCCGGCGTTTAGTTTTAAGATATAAAATTTAGAGACATTTATCTAAATTAGAATGCTTTTATTTTCTTTTTTTTTGCTAGAGTTATGCTAAAACTTTATACTTAAAGTTACTTTATTTCTTGGTTTAAACTAATTTAGTTACTAAGATATGCCTTGCCTACAAAAAGGGTAAAAATTTGAATTTGCGCGGTGAATTATATGCTCAAGAATGCATTGACTTTACTTTATTATTTTTGCTTTTTTTACCTTGAGTATATCCATTTTCCATCCTTTTTTAATTTAAGTTTTCCCTAATTTTATACATACCTTTTTACTGCTGTATTGCTCATATACAGCAGTGCTCCAACGTCCGTCTTGCTATACGGAGCTTCATGCGAATATTTGGGGTACTCTCCATACCAGTGATATATATTGATCGCCAAGTGAAATCACATGCGTGCCTTTTTAAGACAGCGGTCGTGTATAAACATTTATGGATTGCTTTGAAGTGCTACTGCTACAACTTTGATTGGAATTATTTGGATTCGACTGTGCAGTTGTCCATGTACCAAGTTCCTTTCATCCAAGGGTAAGTCAAAGTGTTTTTGAGCTGCGTTTCTTTACATTTTTTACTTATTCCCTATGCTACTATTCCTAACTAAAAACACAAAAGTGTAACCTAAGAGTGGGAACTATTGGACTGGAGATCCCTATTGCTACAGTTCGGTTGGTTTGTTGACTTTTTCATGCGAAAGACGTCTCGACCGACCATTTTTTGGTCCTTCGAGCCGGATTTCCCGTTCTGCGTAATAGGTGCTCTCAGAGTTGCATAATTGTGTTTGAAGTTAGGACTTTACTTTGCGTCTTTTTGAGACAAGGCATATCTTAGGTTTTACATTTTATCTACGGTGTGTCTATTGTACGTTGCACGTACCAACTTGCATTGCATTTTTTATTTGTGCAATATACAAATTGCATACAAATTTTGAAAAATTTATTTTTTTTTCAAAATTAAAATTTATTGCGCTGTCGATGTATGTAAGGCTTGCGTTTCCTTGCGTACCTACACAAATTCAGAAACTCTTATCAGTTGCTAAATTTTTTGTGCATATTTATTAGCATTTATACTTTTTGCTAAAAACTTGCTGTTCTTTACTCGATATTTGCTAAAAGCCGCTGGCCTTTTAATATTGCTTTGAATCTTGGTTTACGAGGGAATTTGAAAAGTACTACGATATATTTTTTAAATTTGCTTCCCTTGTTAACTATTGCTTTACTTTACACTTTAACCTTTTAAAATGGTAAACGATACCGAAAAAAAGGTAAGCTCGGCTAAGGCCTTGCGTCAAACTGCAATCAATCAGTTGAGTGTGCTTGAACACTATGCCAATCAGGCGAAAACAAATCCAGCTGCTCACACAAAGTTTAAAGTTAACTTTAAAAAACTTTCTTCTTGTTGTAAGAGCTTTGAAAAGCATCATAATGCTTTACTGATCTTGATTTCAGACGATTCTGAAGCTCTGGAAGCTCAGAATAAAATACAAAAAGATTTTTTGGATAGATGCGTAGAGGTTGAGGCTTTGCACTATGATTTATTTGAGGTGGAGGCTGAAGAAATAAATCGAAGCCACAACGAGGTAAATAATCAAACAATTATTTTTCCGGAACCAGAATTTTCTCTTCCCAAGTTAAATGTCCCTCCTTTTTCGGGCGATGTTGAGGAGTTTCCAAGCTTTATTGAGATTTACAATGCGGTTGTACATACGCGTAAGAGCTCGGACATTGAGAAGTTTAAATATTTACGTACGATTTTAAGAGGCCCTGCTTTAAATTTAATTAAAAATATACCTCTTGAAGGAAATAATTATTTACTTTGCTACGATACGCTGATTTCCAGATATGACAATAAGCGCTTGCGTGCGGTTTCTTACTGGAAATCTATCGAAAACTCACCTCGGCTATCCAATGATGATGTTTTAGAATTGCGCAAAATGCTAGATACGTTCAAGGAAAACCTTGATTGCTTAAAAAATATGGGATATGCGACCCATAGTTGGTGCTTTATTACTGCGAACATGCTTTTGGATCGATTAGATCCCGGAACGCGTAAGTTATTTGAACAAAATCACGCTTCTAATTTAATGCCAAAATACGAAGATATTTACAAATTTTTAGAGCAACATTGCACGTCTCTTGAATCTTTATCTTTGTCTATGAAACAAGATAATGTTCAAAACTCACGACCAGGGAACTTCTCGAGATCCCCCCGTAATCCACGAAATAAAACAGTTTTACTTGCAAACAGACAGTCACAAAAAACTCCAAATTCCAAACAAAACACGTGTTTCTACTGCAAAGCAAAAAATACACATCTGATTTTTAGCTGTGAATCTTTTTTAACGAAACCAATTCAAGAACGCATTGATTTTATTAGAAATAATAAGGGATGCACCAACTGTATGGCTAGTTTTCATCAAGTAAACTCGTGCACTTCACAAAAAAGATGTAGATTTTGTTTTTTAAATCACCACAGTCTTTTATGCCTAAAAAATAACTCCCCAGCTTCGGTGATTGCTTCTTCTTCTGTGACGTCTAGTGGATCACAAACTAACCCCGTAGAAAATCAGATTACTGAAAATAAATCTATTCACGCGGGTACTGTGCTTGGCGACTATGACACGTTGCTTTGCACTGCTTTGCTGCACATCCGTGATGCATACGGAAATTGGCACGAAGTACGCGCCATCTTGGATAATGGCGCCATGTGCTCCTTTATAACGAAAAAATGTGCGAATGCACTCGGACTTCCTAAATCCAACATTTCGCTTAATGTAAACGGTTTAGGAGATATGTCTACTACGGCGCGCCATGCGGTGCATTGTAAAATTGCTGCTATCGATAATAAATCGAAAATTTTTAGTCTAGAACCTGTATTAATAGACCAAGTTTGCGATAAAATGCCAAGTGTATCTTTTAACCAAAATTCTTTGCACTACTTAACTGGTCTAAAATTAGCTGATCCCAGTTGGTATAATCAAGCTGGAATTCAGCTTCTTATTGGCGCGGACCTTTATGGATCACTTTTAGAAGAAGGTAGACTTTATTTTGGTCCAGACACCCCCTCTTGTATTAATACAGTCTTCGGATGGACTTTGCTCGGAAAAATGCCTCTGCAAAATGCTGCTTTTGCATCAAAAAATATTTCTACTTTTATGGCAACTATTTCCACTCCTGATTTAAATAATACTTTGCAAAAATTCTGGGAGTTGGAAGAGGTTCCTACGGTGGAGAAAAATTCACCTTCAGATATTTTTTGCGAAAAATATTTTGAAAAAACTACTATACGCGATGTGGACGGTAAATACACCGTTTCGTTGCCTTTTAAAATCAATCCCGTTGATTTCGGCGATACCCGAACCCTTGCTTTGCGTCGGTTGTACTCGCTTGAAAAACGTTTACTAAATGATAAAAAATTATTTACTTCTTACTCACAAGTAATGCAAGAATACTTGGATATGGGTCACATGCGTGCAGTTTCACCCCCTAATAACTCAGAAATTCATGAATATTTTTATATTGCTCACCATGCGGTTATAAAAGAAAGCTCGAGTAGCACGCCTGTTCGTCCTGTCTTTGACGCATCGAGTCATTCTTTAAATAAGCCTAGCCTAAATCAAGCCCTTCACACGGGTCCTAAACTACAAGGAGATTTAGTTAAAATTTTGCTTAATTTTCGGCTACATAAATATTGTTTTGTTAGCGATATTTCTAAAATGTACAGAATGATAAATGTGGAGGAAAATCAACATAAATACCAACGAATTTTATGGCGTTTTAATTCTGAAGAATCGGTGCAAGATTACGAATTGAAAACTTTTACTTTCGGGGTAAACTGTTCCCCATATTTAGCAATTCGAACCTTGCTTAAATTAGCCGATGATTATCAAGACTTACCGTTGGCTTCTGCGATTTTAAAGGACAGCGTCTATATAGACGACTGCGTAGTAAGTTGCAATGATTTTGATCAAATCATGCTTATGAAAAATCAATTAATTGAGTTATTAGGGCGAGGTGGATTTGAACTGAAAAAATGGGCATCAAACGAACCCAAATTGCTTGCAGACTTGCCTGCAACCCACATACAAACCAAAGACTTTTCTTTGGATCGAGAGGATGCAAACTCTCTAAAAATTTTAGGCTTGAGGTGGAACCCTCAAAGTGATAACTTTTTTTATTCTTTTAATTATAATACAAAAATTTGCACTAAGCGTAATTTGCTTAGTACCCTTGCGAAATGCTTTGACCCTTTAGGTTTTCTTACACCGGTTACGTTTTTTGCAAAAAATTTAATCCAGTACTTATGGTTTATAAAGTTAGATTGGGATCAGTTAGCACCCCCGGAAATAATTTCCAAGTGGAAAAAATTCGAGGAAGAACTCAAATTATTTTCTGATTTTTATATCCCAAGAATGATTGATCTCTCTAATTTTCAATTTTGTCAAATTGTTGGATTTAGCGATGCATCCGAGCGCGGTATGTGTGCGGCGGTTTATTTTCGTATTGTTTATCAAAACGGAGATATTAAAACGTATTTTGTGTGCGCAAAATCGAAAGTCGCTCCCATAAAAAGAATCAGTATTCCCCGTTTGGAGCTCTGTGCGGCAGTTTTGCTAGCTAAACTCATTCAATTTATTCAAAATACTTTTGCTAATAAAATTGCTTTTCAAAATACTATTGCTTTTACGGATAGTATGGTAGCGCTCTCTTGGATCAAAGGATCACCACATGCGTGGCGCACTTTTGTATCCAACCGAGTCACATACATACAAGAAAAAATTCAGCCTTGCGATTGGAACCATGTTCCTTCTGAATTAAACGCCGCGGACCCCGGGTCACGTGGTCTATTGCCTGCAGATTTAATTAATTGTTCCCTTTGGTGGCAAGGACCCGAGTTCCTTTGTAAGCCACAAGAGACATGGGATTTTACTAAAAATAATATTACTACACCCAAAGAAGCTCTCGAAGAGGAGCGAAAATTGGTGTTTGCTGCAACAATTGAACCAAATTTTTTGGATGGTCTGCTTAACAAATTTTCAAATTTTTTGCGTTTAATTAGACTTGTTGCTTTTATACTACGTTTTATTCACAATCTTCGCGCGCGTAAATTTAATAATGAGAAAATTATTATTAATTCTACGTGGTTAATACAATATGAGTTACAAAATGCTATATTTGTGCTTATAAAACACGTGCAAAATAAATATTTTCAAAACGAGATTTCTTTACTTGTCGATAATAAACCGTTGCCAAAGGTTTTTAGAAAATTAAATCCGTTTTTGGATCAAAATAATATTTTACGCATTGGCGGAAGATTATGCAATTCGGAATTAGATTATGACAAAAAATTTCCTATACTTTTACCCGGTGATTCTCAATTTACAAAGTTATTGATTGCGCATACTCACGAGAAACATATGCATACCGGCATAAACACGACTTTATTTTTACTTTTTCAAAATTATTGGATTTTTGCAGCTAAAAGGCATATAAGAAAAATAATTTCGCGTTGTTCTACATGCTGGCGCACGCGCCCCAGTAATTATCAACCCCCTGTTGGTAATTTGCCAAAATTTCGCGTTTCACAAGCAAAAGCTTTTCAACACGTTGGCGTTGATCTTACGGGAAGTTTTGCTATTACAATGAGCCGCATGCGCGGTGCAAAACGACTTAAGGCTTATGTCGTTCTATTTATTTGCGGTTGTACGAAGGCGGTACACTTAGAAATTGTGTCAGACTTATCGGCAGACGCTTTTATGGCAGCGTTCCGACGTTTTATGGCCAGAAGAGGACGCGTGGAAGTAGTCTACTCGGATAACGCGTCGAATTTTACGCTTTCTGCTAAAATGCTTAACGAGATGTTTGCTGAAGTTGCTAATCGCGAATCAATTCGTTGGCACTTCAACCCTCCATCCGCACCCCACATGGGCGGTTTGTGGGAAAGTAACATCAAAAGTGCAAAGTCTCATTTACTACGAGTAATTGGAGAACAGGTGCTTACTTTTGAGGAGCTTTATACTGTGGTTACGCAAGTAGAAGCTATCCTCAATTCTAGGCCTTTGTGTCCAGTCAGCACAGATCCAAATGATTTGACTGCACTGACGCCCGGTCATTTCCTTAGCTTGGAACCACTTACGACTGTTCCAGACCTCGATTTTGACCAAGTGCCTTTAAATAGGCTTTCTCGGTGGCAGTTGCTGCAAAAACTGCATCGCGATTTTTGGCGTAGATGGCACAGAGATTACTTACATACATTGCAACAGTACGCTAAAGTGAATCAAGACAAAATTGATCCCATTGCGATTGATACGATGGTTTTGATCAAAGATGATCAAACCACTCCCTTAAATTGGGTATTGGGACGAGTAGTAGGATTGCACCCTGGTACTGATAATGTAGTAAGAGTTGCTACAGTTAAAACCTCCAAAGGTTTATTCAAGAGGCCTTTGGTGAAATTGTGCCCTCTCCCTAATGCTTAGTTCAGAAAATACCATACCCTGGGTATTTTCAGGGGGGCCGGAATGCTTCGTCCCGGCGTTTAGTTTTAAGATATAAAATTTAGAGACATTTATCTAAATTAGAATGCTTTTATTTTCTTTTTTTTTTGCTAGAGTTATGCTAAAACTTTATACTTAAAGTTACTTTATTTCTTGGTTTAAACTAATTTAGTTACTAAGATATGCCTTGCCTACAAAAAGGGTAAAAATTTGAATTTGCGCGGTGAATTATATGCTCAAGAATGCATTGACTTTACTTTATTATTTTTGCTTTTTTTACCTTGAGTATATCCATTTTCCATCCTTTTTTAATTTAAGTTTTCCCTAATTTTATACATACCTTTTTACTGCTGTATTGCTCATATACAGCAGTGCTCCAACGTCCGTCTTGCTATACGGAGCTTCATGCGAATATTTGGGGTACTCTCCATACCAGTGATATATATTGATCGCCAAGTGAAATCACATGCGTGCCTTTTTAAGACAGCGGTCGTGTATAAACATTTATGGATTGCTTTGAAGTGCTACTGCTACAACTTTGATTGGAATTATTTGGATTCGACTGTGCAGTTGTCCATGTACCAAGTTCCTTTCATCCAAGGGTAAGTCAAAGTGTTTTTGAGCTGCGTTTCTTTACATTTTTTACTTATTCCCTATGCTACTATTCCTAACTAAAAACACAAAAGTGTAACCTAAGAGTGGGAACTATTGGACTGGAGATCCCTATTGCTACAGTTCGGTTGGTTTGTTGACTTTTTCATGCGAAAGACGTCTCGACCGACCACCTACTTAGAAGCAAACTTGAGTTTCATTAGAGACAGATGCGTAACCTTTGTCAGTCCTTGGTTTCACTTAAGATTTTATCTGTCTTTAGATAATTTGTTATTTTGTTTTACATGTAATTTTTCTAATATTTTGTACAGCACAGGTACATGTTCCTTGGGAAATGTTATTGTTATATTATGTTCGAAGGCATTACCTTTTTAAATACTCTGCCAGTTTATGAGTACCTAAGCTTACATGATTCTACCTCCACTCTTTTTTTTGCTTATAGATGTCTGGTAGATTTTAGTAATTTTTTAATGGGACCATCTGCAGCCCAAACCCAACCCAGGTACCAAATTTCATTAAAATTGGGTAAGCAATTTTTGAGTTGCACATTGGTTATTACAGACAAAAAACGTTTCAAAATTATCTGAGATGCAAAGATATCCGCTTTTTTTTTATTGGAGCAACTTTTGTTCTTCTTATTTTTGACACAATCACCAAAGCAAACACTACTATAATTATACTTAGTATATGTGTGAGCTATTATATATAACCTTTAGGTATTATTTTTAAACAGTTGGAGCAGGCCTGGACTGAGGCTAGAGAATGACATCGGTCCCCCTACCAAAACTCCACCTTGGAAAATTTTAAAGAAATTAAATGTCAACCACATATTTTCCATTTTGCCACTTAAGACCAAATCTTTATGAAAAACTGAACTTACATTTATTACAATAAATTTTCATATATTTTAAACAATCTTAAACAATGCGAGCGAGTTATCGGCGTTTCTGTTAAATTAAGTTAAGTTTTTAAAATTGGAATGTTACATGTAAAAAAGCATCAGATTAGGTTACTTCATCATCATAATTTTGTATAATTTTAAAAATATATCTTTTGAAATTTAAAAAAAAATAATCTATGAAAATTTTTAAAAATTTTGAAATTATCAAAATATTTTTAATTTTGAAAATGTTAAATATTTATGAAAATGGAAAAAGTTTTTGGAAGCATACTTAACTATAAATAAATTTTGTTCATATTCATATATGGATATCTTATAATTTAGGGTCATTATTTTAGGGAGCATAAATGGACCGTTACATTAATATTTACTCACTTGTAAAACTAGTATTATTGGTTTGGGTCTAATCCCTGTTTCCACCAATGCATGCCCACCGCGATTCTTAAAACGCATCACGTGATGGCCCATGGATTTGCACCGGTTTTAATGCATAGGTGGAAACCAGGTAAAAATGGGAGTTATAAAAATGTAGAATTTTTTTTTTTTGAATAATGCCAACATTAGTTTTATCCAATCTATCTAATTTTTGTACCTTCACCATGTAAAATTACAATGCTTTGATCAAGTTTTTTGCAATTTATTCGATATTTTGGGGGTCTACTCTACGGGCAAAGCAGACCCCGATTTCCCGTTTTCAGCGCACGGAAAGACATGTAATTAAGTTGTAAATTTTTCGTCTGTGCGATTTTCCCGTGCGAACCTTTTCTCCGCATGCGATGTTCGATAAAACAAGCTAAGATAATTTAAATTTTTTTCACCGTTTATTATGTATTAGCTATATATAAACCTTACATACTTTTTCGGTCTCTGGGAGCAAACGAAGAGGTGCATGCAGCTACACCCCCCATAAAAGATAATAATAAAAAATCACTGTGGGAATTTTGTCCCCAAAAAAAATTTTTGTACCACTCTCCTTCTACCTTTTTTTCGATTTGAAAAAGGGGGTGTAGCTTCCAGTGATAGCTACACCCCCTCATAGAACGAAGAGGACTAGACAAAAAATTTCAATGCAGGAATTTTGTAGTATTTATGAACTAATTTTGTCCCCCTTTAATTTTTTTCCCAGGTCCCTTTTTACCCCTTTTAACAAAATAGGTAGAAGGAGAGTGGTACAAAAATTTTTTTTGGGGGACAAAGTTAGTTCATAATTAGTACAAAATTCCTGCATTGAAATTTTTTGTCTAGCCCTCTTCGTTCTATGGGTGGGGTGTAGCTTCCAGTGGAAGCTACACCCCCATTTTGCTTAAAAAAAAAAAAGGTAAAAAGGAACCTGGGAAAAAAATTAAAGGGGGTCAAAATTAGTTCATAAATAGTACGAAATTCCTGCATTGAAATTTTTTGTCTAGTCCTCATCGTTCTATGGGGGGGGGTGTAGCTTCCACTGGAAGCTACACCCCCTTTTTTGAAAGCGAAAAAAAGGTAGAAGGAGAGTGGTACAAAAATTTTTTTTGGGGGACACAATTAGTTCATAATTAGTACAAAATTCCCACAGTGATTTGTTTTGATTATCTTTTATGGGGGGTGTAGCTGCATGCACCTCAAACGAAGTCCGTTAGTAATAAAGAAGCCAAATAATTTTTTAAACCTAGTTTCAGCGGCGGATTCAGGATGTCCGGGGGGAAGAGCAGCGACGTAACTAGGGTGATTGGCGTCCAGTGCAACATTAGAGTTTCCCCCTCTACAAAAATTGACCTAGCAAGCGCCTACTGTCGCCCTCTGGCGATGAGGCCCTGTGCGGGGGCACCGGATGCACCACCCGAGTTACGGCTGCGCTTTTAAAATATGAATGTTCAAAGTTTGGCCATTTTGGTCTTATGGAAATGTTAACTTAGGTCGTGGTTTTTTTTGCATCTCTATGTCCCTACCATACTGCAACTCGGTTCTTTTGTTACTATAGTTTTTAAAATATGAATTTTCAAAGTTTGGCCATTTTGTTCCCTTTCCTTTCCCTACCCTAAAATTTGCTAAATGACATTTTTCCGAATTTTCACTCAGGGTGTGGTTTGTTCACATTTCTATGGTCCTGACAAACTCTATAGTTTTTAAAATATGAATTTTCAAAGTTCGGCCATTTTGGTCATATGGCATTTCCTACCCTAAAATTCGCTTAATGACATTCTTTCGAATCTTAACTCAGGATTTGATTTTTTCGTATCTCTATGACCCCACCATACTGCAACTCGGTGCTTTTGATAAGAGCTTGAACATTATTGCTTTCTAGGGTCAAATTTTTGATAATTTTTATTGACCTTTAGGAAAAATCAAAAGAATAGTTTTATCATAAATTATATTTTAAAAATATATAATTTTTAATCCTTCTGTTTTATTTTAGAGCTTACTTTAAATCCTCCTGAGGGAATCATTGCTGGACCAATAAACGAAGAAAATTTCTTTGAATGGGAAGCCCTAATAACGTAAGTTTTTTGTACATTCGTACTAATTCTCACACGCGACCAGTAAAGCAAAGACCGCGCATGTGTTAGTTTTAGTGGTTTTAGAATATACTCTGTCCCACGTGACGACATGACTTGATAAATTATCAAAAATTTAGGGTTTTGTCTGTTATTTTATATAAACATTAGTTAATTTGATTAATTTTTTTTGTTTCTTAGATAAGACAATTAAATATTAATAATATTTTTGTAAATTAATTATGCTTTATTTTCATACCTAATAAAACATCTTAATTACTAATATGAAAAACAACTGCTTAAGAAATAATAACAATAATAAAAATCATAGTATTTTAATTAACCAAATAAGAGCGTTAATTTTTTTAACTATTTTTAACATTTAAAATATTATTATAATCGGAAAGGTATGAAAGTCATGTTCCTCAACAACGAGATAAGTTAATAAAATCCATTGTTTCTACCTGTACCAAAATGTCTACAATTTTCAGACCAAACGGGCGCCGAAATTTGCTTTTTTTTAATTTATTTCTTCAAAATTGGCATATTTGGAAAGAATCATGAGTAAAAAGATAACTTCCAATACACCACCACAAGTTGTTGCTCGAGTCCACCGATGTTGTGAGTAGTCGTGAGAAATGATTTTCGAGGTGGTCTATATAGTTAACCACCGCGCCGGTTGGATCGAAAAATTGGTGGCACATTTTATAGACCATCGCGCGCCGGTAAGATATTTTATTATTTTTTAGTGGCCCAGAAGAAACCTTTTTCGAAGGAGGAGTTTTTACAGCTAAACTGATTTTTCCCTCAGACTATCCCCTTAGTCCACCAAAAATGCAATTTACTTGTGATATGTTTCATCCTAACAGTAAGTGATAATCTTAATATGAAATGTTTCGCTACTGGGCAATTCAAAATTTTTTAAACCATGTCTTTGAGGTCTTTTGGGCTTCCACATGTAACCTGGTTATTATCTAAACATCGGAAGATAATATATGAGGCAGGCTGAGACAAACTAATTATTGATACTTTTGAACATCACAATGTCATGTGCCGTCCTTTTTCCAAGTACACTTTTTATTTACTTCAATTTGATTTTGCCTTTAGAAAAAAACAGATAAACATTATTTATTTAAACATGAGTTTCACGCTAGTTTTTACCATACGGAATTATAAAACCAAAATATATTTAATCCCCAGGATTTTCAGTTACTTGCGTCAGAAATAAGTAAGTTAGAGTCCCTAAGTATACTACTACTATGTCGGTTTTCTACGTTGTCCGACGCCTATTCTCCACCTTCGATCCTGACAGTCATCTTCCGTCAGGTTTTTTTGACTCATTGATCTTTGGATTGACTGCTGCCATTCCAGTTTAGGACGCCCTCTTTTTCTGCGCCCTATTGGTTGCCATTCTAGGACCTGCTTTGGTAATCTTTCGTCGCTCATCGGTTGTACATGGCCGTACCATATCAGTTGCCTTTTAGTGATGTCATCCGTTATGCTTCCCTCGATTCCCGTTCTTTTTTTTTATGATCTCATTTCTTATATGATCTGTTCTAGATATTCTCATCGATCTTCTTATTGCATCCATTTCGACACTTTCCATTTTTGCTTTGTATTTTTCTGTTACGCGACAAGTCTCTATTCCATACAACAGCGTGCTTTTCACCATTGTTTCATATATGTTAAATTTTACATTCTTTTTTATCTCTCTGCTCCATAAAATACTGTTAAGACAACCAATAACCTTTTTTGCTTTTACTATTCTTTTTTTCTAAGTATATGTGACTGCTATCGGCGAGATATCTGCCATATGCAAGAATTTTAGTATAATTAAGTATTTGTGCTTCCAGTAAGAATCTAGAAGACGGTGCCATCTAAAAGCTGAGTAGCATAAGATAGGGGTGCTACCTAACCGTAGAGACCCTGTATGTATGACATACTTACAACATTTTTTGGTTATGTTATTTTCTTGCCAAGTTCATTGCCGTTTCATTTAAGGACACTAATCGTCGAGCAAAAAGCTTGCTTGACGATGAGTGACCTTAGTTTCACTAATATAATTTAAATTGTCAGCGGTGAGTGACATCAATTATCATGCAACATATAAACAAACCATAAACAAACACGTTTGTCTGCGCCCCCTATATAGGTTTTATTTTAATTTTCCATTTAACAAGGACAGAAGGTATAGCTAGAGTATAGAGAACCGATATTTTCATCCTTTAATTTTGACTTTGAAGAGTTTGTCGCGTCTCTTTTTCTTTAAAATATGTCATAGGGTCTCAACCTAACCGGTGCTAGGATAGGGGAGCACGAGTGATATTTATTACTACTACGTCGGTTTAGAACGTTTTTTACGTTGTCCGACGCCTATTCTCCACCTCCTTCGATCCTGACATCTTCAGGTTTTTTTTACTCATTGATCTTTGGATTGACTGTTGCCATTCTAGTTTAGGACGCCCTCTTTTTCTGCGCCCTATTGGTTGCCATTCTATGACCTGCGTTGGTAATCTTTCGTCATTCATCCGTTGTAGATGGCCGTACCATATCAGTTGTCTTTTAGTGATGTCATCCGTTATGCTTCCGTCGATTCCCATTCTTTCTTTTATGATCTCATTTCTTTTGTGATCTGTTCTACATATTCTCATTGATCTTCTTATGCATCCATTTCGACACTTTCCATTTTTGTTTTGTATTTTTCTGTTATGCGACAAGTCTCTATTCCATACAAGAGCGTGCTTTTCACCATTGCTTCAAATATGTTAAATTTTACATTCTTTTTTATCTCTCTGCTCCATAAAATACTGTTAAGACATCCAATAACCTATTTTGCTTTTACTATTCTTTTTTCCAGTTCTGTACAGTCTGTTTCTGTCTTATCAAATGTGACACCCAAGTATACATACTCATTGCATGGAGATATTGTTTGTCCATTGTCCAGTTCACACTGGATTCTTTTCCAATACATAAGTACTGTGGCTTGCCAACGTTCACTGTTAGTCCCCACTTCTGGTATTCTTCCGTTAACTTTCTCATCATATACTCCATGTCTTCTTTATCATTAGCTAAAATTACTTGGTCGTCAGCAAACTAGTGCGTATATGGCAAATCGGTCGTTATATTGTATTCACATGCCGTGCACTTTACGTTTCCAGTTTTTTAGAGCTACTGCGATATATATTTTAAAAAGAGGTGGAGAGATACAACAGCCCTGTCTTAAGCCTTTCGTTACCAGGAATTCCTTTGAAAGTCGAATTCCAATTTTAATTTTAGATTTGGACCCTTTGTAAAGTTCTTTTATCGGTTTTATATATGTATTGTTGATATTAGTTTGCTCTAACACCATCCATAATTTTTCTACTGGAACGGTATCATATGCTTTTTGTAGGTCCACAAAGATAACATGAGTCTCCATATTTTTGGCGCTCTGTTAATTACTTGTTTGCTTGTTTGAGAGCGATAGTTAGAGGACAAAAATATTCTGGCAACCTTTATTTATCAATTAAATACGGTTAAGATTTCAGTCTTTTTCAGAACGCAGAATAACCAAACTTTAGTTTGTGCATGTTGTAAGACAGTAGAATAAAAAACAGTCCAGGTAAATTACCTTATTAAAAAAACCGAGAATCGTCCTTACCGATCTGCTTAAACTTATGGCCTAATTATTCTTTAATTTTTTGCGGTGATTTATTTAACATTTTTGCATTCGGAGTTTAAACAATTTTAACGTTCAACTAAAATGTGGACCAGGTTTTTGGACTTGGGACTTAGCCCCCTTTAGATAATACTGCTGCTACATTTTTTGCACTCGCAGGAGAAACTTTCACCGATGCCGTTTTTAGATCTGGTGTGATCTACTTTTTATGTGTTTGTAAAATGTTTACAAAAAAAAAGGAAACATGAGTTATGTATTTGTTTAATTAAATATATTTTTTCAGTTTATTCTGATGGGCGAGTATGTATATCGATCTTGCATGCTCCAGGTGACGATCCAATGGGTTATGAATTAAGTGCTGAAAGGTGGTCCCCAGTTCAAAGTGTAGAAAAAATTTTGCTGTCTGTTGTCAGTATGTTAGCAGGTAGGGTAGGTTTATGCACTAAATATTAAACAACTCGTTACACGTTTAACAAAGTATAAAAGGCAACTTCAAAGGGGTAAAGTCACCCACGGACACCGGTGTTTCGGAAAAAGGCATTTCCATCCTCAGCGTGGCTTGCCTGACTACAGTAATCAAACTGACTACAAGATACAAGGTAAATCAAACAGAATGCAAAAATAGGTGTAACGTATTTTTCATTCAACGAGTGAAACGGCAGCGAACCAAGGAAACTTAGGTCCATGGCCGAAAGCGTCCACCGGTCTATAAGGAATATACTTTGTTAACTCATTGTTTTCGGTTTCGAACCGACGCCGTGTAGACGGTAATAGCATGGTCTGGTTGAACTGTGACGAAATGTCTTTCTTCCTTATAGACCTGTGGACGTTTTCGTCCCGTCATGGACTTAGCTTCCGTGGTTCGCTGTCGTTTCACTCGTTAAAATAGGTTTTACCCGAGGGGTGGGACACTTATTAAATAGGTGTACAAATTTGGTAAAAGTATTTAATAAATACATTTAAATACTTTGTTTGAAATCAGTTTACACTTGATAACGGTTAGAGATACTTACTAACCGAAACGTCGTGTTTTAAAATAAATAAAGACAATGGAAGTCCGAAATTTTATTTCTACATTTAAATACTTTTAAATACTTTTAAATACTTAAATACATTTAAATACTATTAAATACACTTAAATACAATTAAATACCTTTAAATCCCAAATAAATACAGTATTTAACTTAAATACTTAAATAGGTGTACAAATTTTTATGAGTGTCCCACCCCTCGGTTTTACCTGTTTTTTCATTCTTTTTTATTTACCCTGTATCTTGTAGTCAGTGTGATTACTGTAGTCAGGCAAGCCACGCTGAGGATGGAAATGCTTTTTTCCGAAACACCGGTGTCCTTGGTTGACTTTATTCCTTTGAAGTTGCCTTTTATACTTTGTTAACTCCATACAAGCAAGTTTGACTAAATTCTACTAACAACGTTTACAATCAAAGCCTGCTCTTGACCGCTTAGAACTAGCTCGTTGCTAGAGCAGATCTTTGTGGGATCAACTGCAAAATGATCCAAATGCTAATTGGGGCGGGATCTGTAATCGAACGCCCTTTTACCATAAACCCTCAATTTTTTGTTTTTAATTTTTAAAACATTTTTAAACAAGCAAAAATGAAATTTTAAGAATTCTAATACGATTTGCGCGCAGCAAATAACTATAATATTATATAATATAAAAATATAATATAAATAACAACAACAACTGTGGCACGGCGATGAATGAATGATTATCGTTTGGGAAATGTATGTATATGTGTAAATATGTATGTTTGTGTCGTGCTAGAGGCTAAACGGCTGAACCGATTTTGACAAAAAAGGTGTTAAATTGCTACTGATTTCGAAGGTTCTATTGGCTATAGTTTTTTAAACAAGAATCAACATGACGGTCGTCAGACGCTATTTTGTCACATGATGCAGGCTTTAAGGCATACGAATTACCTAAATTTCAGGCGATTCCTTTATTCACCCATTGCAAATGTCCTCTAGCTTGCTGTAATTACTTTGTGTTCTTCCCTGCTCCCATCCATCTCTCCTCCTGTCATTCCCCCCACCCTCTTCAAAAACTATATTTGCATAATTTTATCAAAAATTTTGTCTGCACACACTTGAAGATTTTTTTTCCACCATTTTACTAGTCCCCCCCCCTCCTTTCCCCCTCCTCATTAGTAATAATTGTAGCTATAACTCTCACAAATATACAGCGATTTTTATAAAAAACATCAAAAATTCTTTCTACACACGCTTTAAGATTTTTTTCAACACCATTGAATAAGAATTAAATCTAAAAGTTGAAATTAAAAAATGTTTAAATAAAAAAAGACTCTTAACTGCTAAATCTACTTGTACAGTTAGGGACTTTTTAAATTGCCGATGTATTTTTCTCTGTCAAAAATTTATAATGTAAAGATATTAGAAAAAATATTTTTTTATAATACGTATGTATAAAGACAGAGGCAAGGTTCCCTAGTGTTTTGGTTTGGTTTAAACTGGGTTTCCTAATTTCAGATAGGAATATTTTTTATTTTTGTGCACGGCCAATTAAAAAGTCCCTGGCTGTACCTACTAGTCGCAGTTGGGCACAAAATTACTCAATATCCTGATTCATGAAAATATAAAACTGTGTAATTTAAAATGCTCTTTGGGCATCAAAACTAAAAGTTGAAGCATTATTATAGGTATACCTATTAATTTTGTACCCAACTGCGGCTGATAAATACAAGTAGATGTAGCAATTGGATGTTTTTTTATTTTTTTTTTTATTGGACCATTGTCTTTATTTATTTTTAAACACGACGTGTCGGTTAGTAAGTATCTCTAACCCTTTTCAAGTGTAAATTGGTCTTTACAAAAGCACCCCTCTTTTCATAATTTAATACAAAATGGCCAATGGGCTAAAAAAAACATTTTTTTTTTAAATTATAACTTTTGAACTATACAATCGATTTTATTTGGACAAACTGCACTTGATAAAGAATTAATCTATATTGACTAAACATATTTTTTTGTCCGCCATCTCAAAATACAAGATGGCGGACGAAATCAAATTTTACCCTTCAAAGATGCTCGTTTATTCTTGTGTTGCGAACATGTTTTAATTATTTTTTTAAATTAGTAAAAAAGCTGCGTTTTTGCCACGCACAATAAGGTATGAATCAACAAAATCGGTTCAGTAGTTCTAAAAAAATATTCTTGTTTCAACCATTGTTTTGCATATTATACGATTGCCTTGCCAATCATGTCTGCATGTATTTCTTTATAAATTCATTACTACTGAACCGATTTTATTGAAATAAAAAATATATTGATTGCTTTTTAAAGATCATGGTCAAAGTTTATCGCCATCTTAAAATTGAAGGCGGACAGAATCATACTTATCAAAACTTGCCGCCATCTTAGAATTTAAGATTTCGGATAGAATCATACTTGATTCTTCAAAATGGCGTGTTTATTCTTATTTTTCGAAAATGTTTTTGTTTTTTTTAATTAATAGAAAATCACTACTCCCGCTCTTTAAAGATCAGTTTGCACCATGATGTTTTTTATTTTACTAAAATCGGTTCAGTAATAATGAATTTATAAAGAACTGAATGAAGACAGGATTGGTAATGCAATCGCATAATTTGTAAAACAATGGTTAAAACAAAATCAGATTTTGTGAGAATCACTTCACCGACTTTATTACTTTGTACCTTGTTAAGTGGGAGAAAAGTAGTGCTTTTCTATAAATTTAAAAAAAATTCAAAAATTTTCGGAAAGTAAGAATAAACGTGATTCTGTTCGACATTTTTACTTTTAAGATGACGGCAAATTTTGATTATAATCTTTAAAAAACGATATATTCTCACCATGATTTTTTTTATTTCACTAAGATCAGCTCAGTAATAATGAGTTTGCAATCGTATGATCTGTAAAAAAATGGCTGAAACAAAAATAGACTTTTTCAGAACCACCACACCGATTACCTGTGAAACCTCGTTGTGCGGGGGAAAAGTAGTGCTTTTCTATAAATTACAAAAAAACTAAAACATTTTCAGAAAATAAGAATAAACACGTTAGTTTGAAGAATAAAGTATAATTCTATCCGCCATATTAAATTTTAAGGTGGCGATAAATTTTGATTATGATCTTCAAAAAGAAATCAATTTTCACCATGATGTTTTTTATTTAATCAAAATCAGTTTAGTAGTAATGAATTTACAAGGAAATAAATGCAGACATGATTGGCAAGGCAATCCTATAATATTCAAAACAATGGTTGAAACAAAAATATATATTTTTTTAAAACCACCAAACCGATTTTGCTGATTCGTGCCTCGTTTTTGCGTAGCAAAAATACAGCTTTTTTACTGATGAAAAATAATTTAAACATATTCGCAACACAAGAATAAACAAGCATCTTTGAAGGGTACAATTTTATTTTGTCCGCCATCTTGGATTTTGAGATGACGGACAAAAAAATATATTTAGTCAAAACTGAATAATTCTCTGCCAAGTGCAGTTTATCCCATTAAAATCGATGATACAGTTCAAAAGTTATAAATGAAAAAGATTGACTTTTTGTTTGGCCCACCCGGTATATAAGTCCAGATATAATCTACCAACTAGATTACTTTTAACAAAGTTTTGATTTTTTTTTGGCCACCCGGTATATATGTCCAGATATAATCTACCGACTATATAGATTACTTTTAAAAAAGTTTTGATTTTTATTGTTTTAGAACCCAATGACGAGAGTGGTGCTAATGTTGATGCGGCGAAAATGTGGAGGGAAAATAAGGAGGAATTTCAGAAAATTGCCAACAGAATTGTTAGAAAAACATTAGATATTCCGCTAGATGCTTAGGTTTGGTTTGAACATTTTATATACTTTATTATTTTAGAACTTATTTTGCAAATATGATATATTTATATTGATAGGTGATAGGCAATATTCACAATATATAAGTTTTTTAAAATTTGTGGCTCGGTTTATGATAAAGAAGGCGTGCAGATATTGAAATCGGGCTTGAATGAATAGTATATCACGGTCGAATGCGTCTATCCACGCACAGTGGTTTAAAACCTCCTAAAGAGGCATTGACTTAAAGCAAGTCAATAATTAGCTACTATTATACTAAGATCATGACCTATAGTAACTGTTTTTCATTCCCGCACTTCTCACTATCGACGGGTCGCTAAAAAAAAAATAAATTAGCTATTGGTAAGTACTTCTAGAATATAATATTAATAATACTATTATAGTTATTTAATTTTTTGGTTTGTTCCTCTCCATTCTTGGATGGAACAAATTAGTGACTTGTTTACATTGTTGTTTTTATTGGTGAAAGTTTTTTTTTTAAAGATAATTTAATATGGATAAATTAGCTATTGGTAAGTACTTCTAGAATATAATATTAATAATACTATTATAGTTATTTAATAGTATAAAACGATTGTTTTAAAATTAGTGATAATTTAATAAGAATTTGAGATTTAAGTTAATATATCTTTAGAGCTTCACCTAGCTCACCTTTAAAATGAATAACGTTAAAACCCTATATACTACTGCTTTTATTGCTTATAATACTCACCCGGCCTGTTAAGATATATTTTTTAATATAGATAGGTGTCCACATTTTAAAAATAGACAATTTTATGATAAATAGATAATTAACCTCGTGATAAAAGTTTTTATCCCCCAAAGAATTGTAGTCCTTGCTACGCTTGTGATACAAACTTTTGCCTCGTGGGAAAAAGTGTCACTTTCCTCCCATGGTTTAAAATTTAGTTTGGTGTGGCCGTAAAAATGCATCCTAACTAATAACTTTTAAACGGAATTAGATATCAATTTTAAGTAAAAAAAGACTGTTTTCTTCTAAGTCTGACTGTTCAGATATTAGAGCGCTTTAAATTGTCAAAAATTTCAAGATTTACATGTCAATATCTAAAAAACTATACTTAAGTTTTGTTTATTTCATTATCAATACCGTCAAATTAATGAAAGAAAATTTAATTATAATAGTATATTTTTTTTGCAATTCGGATGTTTCATATTTGAATAAGGTTTAATGGCTTTAATGGCCAAGAAACATGAATGCGTCAGTTTTACATGGTTTTGAATCTCTGTGTCATGACAGGTCGCTACTGCGCCGACTCAGAATAACGATAACCAAGATTTTGTAGCTAAAAGTCAACTTGTTCATTCCATTCCATCTTTTTTAATTTATGACCGATTTTAACAGGCTTTTTAACAGACCCAAATTAAAAATGACAGCGGTACGCGCAATTTTTTTCAAGGGTGTCAAAAATTGGCTTTTACAAAAAACGTCTGCCCTCTTTAATTTTAGCAAAATGCCAATTTTAGTCTAATGAATAAGTCTTTTGAAATCGGTCCCGTAGTAACGAATTTATACCCAAAGAAAATGAATGTGGCAATTTTATGCGGTTTTGAACCACTGTGCGATGTTTATACCGGGTTTCTAAGGCTAGATCTATAAAGCCTTGTGTTAGAGAATAGAAAGACAGAAAATGACACGAGAAAAAAAGAGCCAGGCATACGCCGGGGTTGCCGCTACAGTTTAAAAGTTGTATGTAACAATCTCCAAATTTTTATTCTTCTGATTTTGTATTTTTGCACGTTTTAAGTTTGGATAAAAAATGCTTTTTTGTCGATTTTTCTTTGAAAATTATTTCTTTATTCTAATCAATTTCCATCCATAATACTCTTTAAACTCCGAGTAACGATCGAAAAATCGAATTCATTGCTTTACGGGAATTCATTATTTCTATTTCGCAGTTGATCGGAAAGATAGAAGCAAAAACCTGATTTATTTAAAGCTCTTTTAATGCTCTATTGACGTATAATTCAATATGGCGGTCATAAGAAATAACAAAGTTGGCTATGGTTTCAAAAAAACTAGAAGGTCTAGAAAAAAATTGTTAACGGGTAAATCCATATCAAATCAACCACGAAAATGGCGATTTTCGTTTTGACCATCTCCGATTTTGATGATTTTTGGTACACTTATTTTCCCTATATAAAAACTGAAAAATTCAAAATTTTAGATTTTTTGACTTAGTAGTTTCTGTGAATTTTGAAAATTCAAGAAATGGTCCATTTGGCTCTTACAGGCACTAACAAAAATACTAATATCTTGAAAACTGCTGAACCTAACGACAAGTGTGATACCTCATTTTAAAGGTACTTCAAAGACCTTTTTAACGGTGTATCACACAGCATACATTTTTTCTTTAAAAAATTAAAAATTTTTGAAAAAAATTTTTTTTTTTAAATTTTTTAAAATCAGTATTTTTGTTTTTTTTTCTTTTTTGATATTTTTTTCCTTAAGGTATTCCCAAAATATATTCCAAATTTTAGGATGGAGAAATAACGGGTTCTAAGTTAAAAACAAAATGAAACTTTTATTACTTGGAAATATACACAATTTGAATGAGAAATCTTAGATATGTTAGTCCAGCGACCGTAAAGTTAAGAAACAGGATAAGTAATATTGAACAACAAAACACCCGCCACTGACTTAACCTAAATTTAATAGGTTTATTCCATACCGACAAAAGACTTTTGTTTCTAATTTGATTGAAATCGGTTCAGGCGTGCTCGAGTTATTTTGTATACAAACTGTTCGTGCAACTTTAATTTTAAATTCAAATTTTGCGCCAAATTCCCGTATTCGGAAAACCCACACAATTTCAATTTGATTGGCACAAGCAAAACGCCAGCGCCATCTACGAAAAATGAATCTGCGCAAAAAGGCGTAACCAAAAAAGATTCGTCTGTCGTATTCTATCGAGATCACCACGCAGCATGGTGATAAATTCTATTAACCAAAAAATCCAATAACATTCTTAGAAAATCAAACTAAACCATTACACAAACAAGTGATTCTAGTGTGGATCGACTGCAACGACTGGGCCAGCGAGAGGAGCTCCTCTGGACGACGGAGACAGCTGAAAAGGTGAGTGCCAATCCTCTATATTGTCTTTGTGTGGCTCGGAAAAATTAATATTTTTACATCGTCCTTTTAAGGATTTTTGCACCCAGATTTTATAAAACGACCAGTGCGCTACAGTCCCGCCGCTCAACCTCAAACCTCAAAACAACAACATTTTCTGGTCCCACGACCCAGATAGTTTTTTAAAATTTGTTTGCTAAAAATATTAGATCTTTTCGCCTCGCCGTTTTGACTCGTTTGTTGCCGTGTCCGGTTTAGAAAGGAGGTTCCGTCCCCCCTTGCGTGGCTTAACGGTTGCTCCACCCACATTTCATTGCAGCCGAAATTGGCACTTGGTACGTCGTTTGTTTTGATTCAAAAATCGAAATTTGTTTAAATAATAGTTATTTGTTTAAATAATATGTTATAGTTATTCAAAACAACAAAAGTGCTTGTGAGTTAAATGCTTTATTCTTGTTTAACAGGTAAACAAACACATCTAGTAGAATTAGTATTTACCTGTAAATAATAAGAGAAACGGTAGTAGGTACAAGTTGTTTTAGTGTGCATTTATTTTGGGAGAAAAATCGCGACCTAGGATAACAGCTGTTGATAAGTTTTTGCATTTATTCGAGAAATCGATAATAAAATATATGCTTGTTGAACTCTTTTGGACTGATTAAAGTCAATAGGGGTCAAGTGTTAGTTTTATTCCTTTTAAATATTTTTTATTTTTTTAATTAACAATATGTCGTTAAAAAAGCTTGAGAATCAACGCAAAGTTTCAATATCTCGTATTACGGAAACGTATAACTTGGGAACAAAAGCTAAATCAGATAGTTCTTCCTTGCCAATTTTTAAGGCGTTTTACGAATCGTTAGATGATCACTATGAACAATTTAAAAACATTCATAATGACATCATAGGTCTCTTGAAAGACGACGACGATGATGAATTCGAAGTACAGGACAAAATTAGGAAAGATGCGGATCTATTCTACCATCAAGCTAAAGTTCTTTTTTCGAGTTTATGTTCCGATTCAGTTCATTCAAATTTTACCCCCGCAACTTCACACTATTCACGTAGCGATGATCTGGGCCCTTTAAAGGTACCTTGCTTTAATGGAAACGTAAAAAAGTGGCCAACCTTTTACGATGTTTATTCTTGTTTGGTTCACGAAAACTCTAATTATTCCGATATAAGGAAATTTCAACATTTGCTAACCTTCCTTGAGGGCGAACCACTTAATATTTTAAGTTCTATAAAATTAACGGCAAGTAATTACGCAATCGCCTGGAAGGTATTAACAGATCGCTATCAAAATAAAATACTTTTAGCCAGTACCTACTGGAACTCAATCTACTATGCAAATTCTTTAAAGGGAAACCAGTCAGCAAAGGATCTTAGAGTCTTGGTAGATACCTTTTCCGAGAATATTGCGGCGCTCGAAAATCTTGAATTTCCAGTAACGTCGTGGTGTTTTTGTTTATTTTCAATTTTATTATCAAAAATCGATCAAACCACAAGAACCGCTTTCGAATTAAAGTATAGTACTACCGAGATTCCAACATATCAAAATCTAATTCAGTTTCTTATTAACCAATGCCGTGCTCTTGAAACAGTACAGCTATCTCCCCAAAATACGCAAATGCAACCTTCGACTTCAAAACAGCAAAAACCAAATTATTCGAATTCTAGTAACCAAAAATATAATTCTTATTCAAATAATCAGTACAAATCAAGCCCTCCATCAAATTTTTTAGCGCATACGCACTCACAAGTAGCAAATAAACAATCCAATATTCAATTTCGACAAAACCAACAACCCTATAAGTGCAAATTATGCAATAATTCTTTTCATCCACTCTCGCAGTGTGGTGTTTTTATCTCCAAATCTCCTTCAGATCGTTTTACTTATGTAAAACAACAATCGTTATGTATCAACTGTTTACGTTCAAATCATCAAGTAATTGACTGCAGTAGTACCTACAACTGCAGGGTATGTCGACATAGGCACCATAGTCTTATTCATCTATCGCAAATGACAGATTCAATCCGTCAGAATTCAAGTCAATCCTTTGTTAATTCAAGCCAAAATTCAAATCAAAATTCGAACTTAAATCAAAGTTTTAATTCAAATCAAGTGGCCGTGCCTAGCACAGGCACAAACTTATCGTATCAGAATTCAAATTCAAGTCTTAGCCAACAGAACCCTAGTTTTGTTCAACCCAGTTCAAATTCAATTCAAATCAATTCGAATCCAAATACATCTACAAATCAATACTCTTCGTTATCCACCTTGACGCCCCGGACGACAGTGCTTCTAGCGACTATAAAATTAGAGGTACTGGATAGTCGGGGTAACTACCAACCTGTCCGAGCACTTCTGGACAGCGGTAGCCAAGCTAACCTGATAAGCGAAGCTTGTCTTAACAGGTTAGGCTTGCCAAGAAACAAAATTTCGATCCCTGTTCTGGGACTAAATCAATCTTCATCGGCCACTAACGGCATTTCTACTTGCACTATTCGAGCCCTAGGCCAACAAGAGCCTACTTTTTCTATTCAAGTCTTCGTTTTACCGAAACTCTGTTCGAATATGCCCTCAATACAGGTAGATTCATCCAATTGGAGTCATATTTCAAATCTAAAGAAAGCAGATAACCAATTTTACAACCCTGGTCCAATTGACTTACTCTTAGGTGCACAACTTTACACAGAGATCGTCCAATCAGGACGAATTCCAGGACCTCACGGCCAACCCTCCGCTTTTGAGACAGTTTTTGGGTGGGTCTTGATGGGCCAAACTCAAAACATAAATATTTCACCTCAAGTCAATTCTTACTTTACTTCCTGTGAGCAGTCTCTCGACTTTAATATTCGCAGATTTTGGGAACTAGAATCAATTAAGTCAAAAACGTTTCTCTCACCCGAAGAAAAAAGATGTGAAGAGATTTTCCAAAAAACTACCACTAGAGATATTTCGGGCCGATTTACTGTAAATTTGCCTTTTCGTCACATTGACCCTCCTGACCTAGGAGACACATATTCAGTGGCCTATCGTCAATTTTTGTCTCTGGAATCTCGCTTAATAAAAAATTCAAATTTCTATAGTATGTACTCGGATTTTATGAGAGAATATCTCAAAAACGGGCACATGTCTTTAATTCCAAGATCCGAACCTAGACCTCAGTTATGTTCTTATTTACCACATCACGGAGTCCTTCGTCTTGACAAATCAACGACTAAACTCCGGGTGGTTTTTAACCCCTCGATTAAGGGTTCGAAAGGCCTAAGCATGAACGAAACTCTTTTAATAGGACCAAAATTACAAGCCGATATTTCCGAAATTCTATTAAAATTCAGATTTTATTCTATCGTATTTTTGACTGATATAAAACAGCACTTTTTACAAATTCAAATTAATCCAATTCATCGGGACTACCAAAGGCTACTTTGGCGATTTGATCCCAACGAACCCCTGCAGGAATACAGGCTTAATACAGTGACGTTTGGTGTTAGTTCAAGTCCCTATTTAGCTATTAGAACTCTTAGAGAACTAGCCATCCTGGAGTCTAAGAATTATCCTGAAGCATCCCAGGTCCTTTTGAATAACATTTTCATGGACGATATTTGCTGTGGAGCTAACTCTCTAGAAGGTGCTTTATCACTTCAAAAAGATCTCATAGCGTTGCTTAAATTGGGAAAATTTGAATTAAGAAAATGGGCATCAAATAATCCGAAACTTCTTTCACATTTGTCGCCCGCTGATTGTCAGATCCCTGTTACCTTTGAAGACGATTCTTCAACATCGATTAAGGTGTTGGGCCTTCAATGGCACCCTTCTACAGATACGTTTACCTATTCTTGTACCCCTTGTGAAAAACCTTGCACCAAAAGGAATATTTTATCGGCTATCGCTAAAATTTGGGATCCTATAGGTTTCTTATCGCCTGTTTCATTTTTAGCCAAAGTGATTATGCAAAAACTTTGGTTATGCAAAACTGATTGGGATGAAATACCCCCGATCCAATCAAAACTCTTTGGAATCAATTCAATAATCAATTAACCACTCTTTCGAATCTTTGTATACCTAGACATATTTTTTCGAATAATATTCAACGATGTCAATTGCTAGGTTTCTGCGATGCATCCGAGCTAGGATACGCTTCTTGCGTATACGTTCGCGTCGAATTGCCAAATAAAATTATCAAAACTGCTCTAGTCATGGGCAAGTCAAGGGTTGCTCCCTTACACACTATTTCAATCCCACGTTTGGAACTACTTGGAGCTACTTTATTAGCTGATTTACTCGAACTAGTTATTCGCACCTATTCATCATTACTCGTAATCGATGAAATTCTTGCGTTCTCGGACTCACAGGTCACGCTTCATTGGGTCACATCTTCACCTCACAAGTGGAAGACCTTTGTGGCAAACCGCGTAAGTCGTATTCAAGAAACAATCCCCGAAGTCCCATGGTATCACATTACTTCACTCGAGAACCCTGCCGACTGCGCTAGCAGAGGGTTGTCGCCCAATAACTTAATAAATCACCCTCTTTGGTTTCACGGCCCTCCATGGATTACCTTGCCCACTACGGAGTGGCAAATTCAAAGGTTTATAAATGAACGTTCTTTGGGAGTTCCAGACGAGGTTCTCAAAGAAGAAAAACCGGAAAAGTCAGTGGTGCTGACGGCAGAAATTCAAAATCAAAACTTTTTTGATAGATTAATCGATAAAATATCCAATTTAAATACCATTCAAAAAATCATTTGTCATTTTCTAAGACTTATTCACAATCGAAAAACCTCAGTTGACCCTTTATCCGGCGTTTTTTCCGCTTTTGAACTACACAAGGCTCTACTTGTTTTAGTTAAAAGGGTCCAAGAAGAGTGTTTTTCGGATATCATTCAAAAAATTCAAAATACTCAGCTATTACCTAAGCCGTTTCGCAAACTCGCGCCCTTTTTGGACGAATTGGGTTTCCTTAGAGTGGGCGGACGCTTACGGCATTCTCAACTCTCCTTTGAGGCAAAACATCCCTTATTATTGCCGAAATCTCATAGATTAACCCAATTGATCATTATTCAAACTCATAACGAAAATTTACATCCCGGAATAAACACAGTCCAATACTTAATTCGTCAAAAGTTTTGGATTATGTCATCACGTCGAGCTATTCAGAGGGTTTTATTGCAATGTATTCCCTGCTTTCGCTTAAAACCAAAACCGTATACCCCGTACATGTCGGATTTACCTTCTTTTAGAACGTCACAATTAAAATGTTTTTCACACGTTTGCTTAGACTATGCAGGCCCAATCAAGACCTTTGTAGGTCAGAGACGTCGTGGAGCACAAGTTGGTAAATCATATATCGCAGTCTTTGTCGATACTTCTGTCAAGGCAATCCATATCGAGCTTGTTTCGGATTTAACCACAGAGGCGTGCATCGCTGCTTTACGACGCTTTGTCGCTAGACGTGGCACTTGTGTCCAAATCACAAGTGATAGAGGCTCAAACTTTGTTGGGGCTATTAAGGAGCTCCATAATCTTTCGAAATTAGCTTCTGAGAGCTTAAAAATCAAATGATGTCTTAATAGTCCGGGAGCCCCCCACCTAAATGGTCTAGCAGAAGCAGGAGTCAAATCTATAAAAACACATTTGTATCGGGTCATCGGTGACCAGATACTAACCTTCGAAGAGCTCTATACTCTCCTCGCCCAAATAGAGGCATTACTCAATTCTCGACCCCTTTGTGAGCAAAGCTCTGACCCAAACGATCTTACGTCTTTGACTCCGGGTCATTTCCTCACAATGGAACCCCTTAATTCGTGTCCTGATCCTGACCTTTCTACCCTTAAAGTTAATACCCTTAAGCGTTGGCAACTTATCCAACGAATTCATGCCGATTTCTGGAAGCGTTGGAAACTCGAGTACTTAAATACTTTACAACAGCGTTCTAAGTGGTCGGACCCTTCGGTTGAAATCAAGCTAGATACGCTTGTATTAATTAAGGATGAAACTAGGCCGCCATTACACTGGTTGCTGGGTAGAATAGTATCTGTACATCCGGGTCGGGATAATCACATTCGAGTTGCTACTGTTAAAACACAACACGGACTTTTCACTCGTCCCGTGGTCAAGTTGTGCCCACTACCTTTAGATGCGCACTAAACTCCCAAGCAACTTCTTTTGTTTCGTGTGTCGTTATCTAGAATATATATATATATTTTTTTTCCATTTTTTTTTCCTTTTTGATCTATAAACCTAAAACGGATTTTAATAACCTACCCTTTAAGGTTTTGAATTAACTTATATTTTTTTTTATATAGCCATTTGTTTATTCAATTAATCTCAATGTAAAACTTCGTTTTAAGTGGGCGGAAAATGTTCGTGCAACTTTAATTTTAAATTCAAATTTTGCGCCAAATTCCCGTATTCGGAAAACCCACACAATTTCAATTTGATTGGCACAAGCAAAACGCCAGCACCATCTACGAAAAATGAATCTGCGCAAAAAGGCGTAACCAAAAAAGATTCGTCTGTCGTATTCTATCGAGATCACCACGCAGCATGGTGATAAATTCTATTAACCAAAAAATCCAATAACATTCTTAGAAAATCAAACTAAACCATTACACAAACAAGTGATTCTAGTGTGGATCGACTGCAACGACTGGGCCAGCGAGAGGAGCTCCTCTGGACGACGGAGACAGCTGAAAAGGTGAGTGCCAATCCTCTATATTGTCTTTGTGTGGCTCGGAAAAATTAATATTTTTACATCGTCCTTTTAAGGATTTTTGCACCCAGATTTTATAAAACGACCAGTGCGCTTACAGTCCCGCCGCTCAACCTCAAACCTCAAAACAACAACACAAACAGACCGTCAGACGATAGACGACAGACAGAGAGACTTTTTTAATATTGATTTAGATGTTTTAGGACCTGAATAATTAATTTTAATAAATTTAAAAAGTCAAAAAATTAAGATATGGTGGACTAAAACGCTGATATTTCAAAAATAATTCGGCACTTACCCTGCTTCTATTTCTGGTTCTTTTGAAAGTTTGATTCGACAAACTATCACAGATTTTCATACCTGTCTGAACACCTTTGAAAGACCACATCCACTTTGTCACATTTCGTAACTTTCCAGCATGATTGTTTTGATTTTGAGGATTACAACAATCAAAAAAAAAATTATTCCACTGTTTTTGCTTATTTTTTGCTATTTTTTAAGGTAAATCGAACTATAAGCAGCTTAGAGTAATAAATATATTTTATTACTCTATAAATAAAATAAAGGCTAAGAAAGACTATGATATGTTTGAACAAGAAATTTCTTGGGACTATCTAGGTTGGTGGTACGACTAATCAGAAATAAGATGCATTTTTAACAGGAATATACTTGATTTTTGCAACTTATTTCAGGTGAACAAAACCTTTCTACAAAACTTCAGGATTGAACAAGTTTTCTAGTGTATTAAAAGAAGTTAAGGGTAACATAACATCACCTCATCATCATGGAAGGGGGGGAGGTCAGCAAGGGGAGGGCTTACGGTAATTTTATGCAAAAAGTGAGGGGAAATCTGGAAAATTGTTCAAATTTAAAAAAAAAACAGTAAAAGCTGCTTCTTATTTGAATTATGAATGCACTGGCTATGTCATGCTCAATGCATTAAATTTCTTATGCAGGATTTTATTTTTATTATTTTTTTAACAGGAACCCATCATTTCTCCATCCTAAAATTTGGAATATATGTTGGGAATACAATAAAGTAAAAAATATCAAAAAAGAAAAAATGCCTTTAATTTAAGCTACCACACTTTTCTCTAAATTTGGTAGTTTTCAAGATATTACTATTTACGTGAGTGCCTGTAAGAACCAAATTGACCATTTTTTCAGTTTTCAAAAATTCATAACACAAAAACTAGTGACCCAAAAAATCTAAAATTTTGGATTTCTAAGTTTTTCTAGGGGCGGAATAAGTGTACCAAAAATCATCAAAATCGGAGATGGTCAAAACAATTGACTGGTTGATTTGATATGGATTTACCCTAACGTCATTCGATTGGCCGTAGTCGCATATACAAAACTACCAAATTCCATTAAATTTGTTTGCAAGATGGCGGCGATATTTCAATTTTTTAAAAAACACAATTTTTAGGTTTTGCTTGATATTTTAGTAACCCCTGTAGATATCTTTAATATTGATACAGCACCTGATTGGGCTTAGAATAGCGCAACTTTTTTCTCTTACCGTTTCCGAAATCCCCATGTAGTTGCTTTTATCTGGGACACCCTGTGTATTAAAATTCGTATATTTATGTTGGCTGTGCTATTAAAAAGCAAATAAATAAATTAACAAACAAATTTAATCCTTCAGAAATTCAAAAAGAACGATGCTATAAATACTTAAGAAACTTTTAAAAGCGTTTGAATTTTTTATTTAAAATCAGGATCTTTAAAATATATGTATTTATTTAAAATTTATTATGTAAAATACTACTCCATAATAACGTGGTCTTACATTTTATATAAAATGTATTATTATTAGTGGTGATGAACTATAGTAAAGACAGGTGTACAATTTTTTGACCAGTACTTAGGTAGTCCTTGGGCGGTACCCGCATAACTACTATAGATGTTAAGGCATTACTTCTTAGGTAGTACTTAAGTAATGGGCGGTACCCATTTTAATTCTTTTTACCTTTAATTCTTTTTAAGGAAATAAAAAAAATAAAAAAAAGTCTTACAGAAATGTTTCTTAAAAAACTCTGTAACCTTGTTTCTTTTTCAATTAGCTTTCCAACAATATATCACAAGTAAGGTCCACCCATTAAAAAAAAAGGTGTATTTGCCCGAACCGTTTTTCAGCAGGCAAGATTGTTTATCAAAAATATTTTCTGTTTAAATAATTTTTTTTAGTGAGCAATATATTTTTAAATTTACAACCCTGTATTCTTCCATACCTAAATTACTATTCGAAAATGTATATTTATAAAATATAATAACTATGCTGATATAATATAAATTTATTATGACCTTTTCTCAAAAATATAAAATGATAGAAATACATCAAAGACATGCAAGTATTACAATGACACCCTTAAGAAAAATCGGTGTAAGTATTTTAATATGCTTGCGTTTTTCAAAAAGCAATAACTTTTTATCAATTTTTATAATACTCGTAGTCAAAAATAACTAAATCATTTTTTAATTTTTACAATATAGTCGAGTCATTATACAGGGTGTCCCATAACTTAGGGGCCATAGTGCAGCAGGTGATAGAGAACACCTTCTCTCTTTTCTGAAAAAAAAGTTTTATAACATGGGGGTCAACACACATCTGTTCTTAAGATATAGGATTTTTAAATTTATAGGAGTGGGGGGAAAAAGATTTTACAAAAAAGAGAAAATCTGTCACAGCCAGCTAAATACCCTGCTAATTGTGATTCAAAAATGTAGTATTCCTTTTTTTGATAAAATTACAAGTTGAGGAGATACAGGCTGTCAAAATAAGCTCCAAAAACGTATAAAAAATAATAGTTTTTAAAAAAATTAATTTTTGCTTACTTATTCTTTTAGAAAAGATTAAAAATACTTTATTATTATGTCTTGCTAGAGACTTTTTTATTAACAAAAAATATAAAAAAAGCATTGCGTTTAATATGACATTTTTTATAAAAGTTTATACGAAAAAAATAGTTTTTTCTGAAAAAAAATTGAACGACTGATTTTTTTCAAAATAATTTTGTTCCAATACGTGACTCATATTTTTACTACGTTTTTTTTAAAAAGTTATTATCAAAAAAGTTTAAAAACTTGCCAAATTTGATGCTCTGTATCTCGACAAAGAAAGAATTTTGACCCATGCATTATAGGAACTTTTTTATCAGACATGACCTCGTCTATCATCTGTTGGCCTATGGCCCCTAAGTTATGGGACACCCTGTATATACATTTTGTAGTTGCAAAAGGTCTGAATGTTTTTAAACGATTATAGGGTTAATGGTCCTTAATATTCCAGTAAATTTCTGGAGCGATATTCGAATTTTTTTAAATAAATTGTTTCTGTTTGTTGGCATGCAAAAAGTTTTATACCAAAATTGAAGACCATAAAATTTTCTACAAAAATGCTATGATATATTTTTTTTGCCCGACTAACACCAGTATTTAAGGGTTTACAGTGCTTAGAGTCCCTGTATGTTGACATATATGTCAACATACAGGGACTCTAACTGTGTGTGCTACATTCCCACGGTCCCTAGAATTAGACCGGTCTTCGGATTTTATATATACAGGGTGTCTCTAAAAGGTCTGTACAAAATCTTAGCCCATATTCCTGAGATCAAAATAAGTCGATTTAATGCAAATTACCTTAGTCCAAAATTGCTCCGTTTTCGAGATACAGGGTGGCTCTCAACGCATTACTTTAAAAATTGGTATTCGGGGGTTTTTTGGGATGCGAAACCTAAATATGGACACTTTTTCACTGTGGCCGTTAGAGGGCGCTTCACAATGCTCATCTTATAGTTTAAAATGACCATAACTTTTTTCTCAGTGTATTTTCCAACTTTTTTTGTTGATAAAATAATTTCCTGAACTTTTTTAAGCAAAAAAGGTACTTTTGATAAAATCTGCTAGGATGAGCCGGATCTGCTAGGATATTTCCGTTTTTAGTGTTCGATGCCGCAATGGAATATTGAAATTATTTTGGATCAAAAGATTTTGCTGCTACCTTTAAGGATTAAATTTAGTCAGTAAATGCGAGTTATTAATTTTTTTTGGTCGTTTAACCATTTTCGGTAGGTATCAGTCAATTTCTGGGAAAATAGTTTCACTTGGTTCAAACGGAGCAATTTCGGACTAAGGTAAGTTGCTTTAAATCGACTTATTTTGACCTCAGAAATATGTGCCAAGATTTTGTTCAGACCTTTTAGAGACCCTGTATATATGTCGAATTTTTCACGTCACTGGTGGTCCAGCTGATTTTTGTAAACAAAAGTTAGATATGATATGAACAACTAATAATTTTTGAATTTTTTGAAATCTAAGGCAATTTTCCTACTGTTTTTTAGTATATTCTTATAACATAATATTTTTGAGACAAACCAGTCGTTCCTTTTTTTAGCCGCTTTATTTTTCTGTACACAAAACTAATAGGATATTTTTGTTTTATTTTAGAGAAAGTTTTTATGGGAAGAAGCGTTTTGGGTACCAAAACATATTTTAAAAATATATGGCGTGTGGCCTGAAAAACGATCATTTTATAAAACTTTACAAAGCGTTTTGTTTTATTTGATTGCAATTACTTTTGACGCAACAATTTTGATTGAAATGAAAAATCTAATTCAATCTAAGGATTATGAAGCTTTATCGACTCACCTGTCGACTTTAGGATTGTATTTGGGTTACACAATAGAAATTGTTATTTTTAAATATAACGGCGAAAAAATGCTTCAAATGGTACAAGATTTATCAAAGCCTGTATTTGACAAAATTACGGAAAACTTGATTATTTATAAGCGTCAATGTATTAAAGTTTCAAACGGAATCTCAAAATTTTATATTTCGTGTGTCTTTGCTAGCGTCACTCTGTACCTTTTTAAGCCTTTGTACACAGATCTTGATCTACCCATAAGCTTTTCCTATGAGAAGAATAGTATTACCTACGTCGCGATTCTTTTTCTGCAAATATTTTCCTGCTATTATCTAGTTTTGACAGGTATTTGTTTTGATATGCTAAATATTTCTCTACTGAATGTGGCTGCTTCTCAATTGGACATTTTAAACGCCACATTGTCGCATCAAAAGCCGGGACTTGATGAGGACAGATTTATAAGAGATTGTATAAAAATGCACATGGCGATAATCAGGTGAGTAATTATTGTTTAATTCTTCTGAAAAAACTCATATTATTCAACGGGACACCGGTCTATTTTAAGTGAAATACAGCAAACGGTGATCAATTATGCGTCACTAGTATGGTGGACTAGAAAGAAATCGGCTCAGACCAAACTGAGCAAATACTTTATTCGCTAAGAGGCCTTCATGCACTTTTTGGGTTAATGCAGTTGTCTCCAGGGGTTGAGAGCCCTTACCTTTGGGAACACAATTCCACTTATTGGGCGTCTGCCAAACTCATGCCAAATACAATATGGCGGCTCAAAAATGAAAACCAGAAGAGTTTTGGAAAATTCACAACTTTTTTATTTCTTAACCGATTTTTTTCAAACTAATTTTATTTTATTTGGATTATACTACACTTTTATAAAAACTATTAATCACTAGCATTTTTAATGTTTCTATTTCTAAAAAAAATATATTCCTCAAAATCTTTTTTTTTGTCGTGGATTTTTTGCGTTTTATAGAGAAACTGCTGATTTTACAAAAGAATCACAAGATACAAAAAGGATGTGTACTGATAAGTTGTATCCATAGTGGGTCTCATTTTTACCATAAGTTAAAAAGTTTTCGAGTAATGCTCAAAAAACTATGAAATTGACTTGAGGATACCCCTAGACACCAACATTTGACTTTTTCATGACAAAATTTTGTAGTCTATATTCTGTCAAATAGTGAAATTTTGGTGTCTGGGGGTACCCTCAGGCCAATTTCATAGTTTTTTTAGCATAACTCGAAAACTTTTTAACTTATTTTTGTATCTTGTGATTTTTTGGAAAATCAGCAATTTTTCTATAAAACGCAAAAAACACGAAAAAAATAAATAAATGGATCCATGACGGATCTGACACCTTCCTAGCTAGCCTATTATCACACTTTAAGTGAAGCCATGAAAATATATTAACTTTAAAAACAGTTTTTTGTAAATATCTCAAAAAGTTTTTGGTTATAACACGAATTATTGAGCAAAATATAGTCTACTATATTCCGAAAACAGTGTATTGATACCGTTAAAAAGTTAGCATTTTTTAAAGTTTTTTATTGTCAAAAAACTGTCATTAGCATTAATGGATTTTGACCAAAATCTAATCAGCTCGTAAGAATGTCGAACACTATTTTACCTGAAAATTTTATGAAAATCGGTTCAGCGCTTTACACACACACATAGAGACAGACATCACGACCATATTGCTAGGATAGGTCAAAATAGGGACTTATTGCAATAGTGCCAGGCACTAATTGTGCCGAGTACTATATTGACAGTTTCGCATTATAAGAACAGCTGTCTTCTTTCAAAATTAGGACATTGCGTATTTTAAGAGCCGGAATTAATAGTGACGTCATTATTAATGGAAAATAAACGACTGGATTTCTAAATTCGACTTTGGTATGTCAATTTTGAAAGATCAACTTTCAACAAAAAGTTTTTAATGCGAAACTGTCAATATAGTGCCCGGCACAATTTGTGCCTGGCTTTATTGCAATAGGTCCTTAATACATCCAAATAATACATTTTTGGCGTTATCTTAAAAAAAAAATTTTCTAGCCATTGCTACGCGGACTAGGAAGGTAAATATGATGTTGAGGAATATATTTTTTTTGAGTCACAGAAACATTAAAAACGCAAGTGATTGATAGTGTTTATAAAAGTGCACTAAAAAAAAATTCTTCTGTTTTTCATTTTATTTATTTATTTATTTATTTCAATCCTTACTCCATAAGATGCATATTTTGATGTGTTTTGAGCAGCCATGTTGTATTTGGCATGAGTTTAACAAATGTCCAATAACTGGTAGTAATTTGGTAGTATTGACATTTTTGGTAAATAAAAAAATAAATCCCACTTCAAAGTTCTCCTATTGCAAAGCAGGAGAGCAGGTTATGTCAAATGTTTTCTTGAAAATAATCCCTTCTGCGCCAGTTTAAAGTCATACACTATAAACTGACCAATGGTAACGGTGAATTGAAGAGAAAATTTACTCCCAGGGGAGCATTTACAGAATAAACCCCCTGGAGTCATCTTTGCATTAACACAAAAAGTGCATGAAGGCCTCTAAGCGAATAGAGATTATTCTATCGCAGCGTATATATTTTTAGGTTTGTTGCACAAATTGAAGAATGCTTTAGATATATTGGTCTAATTCGTGCTCTATTTAGTATCACTTCAATATGTAATGGTGGATTTCAATTAACTCACACGGTAAATTTTAGACTATCGTAGGTAGGTAAATGAAGGGTCGCTGCATCCTGGAAGCCTGATGCCAGGCTACCAGGATGCGGTGGCCCTAGGTAAATGTACTTGAAGACGCTTCTAGATTAACCAGTCCTAAATATAATACTCTTTCTTATGTGTTATTAAGGCGATTTAGATAAGAACTGGATACAGCAGCTAAAATTATAGGCTTAAGTATAAACTATACTAAAACTAAAATCATAAGAAACACAGATGAAGATATCACGATCAGAATAAACCAAGAAAAAAGTAGAGAGATATCTGTTACAAATTATTAAACTAAAAAAAGAAAACCAAACAGCTGAAATCAAGAGACGAGTAAGATTGGCCTAAGCAGCATTCGTAAATTTAAGTACTTATTAAAAAATAAAAAATACCCTCAGTACCTCAAAACGAAAGTGTACCTGGACACTTAAAACCAAGATAAAAAAAGCCCAAAGATTAATGGAATGTTATTTGTAAAGCTAACAGATAGAAAAAAGAATGAATGGATAAGAAATAAAACAAAAGTAAGGAACGTTAGAGGAGAAAGAGCAAAATTAAAATGGAAATTTGATCGATAGAAGAAATGTATTAGAAAAAGGAATGAATGGATAAGAAATAAAACAAAAGTAAGGAACGTCAGAGGAGAAAGAGCAAAATTAAAATGGAGATTTGATCGATAGAAGAAATGTATTGGAAACTGGAGACCTTGGAAGAATTAAAGAAGTAGGGGATAAGACTTTAAATGAGATGAGCAGACGATTTGAAGAAACATGCAGACAGAGAGAAGTGGAAGATATTGGGCGAGGCCTATGTCCAAAGATAAACCGCAAAAGGCTAAATAGATAGATAGATAGAAATATAATACTAAATGATCAACCTTTTCAGAATGTAGAGCCATACCAGCAAATGCAAACAGCAGCGAGTATCGCTTGAAATGCGCCAGGGCAGGTCGACTTCAGCACAGGATCTTTAACAACCACGACGTCAATGCTGAGACCAAACTACTCATTTATAATGCCGTCATAATACCAACTCTCACATATGGAACATCAAGTGCTATTACCAGCGCTGCCTAAGAAGGATACAGATATTCAAATGGCAGGATTGACGTACAAATATAAGTGTATTGGAAGAGGCAGGAACAACTGATATAGAAGCCCTTATCTTCAAGCATCAACTTCAATGGACAGCCCACGTTATTCGCATAGCCGAGTCACATCTTCGGAAGCAAATATTCTATGGACAGATGACGGAGCAAAGAAAAAATCAGAGAGGATCACAGAAAAGATAAAAGGGCGTTCTCAAGAGCAAAATAAATCCCAGATAGACACAAACAACTTTGAGATGGTGGCAAATGATAGAGCTGCCTGGAGCCACCTGTTCCATAACGAATCACAAAGATTTGAACAGGGACAATGCAGAGTAGAGATGCAGAAGAGAGGCCGCAGAAAGGAACGAGAAAATCAAGAGAGGAACGGTTAAGCTAGCGCAGAAAACGGGGGGTGCGAGGTTTGCGGAAGAGCGTGCGCCTTCAGAATTGGCCAATATAGTCATCAAAGACCGCACAGCAGACTACGACAATGATGAATAGATGATAATTATACCAATCGCGGTCCCAGGGGGGTAGAGAGGGCAATTGCCCCCCTTTTGTCCAGAGAAATCACACAATTCGCCGCGAGATTTTTTTTAAATGATATTACCATTGGCAATTGTTGAAACAGTTTTATTTAGCTTGACTTCATATAATATATTTGTTTATTTGTTTGATCATAACTTTTTCAAACTTTATCAACTAGTTATCTGCTGGTATGTATAATACAATTCAAATTTTTTTTTATTAGAAAAATAAATAAAATGGCGGATTTTCCTATTTATGAACCGATTTGCCTCAAACTTGAAACATCGCGGCGCTTAAGGTAACTTAATACAACTTTTGACTTAAATTTAAAAAAATTAAAATGGTGGATCAAAAATGGCGGATTTTCCCATTTATAAACCGATTTGCATCAAACTCGGAACTTTGAGATCTTTCAGCTCGCTGATGATTATTTTTAACTAAAATTTACAAAAAATCAAAATGGCAGTTCCACAATGGCGCACTTATTTGTTTATAAACCGATTTGCCTCAAAATGGGGGGGGGGCTGATTTCTCTGGGGGAGGGGGCAAAGCCTCATGATGGCGAATTTTATACTCTTTAATATTTTTATTCATGAAATATGTGAAAAATATCTATTTGGGGGCCTAGGCCCCGAGGAATCCGCCATTTTCAGGTTTTAAAATTTAGATTAAAAATTGTATTGAGTGACCTTGCTTCAAGTTTGCGCCATTGTGGAACCGCCATTTTGATTTTTTTAAATTAAGTTAAAAATAATAATCAGCGACCTGAAAGATCTTAAAGTTCCGAGTTTGATGCAAATCGGTTCATAAATGGGAAAATCCGCCATTTTGGATCCGCCATTTTATTTATTTTTCTAATAGAAAAAATTGTTAAATTGTATACTAACCCCAAATACCTAGTTGGAAAAGTTTCAAAAAAGTTATGATCAAACAAATAAACAAATATATTATATGAAGTCAAGCTAAATAAAACTGTTTAAACAATTGCCAATGGTAACATCATAAAATAAAAAATCTCGCGGCGAATTGTCCTCGCGGCGAATCGGCCGGCGGCGAATTGTCCCGAAGCGAATCGGCCGCGGCGAATCGGGCGCGGCGAATTGTCCCCTACCCATATATGAGGCACATTCTGGTGTATTACACACCTGAGCAAAAAAATATTATATAGATGTTTAAAAAATCTAAATTGCCCCTCCCTTTTTAAAAGTCTGGGACCGCCCCTGATTATACTCGCTACCGGCCATTTTAAGCGATTTTGATATAAATAATAATACTTAGTCCATTCATAAAATGTATAATGCTTACAAATTTCGTTTTAGGGAAAACTGTGCAGTGTTGCTTTTCTTTTTAATAGTGCTTTTGTATTTGATGTTCTATTTGAAATAGGAATTTGTTGTTGGTTTGCTGAAATTCTAATTATCAAGGTACCTACAAATTATATTTATACATAGAGTGTTCTCAAGCCTAGATCTTACATGGGAAAAGCCCTATGTTAGACAGAAGAGAAATTTGTGCAGGTTAAAGTACATTATTTCTGTCCGTAACACGATAGCTCCTAAATCGTTGACCGATTTTCGTAAAATTTTCAGGTAAAATAGTGCTCGACACATAATCCATTGATGCTAATGACAGTTTTCTGACAATAATTATTTAAAAAAAAATGATCTTTTAATGTAGCGTCGTATCAATATGCGGTTTTTGGAATATAGTAGACCACATTTTGCTCAATAATTTGTGTTATAACCAAAAACTTCGTAAGAGCTTTAGTTTCTGAGATATGGCTTCACTTGAAGTGTGCTAATAGGCTAGCTAGGAAGATATCAGATCCGTCATGGGGCCTTTTATTTTACGAACAAATCAGTTGATGTACGGATAAATAAACGTTTCTTAATTATTTTTACAACATTTAGAACAATAATAAAAACATTCTTTTAAAAAATTTGTCTGAAATTACATAAAATTAAGGCAGACAACCAGACAGTTTTTAGGTCTAAAATTTCTATATTTAACAGTTAGCTATACCCACCAGAAAGAAATTTTACAAATCGCAGCACATAATTATGTCATAGCGGACTATAAAAAAATATACTGTAGTTGGCGCTTTTGCATAATCAGCTTTACAACGTTGACTCAACCAAAAAATCATCCACCAGACTGGTGTAAAAGAGGGTCAGGTTTAAGGCAAATTCGACGTTGTGATGCAAACGTTTGCACGTATTGGTGTAAATGAGGGTCGCATCTGAGGCAAACTCGATATTGTGATGCAAGGTTTGCATGCGAAACACAACGTTGGCTGGTTTAAAGTACTAAGGGGTGAAAATAGTCACCTTAAACCTCTGTTTAATTTAAAATTTTAGAGTTCTGCTATCTCGGATGCCTGCTACAATTACGATTGGCAGAGTTCTTCAGAAAACAACAAAAAATCTCTTTTAATCATGTTGATAAGAAGTCAAAAACCATTGAGTACAACTGCTGGAAAATTTGCCCGCATGGGAATGAAATCTTTTCTTTCGGTAAAAATTGAAAAAAAAAATTCCCCCATTTTCAGTTGCATCCCAGGTAACGGTTCTTTATTTATATTGTTTAAACTGGGATACCCTGTACAGAGACTTTTACTATATTTAATAAGACTATCAAACAGGCACATAGATAAGGGGGGGGGAACTGGGGGACAAAATTTTACGATAACGTGTTTCAACTGATTTAATTCAACGACTTTAACGTCTTTGGGACGAAACTTGGGATTGGTACTCCTAAAATCTTCCGCCTTCGTCGAATTTGCCTGCGGTAGCCACTGTAACGAGCATTTCTGACTTCCCTTTTCAAAACCTCATGGGCCGTCACTGAATAACAGCACTTTCTATATGGGAGTACCCCCCCCCAGAAAGAAAAGGTATCTACGTGCCTCCTATAAAAGGTATCAAATAAGCGTAGTCCCACTGTATACTATTTTGTTTCTAATAAAGCTCTACCCGTGCTATTATTTTCGCCTCTTGTGTTAGAAAATCTTTTTTCTTATTAATTATATAATTTGTTTTAGATTTTGAAGTCTGCATATTCTTACTTCGCCCTAATGCAAACTTTGTATGAAAATAATCAAAAATAATTTTAATAACTCAGAGTAATTATTTATGAACACAATTGTTGTATTAATTAATTTGCTAATTAAATAGAGGAAAACCTCAAATCACCAATAGGCGGAAGTTGTAAGAAAATAAATTTATGTTATGTCTAATTAAATATATCAGTCAAAAAAATAATTTTTCTGGTTATTAGAGCTTATAACGTAGTATTGTTCCTTCAGAAAAAGTTTGGTCCCCCTTAAAAAATATATATGCGCAATACAATTTTTTTTTACAAAAACGCCATTTTTTTTAATGCATTTCGAAATATTACATAAATAAATCGAATAAGAAATAAAAAAGCTATGTGTTTTTTTAATTCTTAATATTTAGACTCAAAATATGTAGATACTTCCTTTTATTCAAGAACCAAAAATCAACAAGGATATGTTAAGCCATCTAAATTAAAAAATGGCGCTTACAAATGAACAAATACAGTATATTAAATTAAAAGAAGGTCATTCTTACATTTCCGAATCGAAACACTATAAGAATCTATAATATCTCTTGTCCGATTTAATAAGGTGATACCTCGTTATGGCATAAAAAAGGCAAGGAAAACTTACCCATTATTAAGCCTATTTATTAAGAAGGCTGTCTGTTATTTTTGCATATAGGAGCATAGAGGACAACACTGATCGAATGTCGTCAATCTTTACCTAACTAAATTCAAAACGTCAGTGCGATACATTTAGTTTTATAGGTATACAGTTAATTTTTTAACCTAAAAATCAGTCGAAAAATGGAATTAAATTATCTCAAGAAGAATCCCTTGCAGAGTTGATTTCTGTTTTTGTAAATGAAGCACCACATCAGTTGACAGTTTCTCGTTGGTATGGAGAATTCAAGCGTAATCAGATTAGCCTTAGAGACGGTCCAAGGCCAGGGACACCAAAAACGGCTGTCATCCAGGAAAACATCGATACTGTGATATATCGCGAGATTAAGGCTTTATTGAGGATTTTAAAAACCTCAATTCAAAAAATTTTGCATGAAGAATTAGGGGTAACAGAAAGAAGCTAGGGTCGAACAGGCCAATGCCGACTCAACAAACACATGAACAGACTGAGAGTAAGGAACACACCAGAGTGTAGGTTCTGTGGTGTTGAGGAGGAAACGCCACTTGATCTAATCTGCCAAAATATCACCAAACAAACTATTCTGCTTCATAAAGGAGATAGGTATTGGTGATGTTTAAGTTGGGATAAGCCACAATAGACCACTTGAGTCGCAGTGGAGGGGCGACATTTGCACCACTCATAATCTAGGTTTGAACTGAACCGAACCGAACCTAAGGTCGATTAGTGTTAGAAAACTCTAGAACGCTTTGTGGCAGGAAAAGCTTTGTCAGTGGTGATAAATCGTGGATTTACTCATAAACCCAAAAATAAACGTCGGTCGTCTGTTTGGGTGTTCCAAGATGAAGAAAAGCCAACATCACCATTTGTTTTCCGAAAGTCATTGCTGAGCTTCGAAAAACGAACCCTGAACGACGAATCATTCTCCACTAAGACAATGCACAAAAAAAAATTAATTTTTAATCCAACAAGAAGTCACATGTTGGTCCATCCTCCGTACAGTCCCAACGAAATCTATACTTTTCCGAAAATCAAGAATGGACTGCGTGGTCAAAGACTTCAGTCGCCAGATGAAGCAGTCGACGCCTTCAAGAATGCAATTTTGACAGTAACAACAAACGATTGGAACTACAGCTTTGACAACGGGTTTGAGCGCATGCAAAAGTGCATATTTTCTTGGAGAACACTTCGAGAAACAATAAAGTCGTTAAATGTTATTGTAACAGGCGGCTGTGTGACAGTGGTATTGTCATCTCAAGTGGCCAAGGCTTAAATGTTGTGAGCTACCAACTTTGGCTACAACTTATAAATTAAAAAAGATTAAATATTATTACTTATTTATTCTCGAAAGGGAATTTGACGATTCTTGGAGGAAAAGTATGCTATAAACGTTTTTCTCAAATGTAAAAATAATGTAGGAAAATCATACATACCTTTTCAATTTTCTTCTTGTAGCTTCACACTTTCACTTCTTATATTTATTAATTCAATATCAACTTTTTACTACTATCAAGCTTTTGTATTCAAATATTTACACTTCTTAAACTTTTAGGTTTTATAAACCTTTTATATATTTGTTGTAAATATATATATTTATCAACATTATAAACGTTGATTGAACAGGTGAAACCATTCAATCAACTGTTTAAGTTACTTAATATTACTGTTTAGGTTTGGGATATATTGTTGATTAAAAATGCCGATTTTAGGGCAACGAATGGTTTGTATTTTGTTCTTAAAAAAACCATAAAACAGTTAAAAACATTATTTCAAAACACTGGACACAGTAATAATTAAAAGCTTTAAAATTAATAAACTCCAGAAGAAAAGACTAAAATAATTATGAATATTAAAGTTAACAGTATTATACCAAGTTAAAACAATTGATAAATTTCCCCAGTTGAAATAAAACCCCCCTTAAGAAGTGTGAACGAAAGCGTAGCCGAAACGAACCAAGCGAAGCGCAACTAAAGAGTGATTTCCCTCCCGACTTTCAAAAGTTTCAGTACCCTGCTCTCTAGGCGTTCTTAGCTTGCCGCTAGCTGATTGGTCTAGAATCTAAGCTTTCTTTAACGGTTTTCTTGTCCAAGACATTCTTGGCCTGCCGTTGTCGTGGTTTGAAACTTAAGCTCTCTCGCATTGGCGAGAAAGATAAAGAGACAAAATACGACCGCAATTCAAAGATGCCTGGTAAAAGTTGAAAATAGTTTAGCTAATTTGTTTCCAGTTACAAAATATGAATTATTTCGATGTTAGTGGCTCAAAGGACATATTAGCCGAATACAACTTTTATTAAAATACAGCGAACCTGAAAATATGCCAAAAAACAAGTCGCCGGAGTTGCCATAAATTTACTTAATCTTAACCTAGTCTTGCATATAATTAATGCTTGTTGATGTCAAAAACAATATTTAATTAAAAATATTTAAAAACTTATAAATGGCAAAAATACCATTTATATTCAAATCCCGTTTTGTTACATTATGTACTGTTTTAGTCCAGCTGCATATGCAAAACTTAAAAGACAACGTACAACCGTGTAAATTTTTTTAAAATCCATCATTTGTATTTGATATATTTTCCTCCGAGGTTACAACGGATAAAGCCTAAAAAGTCCCTACAATCAAAGGCGCCTGCAAAGTTTTAATTGTGTTTTGTTATATTAATGTCGAAATTATCCAAAAACGTTCTTATATTTAATTTTTCTTCAAATACTAATAGTGTTGCATTTATACTAATGGCAGACTATTTATATGTAATTGATTTAAATTATACCCTCATTATATTTTCTGTCGCCCATCAGTTTTCAAATTTGCAATATTAAACTTATTTTACAATATGTCGGATAAACAGCTTTTATTTAAGTATACCAAATTAATAATGTTATTTAGTGGCCTCTGGAACATACAAAACAAAAATGACACGAATACTTTAAAGCTGATTTACAAAATTTACTCTTTCACACTAAAATGTGTTTTTAGCTCCATTTTAGTTTCATTTGCTATTGAATTTTGTATAATTTATTCTACCGATATTGATGGAGGTATTGTATATAACAAAAAAAAATTTTAAGGCAATTTTGTGACCAAAACCAAAAACCAACCAATCAAACCATTAAAAGCGGTTTTAAACATGCGATAAAATTATTCTATCAAAAACTGTTTTACGCGAGGGGTCATCAGCTTTCAACAGTACTGTACAAATTTCACAACAGGACCCGACAGTACCACGACAGGACCCAACAGTACTCGACAGTACACGACAGTACCCAACAGTACTCAAGTCCTGTTGGACGCTGTACAAAATTTTAGGGTGCCGATGACCCCTCGGTTTTACGTCTCCTTAGAATGGTACTTGTCGTTTTTGCTTAAAATTAAACGAAAAAAATTTTTTTTTCTAGAGCTTGTGTTAAACCTGACAAAAAGTAATAATATTTTAATTCTAAACTAAAAGAGTTTCTAGAAGTTCGTTTCTTAAGAATAAAAAAACGCAAAAATTAAATTATAGAATTTGCAGTATCGGTGGTAGATATTTTGTAAATATATTTATTAAATTGAATTATGAAACAATGCCTTTTAGTTGAGAGGGTATTAGTTCTATCTATCTATCTATCTATTTAGCCTTCTTTGGCATCTTGGGACATAGGCCTCCCACAATATCTCCACTCTTCTGTCTGTCGCCGGGTTCATCCATCTAGCTCCCGCATGTTTCTTCAAATCGTCTGTCCTGCACCTGCTATCGAAAGATTTTTCAAAGTCTAAAAACGCAATATATAGTGGAATGTTGTATTCGTTGCCTCGTTCTATTAGAATTTTCATGTTTAATAGGTGGTCAACTGTACTGAAACCTTTTCTGAAGTCTGCTTGTTCTTTTGATTAATATCCATTAAATTTAGTTGTTAGTCTATCTGTTAATATTTTTGTGAAAAGTTTATAAATTACATTGAGGAGTGTTATAGGTCGATAGTTTTTTAGGTCTGCTCTATCGCCTTTCTTGTGTATAAGGGTTATTCTTTCCAGTTGTTTGGGATTATTTTTTCTTTTTTTATTTTATTCAGGAGAATATGAAGCGTATTAACTACAGCTTGACCACCGTATTTGAGCATTTCTGCAGTTACTCCGTCTTTTCCAGGTGATTTGTTATTTTTCATTTTCTTTAGGCTCTCTTTATTTCCGCTTTACTTATTTCAGGTTGCAACTCTGAATTTATGTTCTTTATTCTTATTTGGAGTTTCTTAATGGTTTCTCGCGATGGTTTCCTTTTTGTTTGGTTTAATTCTGTATAGAATAGTTGTGTGATATTTATAATATCCTCTTTAACGTTAGTTTCGATGCCGTTCGTCCTATATCTACCTAGAGTCGGCGTTAGACATTTCATATTTCTGTTATTTTCTATAACTGTCTCAGCTTTTATATCTTGGCTCTTTCTTTTATCATTTTTCTTATAGTTTTGTTTATTTCTGTGTCTTCTATCGATGTTCTTTTTCCTTCTTTCTCCAGGTTTCGCCTTTTTGCCATCAGTTTCTTTATTTCTTCTGATATACAATTTTCTCTTTTTATCTTTTTGTGTGATATTTTTTCCTACTTTGGTCATAGCTCTTGTCAGCGTTTCATTTACTTCATATATGTTTTCATTTTCGCAGTTTTGGGTTAGCTGTTCCCTTAGCATTTCTTTGTATATAGCTTTATTTTGTAGTTTATTCATGTCAAGTTGTTCATTGTTATTTTTCATTTTTCTTTTCATTTCGAAATTGCTATCAATACAGATTTTTGTTCTGACCATCCTGTGATCACCGCCTGTTGTAAAGCTATTTGGGAATGTTACATCTCTAACGATGTTTTTGTCAGTTGTCAGTATGTAATCGATTTCGTTATTCCATGAGAGCTCAGCCATGTCCACTTTCGTTGCGGTTTCTTTCTATAGAATTAATTCATTGCATAAAGGTGTTTTTCCTATGGATAATTCATTAAGGTTGTGCCCCTGTCATTCCTTTCGCCATCCATCCAAATTCCCTATTTTAGTTTCTTCCAGGTTCATTTTCTTACCTAATTTGGCATTAAAATCTCCCATTATTAGTGAAAGACGGGCTTTGTGTTCTTTCATAGCTTTTGAGATGTCTTCATAGAATGTTTCGATATGCTCGTCATCGTAGGTAGAAGGTATACTTGAATAATTTTAAATGATGTTCTTTTCATTTTGAGTTTAAGATAGGCAACGCGATCTCAGATTCCTTTAATAGTATGGACGTGTTTACTCATGCCTTTACTTATTATGAAAATTATTAATTTATGCTTTACTTTTTTACAGCGGTTGTTATATGTTCCAGATTTATTTACATATTTCTATTAATTGTAAAAGCGAATATATGTCAATCGAACCGTATGAAACAGCTTTTACTAATCGCCTTGCGAGAAGAGCAAAATTTGTATGAAAATGAACATAAAACGATCAGAAACATTTATCAAAATCATGTCAAGTATTGTTTTAATGTTACAATAACAATATTCGTAACTACTTTTGCTTTGTTTTTTTATTTAACGGAACTTGGTAAGTCTCAACTTTTTGATTAACATTTTTGCATGCGAATTCGCTATAAGGAATACAAGCAATAGTACTGTTCGGCCAGAATAAAATGAGATGCAAAAGAGATGGGTCAACATCTATCTCCCCTGTTTACAGCTCTTTGGTCCTACTAGGTAGTCTTCATTTTTAGCAAATTTCATTATTACAAGACAAACGGTACACGTCTGGTACCTTTAACGAAATCGACTCCAGCCCGTTCATAATTCACACCCTTTTATTGGGTTTCTATTGTTACCGCTGGCTCAACTAGAAATCGTTCACAATTTACACTCTTTTATTGGGCTTCTATTGTTATCGCTGGGCTCAAACAGGATGACTAGGCACGTTTTATACACATTCTAGACCAACAAAAAGAAACAGTGTGGAGTTCCAATTTTTAAGATCAAACAAATGGTGGTTTTGGATTTTTGCAATTTTTAGGAAATTAATTAATTTTTTTAGGTTTCTAGATTCGTACGCACCTACCTAATAAAATAGGTAGGTACCTATATAATATAAAAAGTATCAAAGTTTTGAAAAAATATTTATTTTAAAGAAAAATTCCAGAGTTTTCCAGCAAAAAAAGGAGGAGTAAAATATTAAATTAATACCTAATGATAAATTAAAAATTATAGCACGCCACTGGAAAGAGAAAAATAGCGCTAATAGGGTATTTGAAAAATTTTAGAAAAGAGTTTAAAATGATACATAGATCCCTAATTTGCTACGCAAAATTAATATAATAGTATATTTTATCATGACTACATTTAAAATCAAGTTTTCTAATTTCCGATTTAAATTTGCCGCTAAAACGCTCATTTCTAGCATTGCGTTGCAATGACGTCACAGCGCAGTAAACTCGCGTACAGATACACGGCATTCAAGTGTTTATTTGTTTTTGGTCTGTGTTTTTACTGTTTTTTATGTAAAAACATGTCCTATAAGTGGTGTGTAGTGCCTCAGTGTTCGAATACTAGCATAAAAACACCTGAAAAACTATTTATTCATGTGCCTACAGCAGTAAAAGAACGGAAAAAGTGGCTAAAACTTGCTCGAAGAGACCCAATGGCCTTATCTAATCTCTAATCTAATAATCTTCACTTTACATTTGTGAAGATCACTTTGATGTGAGTATAACTAAATTGTTTTTATTAATTTTTCTTACGTTGTCAATAATATATAATAATATATATATATATATAACTATTTCGTAAATGACGATAAAATTTTTTAGGTTATGTTTATTACAAGGGGTGCCCAGCACCGCCTAAAAATTTGTACACCTTTCTGCCTATTATAGTTGTAATAGGCAGAAAGGTGTACAAATTTTTAGGCGGTGCTGGGCAGTTATTAGGCATGACTATGGAGTACCTCTAAATGCAGGATTAGGCAGTGCACATGCAGGCTAAATGTAGGACTGAGCAGTGCATATGCAAGACTAGGCAGTACCTACGCAGGACTATGCAGTGTAACCTATGCAGTACTTCAAGTATTGCTGGTCGTTGTATACTTTTTGCCTACCTGTCTCCGCCTCCCCCCCCCCATTTTAACGTTTTACATTCCGCAGAACAAAAATCACTGTTGGCAAAGAAGCCTGCCACCATAAAGGAATTCAGCATTGGCAAGTTGGAGCTATCGGCTTTGGAGAATCCGTTTTCCATTCAAAATGTTTTTTATAAGCAAAACACAAAATAAAATCTAATTTAGGACGATAATTCGCACTTTAAACTAAAGCAAACATTACCATCCATAAGAAAATAACACAGAAAATAGGTTTGTTCGAGGCGTTTACTGTTTCGTGACGTCACTCGCAGCTGATTGGTAGACCGCCTGTTTTGAATCACGTGGCTAATTGTTTTAATTCAATTTGAGAAAAAATTAAACAAACAAGTTTGTTTTTAGCATTCCCAAGACCTAAAGAGATATCTAAAAATAAATATATATTTATTTTTTACTACTGTCAAACACCCTATTGCAGCCATCTCTCATTTATTCTGGCCGGACAATAGTTTTCCCAATCATTGCGCAAAGTTATGATTTCCCGCACGCGACAGAAGTTAGATGAACGACGCGAAGCAGAGTTCGGATAAGCTTTAAGGTCGGAAAAACTACTTTGCTACCGCGCGTGTCAGGATCAATAGTTTTCTACAAGTGTGCGGAGAACATAAATAAATTAAATTATAAGAAAAATAAAACAAAACAAACACACATCACTTCGGGGTCGCGAAAATGTCTTCGAAAAATTTTCTTCGAGTTTTTTTGTTCGAACAGAAAAATGTTCGAAAACATTTTCTTCGAAAGTCATTTTGTTCGAACGGAAATTTGTTCGAAAACATTTTGTTCGAACGGAAATTTGTTCGAAAACATTTTCTTCGAACGGAAATTTGTTCGAAATCATTTTGTTCGAACAAAAATTTGATTGTTTTTTGAAAAAATATGTTAAAAAAAAGACCCCTTAGTCAAACAGTTGCTCTTTTTAATGAAAAAAATGTTTTCGAACGAATTTCCGTTCCAAGAAAACGTTTTCGAACAAATTTCCGTTTGAACAAATTTCCGTTCGAACAAAATTTTTTCGAACAAATGTCCTTTCGAACATATTTCCGTTTGAAGAAACTGTTTTCGAACAAATTTCCGTTTGAAGAAACTGTTTTCGAACAAATTTCCATTCGAAGAAAATGTTTTCAAACTATTGCTTTCAAAAAAATGGTTTTCGAACAACGTGTTTTCGAACAAAGTTCCGCGACCCATCACTTCGAACTACTTGAAATTCTAAACTGACATGAAATCGTTGTATGACAATCTATTTGGGTTGCTGAGGGAATAGTCCAGTCATTATAGAATTTTAACTTGCAAAAGGTGGTGTAGTCGCGATTTTGACATATGTTTTTGACATTGGAGTTTTTTAGTCCCCTTTAACATCGATACTGCTTAGGTTTGAGAAAATCTGTAATAACATAAAATAAAGACTTGCTGAGAATGAATCCTGAAGTGTTAGCAGTACACCCGTTTTCTATGTTTTTCCATAGTATATGCAAAATAAACCGAAATTATTTACTTATATGTCATTTTCTCAAAGGTAAGCATTTTTCAGAAAGTGTGTAATCAATTTTATTGTAGAAAATTAACTCTCTCTCTCTTTTTTAAACGATGTACACAATTACTGCAAAATGCTTACCTTTTGAGAAAATTACATAAAACTGAATAATTTCGGTTTATTTTGCATATACTAGGGAAAGACATAGGAAACGGGTGTACTGCCAACACTTCAGAGTTCGTATCTCAGCAAGAGTACTACCCAGAGAACTCAATCTTATCTTATTTTATATATTATTAGTTAATTTTTATTTTATGTTATTACAGATTTTCTAAAAAATAAGCAGTTTCGAAGTTAATGGCCACTAAATAAACAAATTGGTCAAAATCCAAAATTGCGGCGAAATGTTTAGCGTCATAACTCGAAAACTATTCGTCTGACAAAAAAACGCATAACAGCGTTTTTGTAGGAAACCTTATTGCCTTCAACTTTTCTTTAAAACTTTTTTTTTCTAAAATGTACAGGGGCCAAGTAATTTTAAAAAAATGTATAAATCCAAGATGGCGAGGGGAATAGCCCCTCCAACTCCAATGTAAACAACATGTCAAAATCGCGACTGCACCACCTTTTGTAAGCGGGGGTCTTTTTTTCGCTCGAAAATTAGGCTATTTACAAATTCAGCCTGTTACTCATCACTTTAAAAATATACCGATGCGATGTTGTACTGGTGGGCTATTATCTTTTTTAGGCATAGCGGCAAGTTACAGATTTTATCAAGCACACAAATACTCTAAAGAAGCATTGGAGAAACCCCTCCCTGCCCCAGTATGGTATCCTTTTGACCGAAATAAACATCACATTTACGCTTTGGCATATCAAATTTTAGAAACTTTTTTGACAGCGCTTTATAGCGGATCAGTTCACACTTTAACTAATTCAGTTATAATATTTCTTAGAGCCCAACTGAGAATTTTACAGTATCAGTTCACCAATTTTAACAGACCATTTTTGCTTTCACGAAACGAGGAGAAACCATCAATTTCATCACTGAAAGAATTCTGCAAGAAACATCAACAACTAATATCGTAAGAACTGTTTTTGATTTAATGTGTTTCATAATTTTTTTTAAAAATAATAAAATAAACATCTGTACTTAGAACATTGGTTTATTGTTCGAAGGGGATGTATTTTCGATTTTCTACAAAAATACCGAAGGGAATTGCCGCACGAACGCCAGTTGTCGAAATAAAAAACTTGTTAAACATCAGAAAATGTCTCTTGATGACTAGAAAGTGTATACCAACGTCGCTGAAAAGGCAAAGGGACGAATGCGACATTTTTTTCGTATTCGAGTTATGTCCACCAAGTGATAAGATTTATTGGTATCTATGAACTGACGAAGAGACGAAGGTCCATCTATAGCGGTTTGTAGTATACAGCAATATCGTCTACAGGCAAAAGCGACATTATTTATATTATAAGATCAGACAAAGGGGCGAACATCCACACAATGGATTTTCGCTTCACCCCTTTGCTTTTTTAGCGATGAAATGTCACAAAAATATCTAGAGCAGTATTACAAATATTAATAAAAAAGTAAGCAAACAATGATTACACAACTTGTATACAGATAGGCAACCCAACAAACTTAATAACAGCAATGGACAAATGGCTCTGCCGTGTCATCATTGGCACCTCGGTGCCTAGAATAGAACGGTGTTCGGATCTTATATATATATATGTCAAATTTTCACGTCACTGGTGGTCCAGCTGATTTCTCAAAACAAAAGTTAGATATGATATAAACAACTAATATTTTTTGAATTTTTTGAAAACTATGGCAATTTTCCTACTATTTTTTAGTATAATCTTATAAAATAATATTTTTCGGACATACCAGTCGTAATTTTTTTTAGTCCGCTTCATTTCTTTTTACACAAAAATTAAAATTCGAAGAACATAATGTGATCGTTTCAGCTTCAAAAATAATCCGCTGACTTACACCTTTGTTTACTTCCCAAGTCCTCGGTTCACCTTTGATACTAAACGATCACATTCAGTTTGACTTCTAGTTTAAGTTTTGTGTAATAAAAAAAAATGACGACAATACATCTAGAAAATTATATTTTATAAGGATGTACTAGAAAACAGTAGGAAACTGTCTTAGTTTTCAAAAAATTCAAAAAATATTAGTTGTTCCGTTCTTTATATCATATCTAACTTTTGTTTACAAAAATCAGCTTCACGTAAAAAATTCGACAAATATATAAGATTCGAACACCGGTCTATTCTATCCACCGTGCATTGGCACTGCATGACTATACGCCAGAGCCTCTTATTAAGTTTGTTGGGTTGTCTATCTGTGTACAAGTTGTGTAATCATTGGAATAAGCATCGACCAAGCGTGATCACAGGCTGGAGCGTTTCATTTGACGCTGCTTCTTTTTTTGAATGGGTTGCATTGAAGAGCATGCAATTCATTGAAAAAAAGAGGAAGAGCTGCTGAATGCTTCGAGGCGTCAAAGCAAACGATCGAGCATGTGTACACCCTCGGTTGGTACTTCTGCTAACTACCTTATTTATATGGTTCGGTTCGGTTTTAGGACGTATGAAGTTTTTTTTCTCAAAATGGACCCAAAAATGATCTCCTTTTTTTACTCAATCAATCTATTTATTTAGCCTTCTTCGATCCATCTTTGGACATAGGCCTCCCCCAACTTCCACTCTTCTCTCTCTGTCGCCGTGTTCATCCATCTAGCTCCCGTATGTTTCTTTAAAGCATCCGCCATCTCATTTCGGGTCTTCCCCTACTTCTTTTATTTTCCCAAGGTCGCCAGTTTACAATACATTTGTTCCATCGATCGTCTTTCTGTCTGATATTATGACAAAGTAACCGGCAAATTTTCATATTAATTTTGCTACTTCTCTGACATCCCTTACTTTTATTTTATTTCTTATCCATTCATTCATTTTTCTATCTGGTAGCTTTACATGTAACATTTGTCTTTCCATTGATCTTTGAGCTTTTGTTACCTTATCCATGTTTGATTTTGTAAGTGTTCAGGTTTAGAATCCATAGGTAAGTACAGGAAGGATACATTGGTTCTACACTTTCGTTTTGAGGTACTGACGATATTTTTTATTTTTTAATATGTAGCTTAATTTACCGAATGCTGCCCAGGCCAATCTTACTCGTCTCTTGATTTCAGAAGATTGGTTTTCTGTTTTTAGTTTAATAATTTGTCCCAGGTATATATATTCATCTACTTGTTCAATTTTCTCTTGGTTTATTCTGATCGTGATATCTTCATCTGTGTTTGTTATGATTTTAGTTTTAGTGCAGTTCATACTCAAGCCTATATTTTTAGCTGCTGTATTCAGTTCTTCCAGCATTTTTATTGTTCTTTTTTCTGATCTGTTATTAAAGCGATATCATCAGCATATCTTAGGTGGTTCAAGTATTGTCCGTTTACTTTGATGCCTTCTTTCGAATTTAAGTTTTTAAAAACACCTTCTAGGGCCTCTCGTTAAATAGTGTAGGGAATATTGTTGATATTGATCACCCTGCTGACACCTCTTCTTATGAGGTTCGATTTGGTTCCTTCGTGGATTTTGATTGATGTTGTTGCTTCGCTATATATATATTGGCTATTAAATCTGTGATCTATTTGGCTATTAATTAAAGATGCTTTTAGTGTCCAGTGCTCAATGCTATCGAAAGCTTTTTCAAAGTCTATAAACGCTCTTACTCAATAACACCCTCTATTTACATATATTTTTTAGATGGATCAAAGATTTAAATGAATCAATGAGAAAAATTTTACTGCTAGAGTACAGTGTGTCCTCGTTACTTATAGCGGCGGTACTTATTCAAATCCTTCAAGTAAGTTAATTAATTTATATGGTGTTCTAATATAAATCTTCCTTCCCTTTTCTTTCATGGTCAGAGTTACTGCGGGGTAATCGGAGCGGTAACATCTGAGCCCCCACATGTTAATGGTCTCCACAAACCCTGGATTTGAAGAGTTTAAAACAATAAATTATACAAGTTTTCGTGGCTAATCCGGTTAAAATAAGAATTTTTTGTTTCTCTCGTATTTTTCCAAGGGTAGCTCTAAAGCTTTACCTCACGGCGGTCCAAAATCTAATGGACACCTAATTAGTTTTGACTTTGACCGTTAACTGTTTCGTCCTTATGGAACTCTTCAGAACACTGCTGGTCAATGTGACACCATTGCTAAGTTAAGTATATGGTTTTGTCTCTCACCTTACGTTTCTAGTGAGAAAACAAAATCATTTACTCTGCAAGAAGCGCCATCTACTGAAAAATACGCACAAAAAACCCTTATTTTTACCCAATTAGCCACGAAAACTTGTTTGATTTTTAATTTATGGGTACAAAGTTTTACGTTTTTTAATATTTGGCTTTAAGCTTTGTTAACAGACGCAATAACGACGTCTTACTGGCGGAATAAACGCAATCAGCGTTGATCTGACCTAAAAGTCAATGTGTGTCCTAGGTCACTCTTTCAATCGATATTTTCATCGATCGATAATATAGCGATTTTACTCGCCTGCTGCTGTTTTAGTTTCTCTCGTACTTCGGTGGATGGCGCTTCTTACAGAGTATAAGATTTTCTTTTCTAACTAGAAACGTAAGGTAAGAGACAAAACCGTGTACTTAACTTAGCAAGGGTGTCACATTGACCAAGCAGTATTCTGAAGAGTCCCATAAGGACGAAACAGTTAACTGTCAACACTTATTAGGTGTCCATTAAATCTTGTACCCCCGTCAGATTATTCTTTCGAGCTTGTTTGATTTTTAATTTACGGGTACTAAATTTTACGTTTAATAAAATATACTTTTGATAAATTATCAACGATTTTTTTTCTTGGAAAAGTGTCTTTCAATTAAATATATTAAAACTTTGTGAACCGATGTAGCATGGTTTGGCACCACCGCACCGTGGCAAAAGTTTATCGTTATCCACAAGGTTAACCAAAACTATAACGAGATTGGGTGACCTGCACCTATTTATTTTTAGGGAGATGAAGTTATGTTCAATATCATTTATTTCAGTCTTATTTTTGGTCAATTGACAATGCTTTCACTGAATTCTGATGAAATAAGTTCCCAGGTAAAGTGATTTCAGGAAATAATCTTACCAAATACCATAAGTGTTTCTAATTTTTCTTAACTAGTTTTTTTTACCAATTTTTGAAGATTAGTTTGACAACCTGCATTTCCTTAACTTGTTATTTTTAATTTTATTTAATTAACCAAATAATCATTTGGCAGTAGCAGATTTTTTTTGTAAAATCCTTTTGCCCCACTCTTCTAACTTTGAAACTACTATATCTTGAAGACAGGGGAGTGTTGAGCCCCATGTTATATCATGTTTTGTTTACCTCCCCTTTCACTTATTAGCAGCATCGGACTGTGACCAAAAGGGCAGATACCTTGAGGGGCTCATATGTTATTTCCAGTAAAAATATAACTAGTGCAAAAAATATATATGGGTCTGTTTGGTAGGTAGTTGTTATTATATCATAATAATCTAACATTTTTAGAGTATTAACTTATCCAGTGCATTGTACAATAGCAAATGGTATGAAGAGGACCACTCAGTTCAAGTTTTAAGTCATATCATTATTATGAGATGCCAGAAACCATTAACCTTGTCGATTGGTTCGTTTGGACCTATGACTGCCAATGCAGCTTTGTCTGTAAGTTTCAATATTGTAGGAAAATAACCCTGTATTTTCATGCGAGTTATAACAGGCTGACTTATATCGCACGTCACAATTGACTGCGTGCAACAAAAAGTAAAAGTAGGAGCCTCTAAACTGGGTTGTTTAGTTTATTAAGACAATGCTACTACAGCATGAGCCGGATTATCAGTATAAACTTTCATACAGCACCATTAACATCACAAACTACTGTATTTTTATATCAGGCATCTATATTGAGCTTTCTAGTCTTGCCATTTCAAAGGAAACGGTTCCTGATAACATCCCTCCAATTTTCTTAAAAAACTGTTTTTTATTCTTTCCAGATCTCTTCATTTAATCTTCAATACATCAATCACTTTTTGTATTTTCCCTGACTTCTGGAAGTCCAGTTATGTCATTCCTATCCATAAGTCTGCTGACAGATCAAACATTAGAAACTATAGGCCAATCAGTATAATGTGCACTGTACCTAAAATCTTTGAGAAATTTGTATACTATAATACTGAACAGAATGTTATTTCCCGTTCAATAAACATTATCGAGGTCTTGAAGAATGGGAATGGGAAGTTCTTACAATATACACAGATTTCGCCAAGGCCTTCGATAAGGTTTCACATATGGTGCTCAAAACACTAAAGTTCTATGGTATATCCGATCCCATATTGAGCTGGATCCAGAGTGCCATGACTGGTCGTATCCAGAACGTCAAAATCAATGGTTTCATATCACGGGACATCCCTGTTTTGTCGGGAGTCCCACAAGGCTCGCATTTAGCTCCAGTTATCTTCAACTACTTAATTTTTTGTATATGTTTTGCTTACGATCTAAAAACTCTGGTCCAAAGGACTGTCTGGAGCTACAGCAAGAACTCAATAACCTTGTAAAGTGGTGTAATGACAATGGAATTAAACATCTCCAAGTGCAAATTGATGATATTGTAACGAATAAGGGAGGCCGTGGGGTTGGTTAAACCCCAAGACTTATTCGTTATTTAACAATTATTTAATTGATACCGCGCCGGTCGAATCGATCTAAGGGGGTTATTTCGATTCGAGTCGACGGAGATCTTTGTTTAAAAACTAAGGGATGCAGATTAAATAACACCTGTAGGGGATTAAAAGATGTATTATAAAAGATAAGAACCGGTAACTGATATTACAAAGGTTGGTGATTTGGCTAGGAGGGGCAACACCCGGACTTACCTGAAATCAACAGGATTTGCTCTACCGCTGGTTATCACAAACCCCAGTTTACACTCAAATCGTCCTTAGTTTTTCTGGGCCGTTACGTAACTCGACGTGGCCCGCACTCACCCGGCCTTAAAGTTCGTTATAGGGAAAAAAGCCCGGAAATATGTATTGCCCGCCTATTTATCAACTATTTATGCCAATAATAATTATTGACGTCAATCGGTTTATATCGACTTATAGGTTGTACCAAAAAGTTATTGCGAATAATAATTATTAAGTTTCTCTTTAATTATTTGGGAAATATTGGTTTGACTTTATGTTAAGCGCCCTTCGTGACAATATTTTCAAGGAAACGAGACAAAACTTTACATAACTATCTCAACTCTCAAGGAGAAGTCCTTTCAATATCTGACTGTATATGTAACTGATCTCGGTGTTCTGCTTGATTATGAACTCTCCTTTATTGATCATATCACGTCTATAGTTAACAAGGCATTTAGAATGCTTGGCTTCATTAAAAGAAACACTTATGACTTCAGTACTCTTCGTGCGCTTAAAATTCTCTATTGCAACCTTGTGAGGTCCTATCTTGATTATGCATCTTCTGTGTAGAGTCCACACTACCAGTCTCATATTTCACGAATCGAAAGAATTTAAAAAAAGTACAATACTATACAATATATTATAATAAATTCACCAATGAAACTCTGCATCAAAGATTAAATGGCATTCCTTTGTCAACAAGAAGATACTATAATTATTACTCAACGTCTGTAGTCTACAGACCTTGATTTCCAACGACTTTCCAAAATCATAAACTCTTTAGTCGTATTCCTTTTCACCGTTCCAGATTTCTTTGGATCTATAAAACAGTTTTTAATCAACTGTCCCAGTATTACCTATGTATTATTTTTGTTTTTAGTTTATTTATGTTATGTACCAAGTACAATTTCTTTTCTATATTTTTATTACATACCTTTTTAAAAAATGTTGTTTCTACCTGTTTTATAATGATATAATGCATTTCTTCACGATCAAAAAGTTTGAGCTTGAGTTCAGCAATCCAATACAGAAATCCACGTCAAATAAATTTCCAAATTAATTCATGGATTTATCCAAGCAATTAGAAGATGCTCTAGTTTTCACCGAATACAAAAATAACTTTCAGTAGAGTGACAAACCGTCAATTTTAATTTAAATTAATTCCAAACTTGTGAGCTGTATTATATGAAAATGGCTTTGAATAAATTCATGAACTAATCCATGGATTAATTGTTGTGTAAAATGGATATTATATTTTGTAGAGAATTAAACTAGCCTACTCTTACGTATCACTATTTTCCGCAAAAACTTAATGTTTATAAAAAATTGTCTATTTGGATTCTTACATATGGCCGGTAAGTTCTTAGTAATTGCATTATTAAATAAAATATAAAAGCATTAAAAAACTGACTTGTGTTTTATTTGTTTGTTTGTTGTTGGTTATGAACATGGTCGAAACTATGAACTCAATACATTTTGAATGCAGTATTTGCCACACAACAAAAATATTCCTAGTGGCCTTAAGTCGGTTTAAAATGCCTACTCTGACATCAATCATATACATATGTTGCTCTCCTACATTAAATTTCAGCTGTCCACTAAAAAACAGCTCTCTATAGTAGGGAAGGCCGTGAAGATTTTGGAAACTTATTTTCTTAGTCAGCAAACATGCGGCAGGGTAGTCCAGTGGTATGGTTGTCAGCTTCACATGTAGAAGATACCAGGTTCGCGTCTTAAACAACGACGCAAAAAAAAAAGTCACGTAGCCCTGATGCGCACTTCCTTTTCGGCGTTCAACAGTCGACATCGAAATGGAGTGCGACACACGTTGAACTGGTGTAACTATAGTTTTACTGGGAGTCCAACATGTAGGAGAACCACCTTTCGGAAGGGGTGTAAAAGCGTGGGTCCAATGTGTATACTTGCTACGCAGTATAAAGATCCCTGCCCTCGACAAAGGGAAGACAGGCAAAATTAAGTCCTCTAAGGGGCACGTGTATCAGTTTGATATATGGTGTACGGACAAATCGGGGTTTGCGAAAAGGGCCTGCCTGCCGCTTGACCAAAAATGGTCTCCCCACCACTACTACTAGTCAGCAAACATCGATGAAATTATTCATTGATCAATTCTAAACAAGATATGAATACGAGGAACTTATTTGCTTAACAATAAAACTAATTGTACTAGTAAAGGGAAGACTTAAGTTAACTAAAAAAAAATTGTGGCTTATCTCTAAGGATGGGAAGTATTACTGACAAGTGAATAACGATATGAAATGAGGGCTCTTATTTTCCTGGCTGTCATTTAAAAGCTCCAAAGCTTTGGCAGAGTTATCTGATGCCCGTTAATTTGACACATTCGATTATGTTAATATTTCTTAGACCCACGTACAAATAAGGAGTGATTACTTGGCTTACTTTAAGGCTAATAGTTTTCTTGCACATAGGTCCGCAAACGCTTCGTTGCCAATTTACAGACAGTTGGAATTAATTTGTTTTTTTCATTTTGCGTTAATAGCTCTCGCTGTTTTTAAGATATTTAGGTCAAACCTAAATTAAGCTATAGGGTGTACGTCATGCCAAATAATACTTAGAATCTAAAATAAAATATTTTTTCAGCGGGAATGCTCCTTTTTCACTTTCCCCTGTATCTGGTGCGTCATTAATAGACTCTAAGATACAGAATAAATTCCTTGTTTTTTAGCTAGAGACTTGTTGGTCTCTTTTTTGTACCTGCGACCGTTAGCGAGCCAAAAATTATTTTTTAGATTGGATCTTAGAATTTTTTTGGCGAGGCTTTCGTGATTTTAAATAACAGCCAGAGTTATTTTCTTCATAACAATATAGTATAATCTACCATGTGAAAAAATGTCAAAACTAAGAAAATAAGTTCCTGATTTTCCAAATTTGAAGACGCCAAAGTCAGGTTTAGTTATAGTGTATTATAAAATCAGTTTATACGTTCAGCTTCAAGACCAAAAAAACAAGGGCCAATCATTTTTTAGATCTGAAAATTTTCAGCCAGAGCTATTTTCCACTACTTGAGAGGAGCCAGATTGCTTTTCTTATAATGTTCATAATCTCTTCCTCTTAGTGTAAAAGTTTTAGAACTAAGAAGATAAGTCGACTCATATCATTTACTAACCTTTTTAACCCATTGGAAAATAAATCATTGCCAGAATGAAAGAAGAAAATAAGTTCCAAAGATATTACATTCACGGTCTCCCCTACTACTACTTGCGCCCTGTCTGATAATGGAAGTCGAAAAATTAATGAAACTCGCTTTGGCCATTGCGAAGCCTCAAATAGAAGTGACAGAACGTTGACTTCCATGTTTTCGTAGATTTGAAGTACAAGCCGCTACCCCTAGGGGTTGCTGTGGTGTACAAGCTCAGTACAAGCCGTCACCCCTAGAGGTCGCTGTAAACTGACACTTAAAAGGCAAATCGCTTTTTATTATTCCCTCCTAAATTAAATGCTTACCTGTAATAACAAAACTGTCTGGTTGGCAAGCAATGATGGTTATAAAATTTTCAGCTACATTCAAGTTCGATCTCTGTCGTGTGATTTCTTGTTCGCGTGTTCTAAAACTTTCTTTAGCAATTACATAACGCTGAAAAATCATGAAGAATTTACCCCTATAAGGTTACGCCATTTACCTTAATCGCTAGGATCTAGTTCAATTTAATTTTCCCGTTAGCTTTTTCCTTTTTAAAAATTATTTGTACTGGTCTATTCGTGTACAGCGCGATCACTTTTACTTGCAGACACATCTGTAGCACCTACTTTTAGCTTTATAATTTTCAAACCAAAAACCAATCAAATAAGATTGCCTAAAGATTCTTTAAACCCAATTTTTTTCCAAATGTCAAAAATTAACCAATTATCTTTTTAGGTCAATAAATCACCTTACTTTGACACATAATATCTCGAAAACTAATGAATCGAATTTCTTTTGTGTTATTTAGAGAATCTGTAGCAGAACCGAAAAAGATGAATAGAAAGGGGATGACAAATTTAAGAAAAAATTGGGCCCAATGTCACTTTGGGCAATATTATTTTATCGATTATCTGTTGTGCTTTAGATGTGTCTGCAGGTATAAATGATAGCACTGTACCTCGAGATATGATAAAACATTAAATATGAGTAAAAAAAGCACATATGAGCCATTCGTTTATTGTGGAAAATAACAAAACACAGTCAACATTGAAAATAAATCTTTACGCGGATAATATATTTTAAAAGGCACAATTTCCCTTAAAATATTGTATTCATCTACTAATGGTTACACGTCGAATGAGCTCATAGTTGTGTGAGTAATTTTCGTTATTTAACAAAAAATTGGCTAATGTTATTGCAGAAGACGAGATGGTAATGTATCGTTCAAAAACCATGGACTTTAAGTTGATCTGGTTTTGCTAGACCTGCCTTTGTTAACCATTGGCAAATATTTTCACGTTGATCGCCTTGCAGCTGCAGGACTTCACCATATTCGGGATGTTCTATCACTGTTCCGTTGCACGCAAACTCCTAAAAAAAAGACTCGAGCTACTTAATTTATAATCAAAGGTGTTGAATTTTCATTGCTTTTTTTATTAAGTTTTTTTTTGAGCAGCCACCTTGTTCGGAATTAAATCCAAACTAGGTCGCTGTACTTTTTTTGCGAGATCAGTTGCAATAAAATATTGACACGGATACGGTCGCGTGGTGCAGCTCATTTTGCTGATAGTTTTTTTGCCATTCCAGGCGCTAATTTTTCACGTTTATTCTCCCGAAAATTAACCGTGACGAGTGACTGACTCTTGCCCAGGGATCCCAAGAAGAGAATCTTCAGTTTTGAAGAGCTAAAAAATCTTCAAAAGCTGTCACCAAGTACATGAAGACTTGTAAAAGTACTTGAAGTTTTAAGCACATTATCTTTTCAAATGGATTTCAATTATCAATATCTTATATATATATATAGTATTTGCAATAAGGCTAGTCCTTTTGTTTAATCACCCCGTAATTCTGGTAACAAAACGCGCGTGTATTCTTAATTCAGTTTTAAACCACAGGTTCCTAAGGTAACTGATAATGGATGCTGCGAAACTAATTATCAGTTACCTTAATGTTAATTTAATCGGTCACCACCCTTTATAATAAGGGTGGTGGATTGGTGTTTAAACTGCCATTGTTTTGAAATTTCTGACTTTGAAAGATTATTTTTTATTTAAATTCTGATTTGGAATAGTTTTTTGAGAAAAGGTTCTCTCCCAAAATGATTTTATGTAGTGAAAAATTTATGAACAATTAGGGTGCCCTTCCGCCAAAGTTTCTACATTGGAAGATTTTCAGTGCGACTGACCGTAGAGCCACAAACCATGAACAAACGATAAATTAATGATTATTTAATATTATTTTCAAAATGTTATTTTCTACAATGTATTTCGAGCTGGAGTTAAGCTAAGCTTTGCAATTTGTTTTGGTAAAAATTATGATTCAAATAAGATTAGGCTCTATTTATATTATATTTTTTGTAAACAGAAGTTTTTAATATTATTACCTAGCATAAAGGCTTAATAAAAATTAAATTAACATTATTTGTAGTTTCCACAAATAAACTCTCGACATATTAATGTAGTACATACTCATTTCTTTGTTACAATAAGTATATAAGCATTTATATTTTTTGTTTAGGGTAAATTAAAACAGTATTTTATTAAAATTTTTAATAAATAAACAATTTTTATGTTCGACACATAGATCTTTTAAAAAGTATGAAAAGGCTTTGGGAATTTCAACAAAAACAGTATTGTACAGACTCTTTCTGAATGAATTAAAAAATATATTTCAGACGCAATATTTAAACTAGAAATAGCTATATTGAGGCTATTACTAATTACTAAGTTTAAGATGTTGCAGTAGAACAGCTCATAGGATTAAGTTCAAATCAAAACATGAAAGTTATTATATTAAGCTTTATTTGTATGGTTTTGTAAACCTATTTTCTTAAAATAAAATAAAACCAAAAAACTAAATATCTAAAATCTATCTAAAAAACAAACTGCAAAAATAATTTATACTCATCGTTCAAAAAACTTCATCTCATAAACTGCCATGGTCAGTTATGACGAGAGGAGCGACATCAATAGCTGTTTCATTTTCTTAGTCTTCCAAAATTAGTTTTTCGCAGCATCATGTAATTTTAATGCATTTTATTTTTTTAAACATTAGTTTTACAACGATGTTTTGAATGGTATCAGAAAGTCTTCATACTTTTTGTCAGTACCTATTACTGTTTCTTAAAATTTTGCTCTGTAGTTACTACGGATAGGACTGAAGATCGAAAAGGCGTGGAATTTTCGTATGAACATTTTATCTTTGTCGCTTTTTACTATTTTGACTACTTGCCAAAAATTTTTTGTTTTGAAAGTTGACTTTTATTGTCAGTTTAAACTTTAATAGACAGACAGGCTTGCAACTGCCAACTGCAATCTGGGGCCAACAATGATTTTCGATGCTATTTTCTGTCTTCTTTATAGGAGAAAAATAAAAAAGGATAGCAAAGGGACTTGGGGTATTGCAAGGACTATACCCAAGGCGCCACTTAAAATGCATACGCCGATTTAACGTTGTAAATTTAGGCTTTACATTTCAATACCCTTATTAATCAAAGATTATATTATTTGCAAAAAACATGACATTGTCAATCCTTGTTGTTTGTCTCCAAAGTGCCTCCACAAATTTCCGAATATAATAAAGCTTAAATTTTGGTCAAATTAAATGCCGGTTGGTCGGTGCGTCGAGTAGCCGCTGACTATGGACGAAACACGTCGACGATTGTGCGAATTAAAAGAAAATATGAAGAAGAGGGAAATGTTCGGCAAAAGCAAAATCAGCACGTTCCAAGAAGATCAGCCACTAATATAATTTTTAGAAGACATCCTTTTCCAACGCCTGTGAAGCAAGAATTGCCTTTAATTTTCCTGGTTCACTTACGACGAGTCGAAGGCAAATAAAGTGTTCCAGATTAAGATGTGTGGCAGCAAAAAAATTATTTTAAATGCAGAAAAAAACAAGCCTGCCTAATTTTTGATTTAACTTATTCTCTGGAAAATGAAGATTTTTGGCAACGTGTGCTTTTCACAGCTCAAAAGATATTTCAATCACACAGTGATCGAAAACAAATTTTAGTTTATCAGCGATCAAGAACGCGCTACCAAGAAAATATATTTCGGGAAACGAAGACTTCACAATAGCGATGTCTCAAAATAGCGACAACCAAAACAGCGATGTATCAGAATTGCGACAACCAAAATACTACTAGACTTAATTTGCAGTGGTAGAAAATAGCGCAGATAGCGTAGGCCAAAATAGCGTATGGCCAAAACAGCGCGTGGCCAAAATAGCGCAGGCCAAAAAAGCGCATGACGTCTTTCCCGGGATCCTAGAGTGTGTAGATCCGAACCAAATCAAACTGAACCAGCATATTTTTTAAAAACAAACTTTCCTGACTTCTTTCCCGGGAACCTAGAAGGTGTGAATCCGAACCGAACCAAACTGAATCGAAACAAATTTCGTTAGCTTCAATCAAAATATACATTTTGCAAGTACATAGTCAAAAGACCAAAAGAAAAAATAAGTTTGTGCTCGGCGACTCCTCAATAGGGGGATATTAGTAGCTCATATACTACCCAGGCGTTTCGGCCTTGTTGGCCACTATTCGGTACGAGCGTAACCAGTGTAATGATGATCTCAAACCCAAAGTAAAAAAAAAGTAAAGGGATATTGCGATCAGTGTTGCCAAAATGCTCCAGGATAATTCGTGAAAATTTTATATTAAAACTCGTGAAAAATCGTGAGATTTTTAAAAAATCATAAAAAGAGATCAAAATAGAGATCAAAATAGAAAAGGAATAAATAAAAGTTTATAAAAAGCAAAAATAAATTTATTTTTATATGTATTACATAAAACCAAACACATTTCAAAAAGCTGAAAAACTGTAGAGATAATAATGTTTCATACCTAACATAGTCAGAGTCGGAATCGCTCGAATCATTATTTAAATTCAAATATACTTTTTTAGTTCCTAGTTTTTTAATCATATTAATACCTATGTCAAAATCATAGCATGTATCCCTTCCCATCAAGCGTTTTGTATGTAAAATTCCTTCGATAGTATCAACTTTTGACCTGTTTCGAGAGTGCGTTTTTGTTAAATTTATTTGAGATAATAGCCTTTCTATGGCGGCACTTAAGTGGGGGCAAACACAATAGATTGAAAACAAACTTCACTAAAGTTGGAAACTTGAGGGAATCGTCTCCTACTTTCACCAATGCGATTTTTTTTCAAAACATTTCTATATCATCATGTACAACACTATCTAGTGGAAAATTTTGTAGCATTTTCCACTCATTATCAAAGTCTTGATAGTTTTCTGCGCTCGCAAACTTAGGAAAACGCATTTCCACATCAGAAATAAGGGTTTTTTTTTGATAAAATACAAAAATCGTGAGAAACGCTACGTAATTCGTGAAATCGTAAGATACTTTCCAAAATCGTGTAATCTCACGATTAATCGTGAGTTTTGGCAACACTGATTGCGATTGGTCACGCTCGTGTCGAACAAGGCCGAAAGTCCCGGGTAGTATACGAGCTACTAATATCCCCCTATTGAGGATTCGCCCACAAAATTATTTTTTAGTTTTATTAATACTCTGTTTATAACTTTCGAAAGACAGAAACTCTGTCAGTAATACCGATTGTGTAAGGGTCGCTTTAAGAGGGTTTAAACCTAACTAGCTTGACGTTGGGAATTTAAATGCGCAGAAAAAAATAGGCCGTACATTTTTTATGAAAAAAGTTAACAGACTTTATATTCAAACGGGGAAATACAAACCTTTTTGCATGCTCGAACAATTTTTTTTAGGTCATATTCTGAAGATAAGCCTTGCACAGTAGTTAAAGTTTTTCGGCCATTACGTTGCTGTATTCTTATGTGGACAAGTCCGTCTTGAACGTCATCATCTACTCCCCCAGCAAATGGGTCTAAAAATAAAAAAAAACGGAAAATAAGTTTAAATACATGGACAAGGGCGGTTCTGGAGCCAAATTCTGGGGGGGGGGTAATGGTCAAGGTGAGACTTTAAATTAGGGTACAGGAAAAAAGATCATGTGACAAAAGCACACAGGAAAGATCCTCATAGGAAAAGAGCGCACTCCTCAAAACGCGCACGTGGATAAAAGCGCACACTGAAAAAGCGCACACGGAAAATAGCGCACATAGTAAAACAGTGCACAATGAAATAAAGTTAAGCTTCTAGAATTCGATTGTTCCATGTATATTGTATATTAGACCATTTCGCCACAAAAAAGACGAGAGTATATATATTAAATTTTCATAAAATTTTGAAATTTAAAAAAAACATATTTGTTTTAAAAAACTTTTGATCTATGAAAGCTTACACCGGCACACGAAATAAAAAATTGTACCTTTGATCAAACCTACCTATCTATATCAGTTCTTTGGTGCGCTGAATCCGAATGCGGGGTTCATTTTGACCGCAAACCATAAAACTTCAAGAACATTAAATAAAAAAACGTTGCAATTTTTCGCGCATACTAAATAAGTTGCGCAAAACTCTGAAAATTGCAGTTATGAAAATGGGTAAAAAAAGTAGTGGTCAAATAGTCTCAGATTTTTTTTTATTGAGTGTAGTTATATCTAGAGACCCTCTATGTAGGGCATATTTTGATATTTCCTTAAAATATGTCATACATATAGGGTCTCTAGTCTTATCTAGTAAAATGTAAAATTTATATTTGTTGACAACATGTAGATAGCTCGCTGAAAAACATATGGATAGCTACATACTAGGTAGGTCTCGTCAAATGTACAGACGACTTCTGTCCGTTTTTTTTAGCGTGCCATTTTTTTCGTATGCGCTTTTTTCCTTTGCGCATATTTCTTCTGCGTTTTTTTCCTGTGCGCTTATTATCGGGAGTCTAATAAAGCCAACAAAAATATTTTTCTCAGCCTTTAACTTGCTTGTAGCAGCTACCAGCCTTTATACCTAATACATTTCTTCTGAGCTCTGGGGGGGGTAATTAACATGTATCCATGAGAGATACCTTCCTAGCCCATTAGCACACTCCAAGTAAACTCGTACATGCTATGTCAGCCGTGAAAACGGTTTTTTGTAAATATCTCAGAAACGAAAGCTTCTACAAAGTTTTTCGCTATCACACAAATTATTCAGAAAAATGTGTTCTACTATATATTCCGAAAACCGCATATGTAAAATAACATCGTAACAGTGTCGAGAACTATTTTAACTGAAAATTTCATGAAAACCGGTTTAGCGGTTTAGAAGCTATCGTGAGCCTGACAGTCATAAACACAAACACATGGAGTTTTCAGTTAGTTAATAAATGACTTTCTCAAGTAAGGTTTTTCCAGCAAAGCTCTAGGAGGCCAAAGTTCAACCCATACTTAAAAAAGGAGATAAAAATAATCCAGGGAATTATCGACCAGTATCTCTTCTTCCTTTTATGGTCCTAGAATGGCAACCAATAGGGCGCAGAAAAAGAGGGCATCCTAAACTAGAATGGCAACAGTCAACCCAAAGAACAATTGAGTCAAAAAACCTGACAGATTATTTTCAGGATCGAAGGAGGTGGAGAATAGGCGTCGGACAACGTAGAAAAATGTTTTAAACCGACATAGTAGTAGTACAGTAATATCCGTTGTAACGACATTGACCGCCTAATTTTCGATCGAGTCGTGATAACGGAGCGCCGTTATAGAGAAAAAAAGTAACAAAGTGGGTTATATATGAACTGATATGTTGTAATATCCGATTTCATTATAAGCTATATTCACTGTAGTATCTCTTCTTCCATCTGTGTACAACCGGCTCATTGACTTTATTAAACAAGAAAAACTATTAAAGAAAAACCAATATGGGTTCCAAAAAAAAAGTCGATGAACTCGCAGTTTACAAATTTTTAAAATCTCTTTTTAAGAACATGGATCTGGGAAAGCAGGTTGCCGCTTTGCACTTTGACCTATCTCCTTTGAAATGGTAGATTTTACATTGCTGCTTAAGAAGCTTGAAAGGCTTTCAATATCCCTATTGTTTTAAATCTGATAAAATCATATCTTGAAAACTCGAAACAAATTGTCTGTATTAGAAATCACAATCTTTCTTTTTATTCAGAGTGGCATGAAATTCAGAAAGGCATTCCTCAGAGCTCAATTATTGGACCATTATTCTTATGCCAATGACACCACTTGTGGTGAAACAGAACTGGTGCTTCAAAACCTCTCAATAAGTTGTTCTGGTGTGGCAGAAAGAATGGCTAACTGGTGCGAACGAAATAAGTTAACTCTAAATATTCAAGAGACTGCATTAATGAAGTTTCAAAAAACAGGTCAAATTAAAGTCTGCTTGTCTAACACAGACAAGGTAAAGTTTCTATGAATGATGATAATGGCTGCTTAGCTGGGAAAACCACATAAAAAAACCTAACATCAAGACTGTCTAGCTCAACTATGGTGGTTCGTTGTTTGCGCGATGTTATCTCCTTGGATAGCTTTAAAATATACTATTTTGCCAATATACAAAGCATCATTATATGGGTAGATATCTGGAAAGTGACATACATGAAACTTGATATACAAATAAAAAAAATCAATGAAAATATGACCAAAGTACCAAATAACATGTTGCTATGGAAAAACATTCAAATTTCAAAATATTTTCTGTTTTTTTGGCCATTTTTTAATTTTAGCATATCAGGTTACTGATGCACTTCACAGGTAACTGTAACCACTAATAAACTTTACAAATGTTAGAATTAACCTTTAATATTTGATTTCTTTTAAAAACAAGTATATATTTTTTATTTTTTCATTCAAAATTAATAGCTTTTGCAGTACAGGTAACTGACAACTATAACAGGTAACTGATTATAAGAACAAACAAAATTATTTTAAAAAATGTTTTAATTTTAAAAAATGCTAATTTGTATATAAAAGTCACAAAAGCATTTTTTTATGGAAGGGGGTGCGGGGTAGGGGTGGGAGGACATTTTTTTATTATTGGTGTATTGTCATCTGACCACTAGTATACCAAATTTCACCAAATCGGATAATGGGAAGGGTGTCAAAAACGCATTTTCTATGGAAGGGGGTGGGGGTAGGAGTGGGAGGATATTTTTTTTCAATGTTGTATTGTCATCGGACCACTATATGTATACCAAATTTCATCCAAATCGGATAATGAGAAGGGTGTCAAAAACGCATTTTCTATGGAAGGGGGTGGGAGTAGGGGTGAGAGGATATTTTTTCTTAATGTTGTATTGTCATCGGACCACTATGTAAATACCAAATTTCATCCAAATCAGATAATGGGAAGTGTGTCAAAAACGCATTTTTCTATGAAAGGGGGTGGGGGTAGGAGTGGGAGGATATTTTTTTCTGAATAATGTATTGTCATCGGATCACTATATGTATACCAAATTTCATCCAAATCGGATAACGGGAAGTGTGTCAAAAACACATTTTTCTATAGAAGGGGTGGTTATAGGGGTGGGAGGATATTTTTTTCTTAATGTTGTATTGTCATGTTTCATCCAAATCGGATAATGGGAAGTGTGTCAAAAACGCTTCACCAGATTTGATAGTTAGATAATTAGACAGAACATGTGAAATGAGTCAGTTACTTGTAGAGCAGATTACTAACCTGTAAGTATTCTAACAGGTAACTGACGATTTTGTCACGTTTTGTCAAATATTTTTAATACTACTAAAATTGAGTCTAATAAACAAGAAAACTCAAAAAGTGTATCCTATTGTAATTATGTTTCACCATTTTTAAAATTGTTTTTTTGTCATTCTACCTTTTAAAAACTTACCAGGTTACTGATCAAACTGAAGGTTACACACGTGAGTATGGATCGGTTAAAGGACACACCCACTGTCTTAGACGTGTGACATTGAATTAAACCGTTCGCGCGTTTTCTGAATCACAGAGCTCTTTTTCACTTAGCAAATGGATAAAAAATCTGAAGGCACAGGTAACTGATGCAATTTTTGGTGACAAAGTTGCAATTTGAATATTTAAAAACAAGTAACTTTAAAACAATTATGGTTGTGACTATTTATATAACTAAAGGTTGTTTTTTAATGTTTACTAAGAAATTACTCCAATAAATAATTATAAGAACATAATTTAACTAAAATATAGTAAAATTCTAATGGTGACACTCCAGGTTACTGACGATTGTTACATAAAACCTGTTATCTAAAGGAAATATTTTTTATAATCTTCCAAAAATGAACTTGCTTGTTAGTTATTTAATAGAACTATAAAAATAAAATTAGTTTTATAAAAAAAAAATGTTTTAACATGTTTTTGTGTAGGTCACATCAAAATCCGTCACTTTCCAGATATTCACCCATATATGGAATTATCTACTGGTGATCTTCCAGCAGCGCTTCTAAGGGTTCTTAGGGCTACATCCTCTAACATCATGTAGACCATATTTTAAAACCTTGGGAATGTTAACTGTGCCATCACTGTACTTTTTGCATTTAGTGTTGTTTGTAAAAAGAAACTGGGAGTATGGACCACAGATGAACATGGCAACAAGGGATGGAGTTGGATTGGTGGTTTTTGAAAGAGAGCCAGAGTATAGAGTGATAAAAGCCTATCGGACCTACCAGTGGAGTTAAGGCCGGAGGGTAACTTCAACTGTTTCAGACAGGGAGTAAATCTATATTTGCAGGAAAGTGTCCCATATGACTTAAATTTTTAAAATGTTGTTTGTTTTTGAAATTCCTTTTTCAATTTAATTTTTTAAATCTTCATTTTATTTTGTTTTATGCATTTTATCAACATGTAATTTGAAAAATTAATTAAAAAAAGTACAAGTTTTCCTATTTTTGAGAAATTGTTTAAAAAAAAACCAAGCACAAATACTTTGTATTTGTATAGGTATATAATTACTATTTTCAAGGATCTGAACAGTTCGTAGACCATCTGGGTTGTAGCCTTATTGACCCTATAAACTGGCAGATTTTGTTTTTTTTTTGACATTGCTTTCTTGTAAATTTATTTGTTGGCAATAAGGAAATATTCTATTCTATTCTAATAAAATTTCCTACAAAAATGTGTTATGGGTCTTTTGTCAGACTAATAGTTTTTAAGTTATGATTTCAACCTATCTATCTAGCTGCCATTTAAAATTTTGTCCAATTTTTTGCTGCCGTGCCATTTTGAAAAAATGGTGACCAAAATCAGTTTTTTTTTAAATAACTTGGTGGTTGTAGAAAAAAAGTTTTACCAAAAAATTGAACATAATAAAATTTCTGGCAAAAAGGCTTTTATGAGTTTTCTTGTCAGACTAATAGTTTAACAGTTAATTAAGATTTCAAATATTTTCTCGCTGTATACTATAAAATTAGATATTTTTTATTGGCCTAGCTAGTGGCCTTGCTAAGATAAATCCTAAACAGTTAATGATACCCCCATTTCCTATGTATTTCAATATATGCAAAATAAACTAAAATTATTAGAATATTTTTTAAATTTGTCACACCGTCTGTCTGCCTGTAACAACCAATGTGCATAACTCAAAAACTGCTTGCCCGATTTCAATGAAATTTGGTACCTAGCCTGGGTCTTAGGTCCAGATGGTCGCATTTAAAAATGAAGAAAATCCACCGACACAAGCCAAATAAAAGGCCCCACCTTTAGATTTCAAAAATTAGAGTTTATGTGAAACTATGGCATGTGTGGTATCAATTCAGTTGAGAAATTATATTTATAAGGTACACACGTTTATTTTTATTCTCCCAAAAAAGTTTCAAAAAGACAAGAAAAAGTGAAAATTAATAGTAGAAAATTATACAGAGTATAGATAAAAGTGCGAACTTTCTCATTTTGATGTTAGTTTTTGTGAAAGTATTGCGTATATATCACAAGGTATGATTTAAAAATTAGTAACAAGTGCACAAAATATAAATACGAGCTAGGACAAAAAACAATCACAATTTATTTATTAAAGGCTGATAAAGAATCGCGGTGTTAGTATTTTTTTGTTTGGAACCATAGATATGGTATGGAACAAGATATTTTATTAAATAAATAAACGCATAAAATGTATTAATATGGCTACAAGAAGTTCAAAGTCAAGCGAGAGCGAGGGACATGAGCTTGAAATATTTGAGGAGGAGGAAGAGGAGGAATTATGCATACATTGCAAAGAGACATTTGATGAAAATGAAAAAGATTTTTTATGTGACATCTGTTTTAGAAAAATACATAAAAAATGCGCAGACTTAGCACCATCGGAAATTAAATGTATGCCCTTGCTAAAACGCAAACTGACACTTATGTGCAAAAGTTGTAGGCGTACAGCCGCCAAATCAACAGAAATTTATCAACTTGTGCAATGTATGAGGGATGAAATTCAAGGATTAAGAAAGGAGATCACAGGTCTTAAAAAAGAACTACAAACTACGAAAAATATGGGGTGTACTTCCTCAACCTATGCCAGTGTAGCTTCTTCAACAAACTCAAAAAACGGGAATGTTGAAAACACTGTAAATCGGAATATACCTAACATAATAATTAAACCTAAAAAAGCGCAGCAAGTTGATGAAAGTAAACAAGAAATTATGCAGATTATTAAGCCAGCGCAATTAAACATAGCAGTACAAAAAATACAGACAACCAAGACAGGAAACATAGAAGTAAAATGCAATAGCTTACAAGATGCGCAAAAACTTAAAACAGCGGTACAAGAAAAGCTTCAAAATTCTTACGATGTAGAGGAGGCTAAGTTGAAGAATCCGCAAGTAAAAATTACTGGTTTTGATAAAAATATGTCTAATAAGGAAATAGAGGAATCTTTAAAACAACAAAATAATTTTATTGAAAACAATGAACTTTTTAAAATAGTCCACATTAAAACTATAAATAGTACAAACAAAAAAACTATTTTTATCGAATGCTCACCACTAAACTTTCAGAGAATAATGAATAGTGGAAAAATCTTTATAGGTTGGGAAAGATATGCAGTCTATGAACATGTAAAACCACCTCAATGTTATCACTGTTGGGGATTTTACCATAAAAATACCAACTGCCCCAATACAGTGGTTTGTTCCTACTGTTCAAAAAATCACGTACGTCGTGAATGCCCCCATCTAGTTTCAGGACGTAACCAAACCTGCAAAAACTGTGTTATTGCTAACGAAAAATACAAAAAGGGTTATAGTACAAATCATGAAGCAAGCTCCACGGATTGCCCCACTTATTACTACCATACACAACTAATGAAAAGGCGAATTAACTACAGTCAGGCTATAAGTCGTTATGACTAACGACATAGCTGATCTCATTAATGTATTGAAAGATGATAAATTGGGTGAAGCAATTAATCCGGATGAAATTTTTGACAAAGTAATCGTGGAAAAATGTCTTAATATATTTCACATAAACATTAGCAGTGCGAGAAAAAATTTCGACAGCTTGGTTAGTTTCTTGGAAACTTATCACTTAAGTGTCTGTGACGTAATAGTTTTAACAGAGTGCTTTCAACTTGAGTCATATGATGAATTCTCAATAGAGGGATACAGAACATACTATAATCAGGGCGCCATTAATAAAAATGATGGTGTTTTGATATTGGTAAGAAATAGCCTGAATTCTGAAGTAGAAATACATACTTTACAACTAACAAAAATTAATGTAAGTAGAATAATCATAGACATTAATAGCGTAAGTTATAGTATTACGACAGCATACAGGTCACCAGCAACAAACAAAAACAATTTTATAAGCGATTTTAACATGTATTTAAAAAACATGCAGCAAAAACATATTGAAATTGTTGTTGGCGATCTTAATTTTAATCTACTAGCCAATCAGGATCCCTTAGTTATTAGTTATTATTCAACATTAACAGCTAACGGCTTTAAATCTTACATTAACTCCGTCACTCGGGAAAAAACAAGAAGCTGTCTAGATCATTTCTTTGTGAAACCAAATCTTAAATTAAATAGTATGTCTTTTCGGGCATTTATTATAAAAACTGACATAACCGATCATTACCCGATTTCATTGAATATAATAAACAACAATAACGATGTTACAGAGTGTATGAACGAGGTTCGGACAACTACCAAAATTGACTTTGGTAGGCTGGGTGAGTTCTTTAAAAGCGAACAGTGGACAGAAGTTCTAAATAGCAGTGACCCAGAATCAGGTTACCAAAATTTTATTACAATCTACCAAAATTATTTATCCCTCTCTAAAACAACAAAAACGTTTAGCAAAAAATATAAAAAAAATTAAACCCTGGGTCTCCCTAGGTTTAATAAAATCTATTAAAAAACGAGATAAATTGAAAAAAGATCTTCAAAAAAACTTCACAGCCGAAAAAGAGTTAGAATATAGAAATTATAGAAATGCTCTTAAAAAACTTTTGAACACAGTAAAAAATGACTATTATAAAGGAAAATTTGAAAAAAATAAGAACGACATTAAAAAAACATACAAAATAATTGCTGAAATAACAAATTGTAAGAAAAAAGTTAAGAATAATATTAATATAGTTAATGATGCCAATAAAAAAATTGAAAATGATCTTGAAATGGCAAATTACTGTAATACATATTTTTCAAATATTGGTCTAGAAATGGCTAACAAGATTTCAGAAGTTAAACAAAACTATGAAATAGATTATTTGAATAAATCAATTTTTTTAACCCCTGTAAGCAATGAAGAACTCATTCAGCATATTGGTACTTTAAAAACGGAAAGCAGTCCTGGCTATGACATGGTCACTGTTCAACAGATCAAAGATCTACATCAATATATAGTTGAACCACTCAAACATATTTACAACTTAATTTTTAAGACAGGAACTTTACCCTCCCACTTTAAAAAATCTATTATAGTCCCAATACATAAGTCAGGCAGAAAGAGTATAATATCAAACTATAGACCAATAAGTCTAATTAGTAACTTTGCGAAAATTTTTGAAAAATGTCTGAAAGCACGTTTAGTAAATTTTTTTAAAACAAATAATCTACTTTCAGAAAATCAGTATGGGTTTACAGAAGGGGTTAGTACTAGCGATGCTATGGCTGCTTTGCTTAGTGAAATATCTAACACCACCAATAGTGATAAGAAATGTATAGCTGTGTTTCTAGATTTGGCCAAGGCCTTTGATACGGTGTCTCATAAAATCTTGCTACGCATTCTAGAATCTAATGGCGTTAGAGGCACTGCATTGAAACTTTGTACAGACTACCTTTTGGAAAGAGAACAGCAAACCAAAATTAACAATACCCTGAGTGCACCTCAAAAGATTAATATAGGAGTACCTCAAGGGACCGTCCTGGGACCTATATTTTTTAATATTTACATAAAAGGATTAACTAATCAGGGAATTATTGCTAAAATAGTATCATATGCTGACGATACAGTTATAATTTTATGTGGTGTCACATGGGAAGAGGTCAAGGCTAAGGTTGTTGAAGGCCTTAAAAAAATAAAAACATGGTTAGATGTTCACAAATTGTCATTAAATCTACAAAAAACAAATTACATAGCTTTTACAAAAATCGATAGGGGACGTCCGGATTTCAGTTATATTGAAATAGATACGTTTGAAGAGAAAATAATGGAAGTACCATATACAAAATATCTTGGGATCTGTATTGACTCGAACTTAAAGTGGACAAATCAAGTTGAACATCTAACTAAAAAATTAAAATCTCTCATTTATAGATTTTATGTTTTAAGAAATATATTGTCAAAAAAATTACTAACATCTTTATATCAGTGCTTGGTGGAATCCTTGCTAAGGTATGGTATACTGGCTTGGGGTGCAATGTATGACAATACATTGAAACCATTGCAAATAATTCAAAACAAAATACTAAAAATTATTTTTAAACAAGATTATTTATATCCCACGCATCTTCTTTATAATTCTAGGATTAACAATATAAGAATACTATACCTCCATTCACTGGTATGTTTTATGCATAAAAAGGAAGACAAAAAAAGACTATCACATAAGCATTTAACTAGAAATTTAGCCAACAATATGCTCAGTATACCACACTGCCGCAGCGAATTTTTTAAGAAATCATTAGAATATTTGGGCCCAAAAGTGTACAACATGATGCCTATTAACATAAAAAGTAAACCTCAAAATAAGCATAAAAACAAACATTTTTCTAAATTAACAAAAATATATATATGGAACAACAGAACAACATTTCTAAGGCTGTTCAAAACATAAATCTGATAAACTCTTTATGCCTGTCTGTGTATGTGTGGGTGTGTGTTTTTTTTTTGTGTAATGGTGTTCTTTTGTTGTGTTTTTTTTGTTTAGTTTTTAAAATATAAAACTCTAAAGTAGCATGTTATGAACTAACTTGAACAGATTTCAATATTACTATTTTTAAGAAGAAAAAAAAAAGGGCATACAGGTGTTAAGTCATCTAGGCGCTTATATATTTAAAATTTAATATTAATCAAATAAGTATTATACTATCTGTAATATAAAGTATGTGAAATAAATAAACTTGAAAACTTGAAACTTGAAACAAAAGGTAATTGAGTGTGGAGCTAAACAAAATAAATTTTTGTTTAAAAAAAGGGTGGGGGTAGATTAAAAAAATTAGAGTTTACATGAAAATATGGAGTGTGTGATATTAAATGAAAGGTAATTGAGTCTGAAGTTGAACAAAATACATTTTAATTTTTGTTTTTTTTTAAAGAGGGGGGAGATTTCAAAAATTTCAGTTTAAGTCAAAACATGGCTTGTGTGGTATCAAACGAGAGGTAATTTAGTCTGGAGTTGAAAAACATATATTACAGTTTTTAGTTATATTAGCTCACATGTACACTATAACTATAGTACCTAGTGTGAGCTTAGCGGCCCATATATTGGCAGAGTATTTTTCTAGTGAAATGGTCAAGTATACAGGATCAAAATAAAAACATTTTTCATTTATTACCTATCTTATTTCATTATATTATAAAATACTTTTTTTTAAATTATGTCTGGCTAGTTGACCAGACCCCTAGAATTATACAATTATTGGGATATAACTAATGTTGAGCAGTGATCAGATGAACCAAATTTGTACACCATCCTACAGGACTTTTAAATCAATTCTTGGTCCTGTGGTGTATTGTTGCATCCTGTAGAAAATTTTTGTACAGCTACTGTGGGCAGCTGATCAGCCCTCAAATAATGTAATGAAAACATGGTTTGGGGTATATATAAATGGTTTTTCTTTTGCTTCTTACTTCTGCTTGCTTACTTTACAGAACTATGAATCCAGCTTAACGTACAAATACCTAGCACAACAAGTTTTCTGTTTTCGTTGGTATCTAAACCTAAACAACCCCTAAAACTTACCAAATGTGTTTAAATTCTGGATGGACATACGACACTCCAACGGTACACTAATTAAGAAAAAAAAATTAGATGCTGTTTTTCGGAAATTTCCCTTGGTCAAAGGACAAACGTGCCAACCAAACCCTCTGTTCTTTTTTAAAGGTTGGAACAACCCACAGAACACCAGAACAACCGGATTTGCTATTCCACAAAAATTTGTCTTCAACCTTTAACAGATGACTAATGACAGCTGTCAATTTCCTCCCGCTTTTTGGTTGAAAAGATTTGGGAAAAATGGCCAATAATTTTGCACCAACCACCCCCTATAGCAAGAATACTAGGTGATACCTAAAGTGAGGCGGGCACTAAAATGAAATGGTTTGCAGCGACCATTTTGCTAGGTGAGGGTATGTATGTGCCACGGTGGATAGAATTCTATCCACCGTGTGTATGTGCCACATACATACTTACATAAAAACGTGCACAAAACAACCACTTTTTTCAGGGTAGGGGAGACCTAGGGGGTCGAAAATAAAAACCAAGACTTAAGATTCACCTAAGGTAGTTTAGGGGACAGCTAAGAATAATAAACCGAACCGAACCGAACCGAACACAGCGTATTATCCGCGCAGATGTTTTTTTCTCAGGACCTGTTTTTTAATTGACAGTAACTCTGGGGGGTTAACCAACCCGGTGTAAATTTTAACCTAGTTAAGGTTAACTCGTGGTTCTGTTTCTCCAGCAGCCACTGTGGGTGGAGTTAACAAACCTTGCGTTGGTAGGACTGTTTAATATGTTGCCACTTTCACCATATTTTGGATTGGAGAAAATGTTTTATGTTTTTTCCGGTTCTAATTATTATTACACCATTTCCTTGTTTGCAAAATTTCATTTTCAGCCTGTTGTTTGATCTAATTAAAATAATTTAAAATTATTTTTTTAGTTAGATATTCTGATATTTAATATTATTTAAGGTTTAACTTATGTATATCAGGATACTATTTTTGGAGCTGATCCGTTTGTATCCTGTAGAAATTAAATAAATAAATAAACAAGTCTAATGTTTTAAATTAGTTTAAAAATGAAGCAACATCTCAGAATCTTAAAAAAAATTTGTCTTACACCCGGTTTCTACCTAAGCATGCCCACCCAGATTTAAAAAACGCATCAGATGACGCTGCATTTAAAACCGGTGCAAATCCATGGGCCATCACGTGATGCGTTTTTTGAATCGGGGTGGGCATGCATTGGTGGGAACAGGGTATTACCTATCAGTAGGGTGCCCCAGGGCTTCTTCAATTTGTTTGAGAATGTAAAGGACATCAGTCTTTGCTTAATTTAAATCTTGTAAAAAAGTATTTTTCATGAAACATTTCGAAAGGATTAAATCTTGGTAGAATTATTTGTGACCTATTCAAGAAAGTTATAAGAGTCTTTGTCCCCATCGCTCAGTCCCTCGAGAACTTCTATTTCCAAAGATTATTATAGGAGAAAAAAGATTAGAAACAATAAAAAAATATGAAAAAGTTTATGAAACTTCTTTTTATAGGTTATACTAATGGTCAAATTGCTCTCAATGATGGGTCAATTTAACTCAAGGTTAAAAGGCGACCTATTAAACTTAAAAAGTCAGTATTTTTAACCTTGATTTGATTTGTGCTATGTGGCCCAGGTAGCAACGGGTCATCAAATAACGTCTTTTTTTCGTCGAAAAGTGGTCATTTGGATGACCAGCAGGTCATCTACTAAAAAATGTTGTCTTTAAGGCGTCAGTAAGTTAACGTCTTTTCGTAGTGTAGTTTTTGACGTCTGAAAAACGTCATATATTGGTCACTACCCACACTGCACACTTTGTCCAAGGGACATACACTCATACTTACATAGATGGTGCTCCAGTCAGTACTTGACCGGATTTATATGGAATGTGGGGGTACATATGTAAAATAAATTAAATATTAAATGAAGACAAACTTCGAGGCTTCTTTCGCTTCAAGGTGGAGATGTGTAAGTCTAGGTATAGGTCTATTTTGATCTGTACCTCACAGACGAACACCGCTCTACGCTGTACCTGTTCCAGTACTTCCAGGTCTGTGTCTCAGTTTCCTTCAGTGTTCTCAACTGCAGGGAATATTTCATATATTCAGACGAGTTAAAGAAAAAGTCACAAATAGGAATTTACACGTCAGATTAGAGACGTCAATGATCATTAAAAATGACCTGTTTTTGACGTTTAAAAAACCTGACCTTGCTACCTGGGGGGACGCTCCATAGATACCAGACATAACAAACTCAACTCTTTCCTAACCTAAAGTTGAATTGAATTGAATGGAGTTTATTAGCTATTTATTAAATTTACATTTTAACACTTATAGTATATCGAAACGCCTAATAGTAATAATTAGGTAGACATTTTTTTTTATTACACACAGATCACTTTCTTTTTTAAAATTTAGGTCTCCCTAAGCTAGGTGATGTCTAAGATTGTTCGTGAAAATGGCCGTAACCCTCTGTAATTGCCCCTGCTTTGGCTCCGTGGCCATTGGCCAATAATTACAAGAGAGGAACGAAGAAGAAAAAGTTTATTATTTATTTATTTAAAACACAAAAAGAAAAACAAATCTATATAGTAAATACTTAGAGTAATTTTATTACTCTGAGAGTAAATAGGTTCGTAGATTACATGTTTTTATTTTGTTATATTGTTTATTTGTGGTAACCTCGGTGCTAATTTTAATTTAATAAGTACCCTGTTAAGTACCTAGGCAAGGGTTTCTCACTTGTAATTTTTGTAGTGTGTTTTAAAAAACAACAACACTGCGAGGCACTGTACATTGCTGAAATTAAGTTTGCACATACCCTGTGTACCACTGCACTTCTTTCATCAAGATGTTGCAAGTAAGCCACCTACTTTTCATTGTTTATATTGACTAAATTTTTTCGGCCGATTTTAAGGGTATCTTATTTGCTTTTGCTGACGATACAGTTATTACCTATTCACACTCATCATGGGAAGAAAATCAATTAGCTATGCAACATGACCTAGAATTACTGAAACTTGGTTCACATTAAATGATATGTTTATCAATGCAGATAAAACTACTTATTTAAATTTTTCACTTAGAGGTAAAATAAATTTTAAGAATCCTTTAAAATTTCACTTTTGTAGCCCTAATTCTATCTTATCAAATCCAGACAATTGTAACTGCCCTTTGATCACGGAACTGTAGTTTATGTTACAGTTCCGTGCCTTTGATACAACAAAGCTCAGAAACAAAATACCTTGGAATCATTTTTGATGAACCCTGACCATTAAAAAACATATACAATTTGTTGCAAAAAAACTAAAATTTACACTTTCTAAATTTTATTATATCAAAAATATTGTACGAATTAAATTAAAAAGAATGTTTTCTTTTGCAATGGTTCAATCAATTTTTAGTTATGGGATAATGGTGTGGGGAGGAATTTATGAAACAAATTTATACCCTCTTAAAATTCTACAAGAAAGTTTCATATGCTGTGTGCAAGGACTAGGATATAGAGACCATACTGTAAATGCATTTAAAGAATTAAATATATTAAATCTAAGTCAACTTTACTGCTTCAATATATGTAAATTTATTAGAACAAAAGAAAAACATAATATTGACATAACACACAATAATAACTATAAAATGCTTTTTACCAAGAGTAAATTTATCTGCCACTCAATGAATGTTTTACTATTTAGCACCAAAGATTTACAGTAAACTTCCTTTTTCTATTAAAATAAAACCCCTAAAAAATTTCATTATGAACCTAAAAATTTTTATCACTCAAAATCTGAATATTAATATTTTATCAAGACCTTTTAATGTACCATTTACTGACTAAAATTTCTTTGTCATTTGATAAAAATTAACAACCTATACAAAGTAAGAAGTAAACCATTTTTTCTATTGATTAGCATTATTCAGTTTATCTAGGCTATAATTTGTGCCACAGATTAGGTTAAATAAGATTAGTATTTGTTCTAAAACTATGTTTCAAAAATGTAACCTAAGTTAAATAAGATTAGTATTTGTTCTAAAACTATGTTTCAAAAATGGAACCTAAGTTAAATTTTGTATAAAATTTATATTTATTTTAAGTTAAATTTCTGTTAAATTTCTGTAAATTTATTTTCTTGTTGTAATGTACAAGGAACACAGGATTTAGTTCCTCTACTCAACACTACTAAAGAAAATAAATAAATTTGGCGAACTAAGTTTTATATGTGAAATGTAGTATGTGCAATTTTGTGTTGAATAAATAAATACAAATACAAATGAGCATACCAAACCCAAAATATACCCTTAAAGGTTGGTTCAGGCTCATAAATTACATTAGATTACAGTGGCGGCCTGTAGAATAAAAATCTGGAGTTTGCAAAGGAGAATCATATTTTTTTAACACACAAATATACAGATCAAGCTTTAATAATAAAGGAATAAATTACAAAATTAACATTCAATTCAATACACACATTTTTTTAAAGACAAAAACCAACAAACTATCAAAACTCTGCGATCACTGACTACATGACAAATTAAAATAAGAAATTAGCATGCAAAATAAACAATCGGTTTGCAGTCGACCTGCAACCTCACTGAGCTAAACGGGACGGCTTTGAAATCCACGTATAGAAACAAAATCGCGCGAGCGTTATGATAGGCGAATTGGGTTGCATTCGAGCTGCAAACCGCGAGATAAAGCTGTCCGTCGCTGTGGGTGGCCGGCGCCCGCGATATAAGAGGTGCGGTAGTGTATAAATGTACATAATTCTGGTGGGAATTTAAAAATATATAATTAATAGTTCTTTTATTATTTTACCTATATTTTTTGGGGGTTGCACAAACCTGCAAACCTAAGGACGAGCTGCCACTGTTAGATTAGATTAAATTAACTTAGATTCACTTACCCTAAGCCAAATTAGACTAACTGAAGAGATTTTTTTGTGAAAAATTTGTTGTATTTTAGAAAATTTCCTCTTAAGTTATTATATATATATATATATACACAGTAGAATGTGATTGCAATATCTTAAGCTGTGATATCTCAGGAACATATGTAAATAACATATATTTCTTAAGAAAATACACTGTTAAGGATCTCCTTAAGAGAAAACTATAATATGTATTGTAAAAAAACTCTGTACTAATAGCGAATTCTTTTGAGAAAGTTAGTGGGCCACTCTGGTCCACTGACACTGTTTTGGTGCTGTCAAAAAATTGCCCAGTGCAGTTTCAAAAGAATACAAAAGTGCATTAGTGCAACATGAGCTCGGAGAGCCTATTCCAAAAAATGTGCACTGAGTGCAACACTGGGCTTGTCAGTGGGTCAAATCATATATTCCCTAACGAATACGAAAACTGCACTAGTGGCGCACCAGTGCTGCACGTTTTTCCCAAAAGAATTTGCCATTTGTATATTAAAATGGGGTAAGCTCTCAGGTAACCTGTCAAATAAAACAACAACTTTTTAGGATGTGGGGCACAGAGTTCTGAATGCAGGCAAATCCCAAAAAATTGAGATGCGTAGCAATCCTAGTGTGAGCAGTAAAAGATTGAAGAGCCCTATACCTAACATGTTTTATACAAATTATTGTGCTGTGCAATTGCAACACAGCAAGGCAATTTAATGTCCAGTTATTTTAGTTCAGGTTAGGCCGAGGGGTGAACAGCTCTCACAATCGGTGTACACATTTCTCACAATCCTTAACAATCTTTACACAATCACCCACAATCTCTCACAATCCTTTACAATCTTACCACAATCCCTCACAATCTTTACACAATCCCTCCCAATCCCTCACAATCTTACCACAGTCCCAGTGGCGGGGGGGGGGGGGTTTGTCTCCCTCCCGGCCCGAGGGTACTGGCATGGCGCCCCATTGGTGCCTGAAGCACCCTAATCGTTATTAAGTAGCAGGGCCGGTAACGGTAAAGTAAGAGGGCGGCAAAGGAAACTATAGACATGATTACTTTTTTTTGGTTGCAAGAATTTTTGATTTTTTGATGGGCTGTCGGCCCCCTCCCCCCCCCGCCCCTTCAGGCACGCTATACAGTCCTCCACATTCCCTCACAATCTTACCACAATCCCTCACAATCTTAGCAAAAGATTGTGGATTTTCACAATCGGTGTACACATTTTGGGTTAGCTGTTCACCCCTCGGGTTAGGCTATTGCAGGTTTAGGTTAGGTTAAGTTAGATCTAGTTTAGGTTAGGATAGGTCAAGTTTCAGGTTTGATGTGGTTTTTTTACCCACTTAACCTGAAGTACAATAACCAGATATGATATCTTTTAACATGCCTTTGAGTTATTAGTAAAAAAATTATAGCAGTGTAGTATGAGATAGTATAGTTTAAAAGGGATGCAATCATATGGAATTGAACAGGAAAATAAAATGCTTACATTTTTAATTCCATTGTTGCACATTTTTTGAGGCTGTTTTTAACATCTTATTACACTGTTCATACATTCAGTTTTTTAAGACCAAATTGGCCAAATTTTAAAAATTCATATTTTAAAAACTATACGGCTTATCAACAAAAGCACCGAGTTGCAGTATTGTGGGGCCATACAGATGCGAAAAAACCACACACTGAGTTAAGATTCACAAAAACCTTATTTAGTGAATTTTAGGGTAGGGAATCCCATAAGACCAAAATGGCCAATCTTTGAAAGTTCATATTCCAAAAACTATACAGTTTATTAAAAAAAGCATGGAGTTGCAGTATGGTGGGGCCATAGTGATAGTGATGAGTTGCAGTATGGTGGAGCACTAGAGAATCGAAAAAACCACACCCTAAGCTAAGATTCAGAAAAATTTAATTTAGCAAATTTTAGAGTATAGAATCCAATAAGACCAAAATGGCCAAATTTTAAAAATACATATATTAAAAACTATACAGTTTATCAACCAAAGCACCGAGTTGCAGTATTGTGGGGCCATATAGATGCGAAAAAACCACACACTGAGTTAAGATTCACAAAAACCTTATTTCGTGAATTTTAGGGTAGGGAATCCCATAAGACCAAAATGGCCAAACTTTGAAAGTTGATATTTCAAAAACTATACAGTTTATCAAAAAAAGCATGGGGTTGCAGTATGGTGGGGCCATAGTGATGCGAAGAAACCACACCCTGACGGAAAAACATCATTTAGCGAATTTTTGGGTAGGGAATCTCATAAGACCAAAATGGCTAAACTTTGAAAATTCACATTTTAAAGACTATAGAGTTTATCAACAAAAGCACCGAGTTGCGTTATGGTGGGGACATAGAGATGCGTAAAAACCTCGGTAAAAACTACACCATGAGTTAAGATTCGCAAAAAGTAATTTAGTGAATTTTAGGGTAGGGAATCTCATAAGACCAAAATGGCCAAACTTTGAAAATTCACATTTTAAAGACTATAGAGTTTATCAAGCAAAGCACCGAGTTGCAGTATGTTGGAGCCATAGAGATGCGAAAAAGCCATACCCTGAATTAAGATTCGGAGAAACGTCATTTAATGAATTTTAGGGTAGTCCATAAGACCAAAATGAGGGGGCTATCATGGTAATTACACCCCCTAAAAAATACTCTGCCAATATATGGGCCCTACACACTAGGTACAATAGTTATAGTGTACGTGCTAATACAACTTAAAACTGAAATATATTTTTTCAACTCCAGACTAAATTACCTTTCGTTTAATACCACACAAGCCATGTTTTGACAAACTAAAATTTTTGAAATCTACCCCCACCCTTAAACAAAAACTAAAATGTATTTTGTTTAACTCCGGACTCAATTACCTTCGTTTGATATCACACACGCCATATTTTCATGTAAACTCTGATTTCTGAAATTTCCCCCCACCCTTTAAAAAACAAACTGAAATATATTTTGTTTAACTCCAGGCTCAATTACCTTTCGTTTGATATCACACACGCCATATTTTCATATAAACTCTAATTTTTGAAATCTACCCCCACCCTTTTATTTGGCTTGTGTTCGGTGGATTTTGTTCATTTTTAAATGGAACCATCTCGACGAAAGGCCCAGCCTAGGTACCAAATTCATTAAAATCGGCCAAGCGGTTTTTGAGTTATGCGCGTTGGTCGTTACAGACAAACAGACAGACAGACAGAAGGCGCAACAAAAAAGTTTCAAAATCATCTGAAACGCAAAGATATATAAAAATTTTTGAAATCGGAGCAACTTTTTTTTTCTCGAAAAAATTAGGATCACCATAGTATAGTATATGTGTGAGCTAAAATATATGCACTTTTAGTTAATAAATAAAGGGCTATAATAAACGGATAATTACGCCTACCTAGAAGCAAAATTAATGCACAGTTATTTTTTTCGTCGACAATTACCACCCCCCCCCCCTAGATTTATGCCCAGATCCGCGTGTGTGCGGCGGATAAAAGGCTGAAAGTACAAAAGGTCGAAATTACAAAAGATCGAAAGTTAAAAAGGTCGAAATTACATAAGGTCGAATGTAAAAGAGGTCGATAATATAAACGGTCGCAAATATAAACAGTTTTTCACACCTTTATTGCACGAAATAAAGATTTTGTGTCGTAATGGGAGTAGGCTCAAAATTTCCCTTATCATAAACGGTATAAACTGCAAAAAGAAATCGATTTCGCGGGAAAAGTGGGTAAAAAACTCGCCCATAAGTTAAAACATTGTTTCTATACCCCAGTCTACCCCATTTGCAGATTTTGTAATTTAAAGACCTTAAAATTTTCCTTATCAAAAACTAACAATTAAATTAAAAAGTAATTTCCGCCGCAATATTGCAGTCGTTTTTTCTTTGTAATATGTTTTTCTATTATTTTATCAACAAAACGGTCATTTTGTTCCTAATTACAGTCGAACCTCTCTAACTCGAACCTCTATAACTCGAACCTCTCTATAACTCGAACCTTTTAAGTGGTCCCTGCACTTTTTACATCTATTTTAACCTATGTAACTCGAGTTTCTATAACTCGAACTCTCCATAACTCGAACTGTTTTGGTTGTCCCTTCAGGTTCGAGTTATAGAGGTTCGACTGTATTAATATAATTTTTTTATTGTCAACAGTTTTTTTTGTGGGTAGTATTGTATTGTTGCAAAAATGACACTTGAATTTTTAAAAAATACTTTTGAATCTAGGCGTTTGTATGATAGGAGATCTTATTTCCGTTTTTCGTTCTGTCAAACGTTGGAGCTTTAACTCGAGAATGTCTAAACATATTTTAATAAAATTTCACTTATATATAGTGGGTCATCTTCTTCAGAGCGCTGAAGATTGTCAGCCTATTCCCAGTTATTTCAGGAAAGTCATAAGGAAAAGTTATTTACAGAGGCCACCAATAACTATTTTTCAAATATTTTTGCCAATATTATTAAAACAAAGCATTTGAGTAATGAATTAAAGATTATTCGAACGGCGTACAAACTGGTAACTTGGGTCATCATTGAAGTTAATATTTCCTAAATTTGAAGAATTTTTCAGAAAATAGCATATAGGTACTTATATTATTTGTGGTTTTTAGTTAATATCTTGGAAGAGACTTACGGAAAAATATGAAGAATTTAAAATTCAGGAGGGCAACATAGCTTATTTGAAGTATTATCAAAAAAGGATTTGGAAGCCAGTGGCGTAGGTAAGTTTTTTTATATACAAATATTTTAGACACACCTGTTTTGCATAATTTAGGTATGCTGATTTCATCTAAAAACAAATTCTACTTCATGTATTATGACGAGGGCAGTTGTGGAAATCTGATTTAGATTTGGAAACATGAACCCACAAGCGGATATAGTTTTTGCAAAGTCAGTTGAACAAAGATAAAAGCCGACCATCGGTATATCCTTTAAAGAAAGTGACATGGGCGGCGGTAGATATACTCATGAAAATTATTTCATTTAATTATGGCGTAAACTAAAGAAATAAAAATAGATAATAAAACTTTCTATTCCTACACCTACAGAAACGACACTGATTTATTTTCTAACCCTGCATACTGCCGACTAAACGGGTCCCGGAACGAACACCTGAAAGCAATTAAAAGCGCATCTCAAAAAAGTCTGCCAATCAGGTGCCATCCATCCACCGGGCCTCGGTCGGACGGAAAACAAATACTTTATGCTCGGACCGCAAAGAGCCGCGCCTTTTCTCTGTCGGTAGGGTTGAAATTATACCAGGAAGATTTTATATTAATTTGGATAACTTTTGAAGGGCAGAATGAAGCAAAATTTTATGAAATCGATAGAACCCCGCATTAGGAGTTATTCAAGTGACTTTGCAAAAACTATAAAAAATAGGTTTTTCTCGAAATTTTCCGTGGGTAGCTCAAAAGATTATCATCACGGGGATCCAAAATCCAATGGACGCGAGTCAACTTTTATTAGGGACCTTTTGAATGTCCCATTTTTCTCTTATCTTCTATTTGAGGCATGCGCAGTTACCTGGTTTAAACCTTATCCTTTACCAAAGGATAGTGTTTGACGTTACTTGTGTTCCAATAACGCAGGGTACTAGTTCCTTTATTTCGAGACAGTGTTGCCGCGCATATAACGTTATGTCAAAATGTAATGTAAATTTAAAATATTTTTGATACCAGACAATTATTATTCAAGTACTCCGCAGATTTAATTTTATGCCAATTACTAAAAACCATTTTTTTCAAAAACTGGTAGGTATATGTTGGTTGGCAACAGTCTTCACCAACTAACCAAAAGTCATCAATGTTCTGTGAAGTGCGTAAAAAAAATAAGAAGTTGTTGACCTAATTCTATATTTTCCTGGCAGTTTTTTACTAGTATTGCTCTTTATGTTTTTCCCTAGTTGTTTTCGGAACTTTTTGATTAATTTTGCCTACAGAACACAAAGTGGGCTTCTAAATATCACGTGCCATCTGTCATTATTAGTCGCATTTATAAAGGATAAAGTTAGCTTAAGGAGGGCAAAATGTCCCTATTAAATAACGTGGCAACATGGTTATTCAAATAACGTCCCATCCTTACAGTTAACTGTCAACAGTGTCAACAGTTATTAGGTGTCCATTAGATGTTGTATGAGGATAATGTAACAAAATGAGATTTGAATATAAATGGTATTTTTGCCAAACAAGCTTTAATTACATGCAAGACTAGGTTAAAAACAAATAAAATTTGTGGCAATGCAGCGACTTGTTTTTAGGCAGTGATTTTCAGGATCGCTGTAGTTTAATCAAAATTGTATTCGGCTAATCTGTCCTTTGAGCCACTAACATCACAATAATTCATATTTTGTTAGTGGCAAACAATTTAACAAACTATTTTCAATGTTTAAAAAACACACTGGTGTAATTTTAATTTGTAACGCTTTTCTCAGTCGACGCATCTCTAGCTTACCCTGATGTTTTGTCTCTTTGTCTCGAGCGTTTAAAGCACAGTCTATCTCTTTCTCGCCAAAGCGCTTTAGGCTTAGAGTTCATACCAATCAACGGCAAGCTATGAGCATTCTTTAGTTGGTTTTCGTAGGCTTCACTTCGCTTGTTTTAAAGAGTTTTTTTTTAACTGGAGAAATTTTAAAACTATTTCCTTTGTTATTCATAAATATTTTGATCTTTACTTTTAGAGTTTATTTTAATTTTAAACCTTTTTATTATTGCTGTTTCTTTGGTTTTTTAACATCAAATACATACAAACCTTTTGTTGCCCTAAAATCGGCATTTTTAACCAATATAATAACCCAAACCTAAACAGTAGTACTAATATACTATGTATATTTAAAAAAGAACACCTTTTATGATTTCATAATATTATTTATTATTAATATACTTAGGTTACAGAGTGACAAACTTTACAGGAATAATAATCATAAACATAAAAATTGTGTAACATTTTGACGTTGCTGTGTCATTTAAACGTGATTTCGCTGGCAATAAAGATATTATGTATTTATTTTTTATTTAAGTAAACTAAACAGTTGATTAAATAATATTATTCAATCAACGTTTAAAATGTTGCTAAATAAATATATTTACAACAAACCTACAAAAGGTTCCTAAAATCTAAAAGTTTAAAGAGTAAGTAAATATTAGAATACAAAAGTTTAATAGTAGTAAAATTTGATATTTGTTTAATAAATATAAAGAAGTGAAAATGTGAAGTTTAAAGAATTTTTGTTTGTTTAAACCCACAATTTTTCCGTCATGAAATTCGGTGAGCAAGCAAAATTTATTATACAAAAATTTATTTTTTGAAGGACGTCAAAAACAAATAAATATTTTTTTAGAAATGTTACATAATATGATACTTTATTCAAACAAAATTTCAAAGATCTTTCAAGCCAGCTTTAATTACTGCCCTGGTGTAAGTAGTTTTTGAGATATTCCACGTTTTTTTAGGTACATGTTCTTAGTTTTTTTTATTTTCAAAAAATGATTTAAAACTACTAAATAGGAAATAAATGGATACCTTCCTAGCTTGCCTACTAGCACACTTCAAGTGAAGCCAAGATATATATCAGCCTTGTAAACAGTTTTTTGTAAATATCTCAGAAACTAAAGCTCTTACGAAGTTTTTTGTTATAACACAAATTATTGAGCAAAATGTAGTCTGCTATATTCTAAAAACCGCCTATTGATACGATCCTCCGTTAAAAAGTTAGCATTTTTTAAATTTTATATTGTCAAAAAACTGTCATTAGCATTAATGGATTTTGCCCAAACTCTAATCAGCTCGTTAGAGTGTCGAAGACTATTTTACCTGAAATTTTTATGAAAATCGGTTCAGCGGTTTAGGAGCTATCGTGTTTCGTGCTGTAAAATTATCTCAAAAAAATTTTTTGTCGAAAATGATACCTTATCTAGCCATTGTTACGCGCGCTAGGAAGGTAAAAATGGATTGGATCGCGGTTCTTTTCCCTGTAGAGTTAAAATAAATTTATCCAAATCTGTCAAAATTGATAAGGTGATACAGCTGATTTGAAAAAAAAACTGAAAACAACTCTTTAAAGTATTTTTTCCAAAATTTGAGCAGTGTATTCTATGCCACCATCAGCTTTATCAAAACGTCAATATTGGAACAATATTAATTAATTATTAATTTTTTTTTGTTCTTGTTCCTGACTATCAGGACGTGTTCCAGACGGGGATCACTCGTATCCCTGTGATCGACGTTGGAGATAGTGAAAACCAAACAGTTTTAACAAGTTCCCAACGAAAACATCAAGCCATCAGTATAATTCAATGCCGGTAGGAGTATTTTCCCTCGGAGTAGTTGTTTCTGTTGGTTTTAAAAAACTTATGCTCTACACGGAGCTATCGCGTACATTTACCTGAGGATGGCCCAAAAGGTCGAAACCGGTCCGGTCGTGGATTGGCATGGATCACTTGTTCCTGACTATCAGGACGTGTTCCAGACAGGGATCAATCGTATCCCTGTGATTGACATTGGAGATAGTGAAAACCAAACAGTTTTCACAAGTTCCCAACGAAAGCATCAAGCCATCAGTATAATTCAATGCCGCTAGGGGTATTTTCCCTCGGAGTACTTGTTTCTGTTGGTTTTAAAAAACTTATGCTCCACACGGAGCTATCGCCTACATTCACCTGAGGATGGCCTAAAAGGTCGAAACCGGACCGGTCGTAGATTGGCATAGATCACTTGTTCCTGACTATCAGGACGTGTTCCAGAAGGAGATCACACGTATCCCTGTGTTCGACGTTGGAGACAGTGAAAACCAATCAGTTAATTTAAACAGAATAATAAATACATAATAATAATGGTATTTAATCCTAAAATGGCTTTACATACGACCAAAGAGGTAAAAGCCAAAAATGTTGATAAGTTGGAAATGGTTGGTCCTTTCCAGCGGTAGCTCATCATTTTAACGTAAGCTGAACAATAGTTCGTTCTGTAAATAAAAGAAGGATAAAAGAACAATTACTTGAAAGGAAACAAGGATGATCTGGCATGCCAAAAGTAAGTCAAGTTCGGTAAGATCAGGCGCTACTTCGAGTACTCGAAAATTACCCTTTCGAGAGAGAAAAGAATGCAAGCATTTTTTCACAGTTTCCTGGCAGCTAAGTACCTATTTACCGTAGAATTCAATCAAATCTCAGGTGCCGAAATGCAGCAAAAGAGACATAATTTACATTTTAAATGTATTATTTACAAAGCTAATAAAGATATTCAATTTAAAATTAAATGTTTAATAGAAACAACCACGTTATTTCTAAAAACGACCAAAAATATATTGCTAACTGGTTTTCATCAAGTTTTATTTTATTTATTTTATAAACATGCAAAAAGAAAAGCAGACGTCGTAACATTACTGTAAAATGTAAATGTCAACCCAATATAATATATATTATGTATACTGCCTTAAATAAACAACGAGTTTTTCCAGTCGTATCAGATTTTTTTGAAATCAGCTGTACATGCGAAAACTCTAGTTGATTTTAGATAGATCAGTTTTGTTTATTTTTGTACCTTTTTTTAAAGATTTATGAAAATATACAGGGTGGCCCTTTGAGGACGAAACAGGCGCGTTTTTTGATATTTATAACATGTTTTTGAAAAAACGCTTGGATACGTCGATTTTGTTTGCGAAGGGGACATGTTTTGGGTACCTTGGTGTCCGTTTCTTAAAAGGGATAATTTTTACCCTTTTTATTAAGATAGGCAGCATGGGCCGAGTCGCGCCTTGTTTTCAAAAACTTCGATTTTCTTTACAAGGTATTTTAAAAAAAAATCGTTCTATCAGTTTTTAAGATATTTGCTAGAAGCTAATAAAAAATCCTTTCTTTCGGATTTGATCCCTTTTAGACCCTTTCAAAGTCATAATTATGCACAGTTATTTCAAGAGGCGGCATTTTTACGAAAAACAAAAATTTTAAATCACTTCCATTTATGGCTTATTGAGGAAACCTTTAGCTTGATAAATTAATTAATGTTTTTAATAAATTGTTCATTTCAAGTGCGATGGACGACCAGCGATAGTTGGTAAGCAGGAACTAAAAAGAAAATCCACAATCAATCACGGTTTTAATTTTATTTGTGAAATATGTAGCTTAGGAATAATAGAGTTTACGTTTTTTCATATTTAAATAAAATTATTTGCTCCTAGCATATAAAAGTAATCTGTTTTTGTCTGGGTCTTAAAAAATATACATTTAAAATATAAGGACATATTTTTTTTGATTTTTATGGTGGAAATACGACCCAGACAATAAAGAAGATGCAAAAAAAAAGATTTATTGTCAATTTGAAATAATGTATTCTATAAGGTAAATGCTTCAGTAACACCCTGGTGTGCATAATTATGCCCACAATTTTTTTTTCAACCCTAGAGTGGAAAGCTAAAAATTATACATAACATTATTTTTCAAACTGATTTAAAAAGCATATTGCCAAAAAAAAATTTCTCTTGATAAACAAAAATCAGGTCTGAAGGGGTTATTTTCGTTTTTCGACTTTTTGCTGCGATGTCACTTCTCGGTTATTTCGATTGTATTTAATTACCACACGAGTGGTTATTATTAACTCTGTTATTTAACTTAGGGATCATAGGATTAGTCCAACACTTACGCCTGACCTTTTTTACACGGCATGCAATAATGGTTTCCTAAAATGGGTTATAGAGGTTGCAGTGAAGGACGCTTCAATTGCATGGCTGTATCAGGACCGTTTTTCTTTCGTTGAATTGCACAAAAGCCAACACATTTTTATAGTATTGTCCTTTACGCTTTTGTCCGGTTTTGCGAAAAGACAGACAAAACTTCGATTCTGTTTTTGTTTGATTATTACCAATTATTTTTTGACCGTGGATGGATGATTATGCTCATATCTTGTTTTGATGAATGACGTTTTTGATAATATCAAGTTATTAATAATTCTGTTTTTTAAATTTGGACTGTTATACAATTTTCCTTTAAGATGTTGGACGATTAATAAATACCCAAAAACGCGACTATTTCGTTTTAAAACGACCACCCTGTATTATTTTTACACCTTATAATAACAATATTTGCTCACAACTCCAATCTATTCTGATCAAATTTGATGATTACCCTTATAAATTGAAAAACAAATTTAAACAAAATTATATATTGTGTGAACTATAACGATCGTGTGAAAATCCGCAAAAAAATTATGTGAATTCAAAAATATTGTAAGAGCTTTGTTTTTTCTTTTTAAGTCAATTTCTAATTTATTAATTGTTCAGTTAAATGTCGGTATTAGGCGCTATCGAACAAATTTTAAAATTGTTTTGTTTTACAGATTATGGAAATTGCCAATTTCAACACATTTGTTTTTTTGGACTTGGAAACCACTGGTTTACCGCAATATGAAAGTAACAAAACAAAAATAACAGAACTATGCATGGTAGCAGTGCAGTCCCAACATTTATTACTGGGCACAATACCAAGAGTACAAAACAAACTTTCTTTATGTTTCAATCCAAGGAAGCTAGTGTCAGCTGATTCTGAAGAAATAACCGGTAAGAATTTTTGGGTTTGGTATTAAGTTACATGCAAATATTTAAGGAGGTAATTTTTGGGTCCACTTTGTCTTAACTTTTGAGGTACAACATGTGAGGGATTTTCAAAAATTCTCCCTTTTTACTAATATCTGTGATAGATCTCTAGATGTTTTTGTAAAATCTGGTAAATCCTTTTTTTTATATATATAAAGTTAGCAGAACAACTTTGGAAATTGAAAAAAATTATATGCTCATAATTGCCGTTAATTATCTGTAAACTAGTTGTAAAAACAAAAAATTTGCCGTGTCCGTTTGTAAAAAAAATGGTGTTTTTCTAACTTTATATAAAGTTAGCAAAACACTATTTAAAAAAAAGAGGCACGGCAAATGTTTGTTTTTACTAACTAACTAATTTTCGGATAATTAACGGCAAATTGTGCACAATTTTTTTTTAGATAAATCCATTATTTCTATAGGTGTTCTGCTAAGTTTATATAAAGTTAGCAAAACACAATTTTTTTTTAAACGGGCACGGCAAATTGTTTGTTTTCACAACTAATTTACGGATAATTAACGGCAAATTATGAGCATATAATTTTTTTCAATTTCCAAAGTTAACTGCTAACTTTATATACATCTTCCTTTTCATTAAGAGGTATTTTCTAATGTATCTATTTCATTGCCCTAGGTCTTTTTAAATAAAATAATGTAATGCCACTGGTTTTTTTTATAAAAACTATTTTTGAAATTATAATTTTTTGCTGAGCAAATATCGTTTTTTTTTATTTTAACATACTATTTTCGGATAAAAAGATTAATTGATTCATTTGCATCTCGTTACACCCCTACAAAAATAATTGTTTACGTTCTACATTACAAAACGATAAGTACAAGGTATGTGCCAACAAAAAAAATACTCTGCCTATTTATGGGCACCTAAGCTCACACGATTAATGTATAATGTAATTTTTACCCATTTTGGTCCACGAAAATAACTCCCTATCCGCCATCCAGGAACGCTTTCGATTGGAGATCCCCCCTCCCCCAATGTAACACCACTGAACAAAACAAAGTATAATGTTTTTTTATCTTCATATATTCAGTAAAATCGGGGTAGTTTTTGAGTTATGCGCGTTCGTCGTTACAAACAGACAAACGGCGCGATAAAAAAGTTTCCAAATTATGTGAAACGCAAATCCGACTAAACACAAATTTAAATTAATTTAAAAACATAACGTTAGGTTGGATGTTAGTTCTAACGTCATATTCATAGTGAAAAAGAAGTTTAATAACCCGTTTTCTGACGCTAGAAAAATAATCTTATGTTTTTATAACGTTTTTTGAAAGTGATTTTCGAACGTTAAAAAATATTGATTTTTAACAGTGGAAAAGAAATGTTTTTGTAACATTGAAAAATAAATGTTTTTTAACAATGAAAAAATATATTTTTTCCAAATATCCCTAAAGATAAGGTAACATAAATAACGTAAATAAAATTATTCTATTTTGAAAACGCAGGGCAGCAACAGTCTGTTGAGGTTTTCGTGAACTCCACACTCAGTAAAGGAAATTCGGATCCGTAGCTTCTGAAAATAAAATTTAAAATTCTATGTAAGCAATAATTTTGTAGTAAGTGCCTCGCTACAAGGCCAAACAATTCATGCTCAAGTGAATACAAGGCAAACAATTTCAAGGCGCCTATTCAATTTAGCATGAATGCAAACGAAGCATTCGTTTGGTCCCACTGCGAGGCTTGTGAATTCTGCCTCAAATGAATACGCGGCTTAAGGTCCGGCCGCTAATCATTCGCGGTGAATTGTCGCATTCCTTGTCTGATTACCTATAACGTTAGGTATGCGATATTTCATACAAAACCATTTTTTTTTATTTTGTTTACTTTCTTACCTTAGGTTGTGGTGCTTCATTTAGATCACTGCATACACATATGTTGCTCTTTAACTATACCATCTTTCCCACACAACTGGAGTAATATTCCTATCCAAATATGTATTCACTATCATTATTAATAATTGTGCTTTTAATTTGCCATGTTTGTTTCTACAAAAGGTAAATATTGTAACCAAAATTGCACAAAGCGTATCTGCTATCGACTCGTATGAACTCGCAGCGAAATGCAACTAAACATGGCGATGGCCCGTTCTGGTAGTGGAACTATGCGGCAGCGCCGTCTATAGTATTATTTTTTTTTAATGTTTAAAAAACAAAACAGTTATTAGCTTCATATATCTTAAATTCAACGTTAGAAATGAGATCTAGGAAAAACATTATAAAAATAACCATATATTGATGGTATTATTTTTAATGTTAGTGAAATTATGTTTATTTTTAATGCTGGTTTCTTAACGTTATTAAGAAATATATTTTTGGTAATGCTTTTACATGAAATTTTCGTTAGGATTTTCTACATGTTTTTATAATCTCAAAAGTTGACTTAATTTTAACACAAATTTGTGTTAGAAAAAAAAACATATTTTTTTTCAACATTTCTTTAACGTTTTTGTGCTTAGTGGGAAAACATATAAACTTTTTCTTATTTATTACAAGATTACCATAGCTCACACTACTATAGTTATAGTATACGTATGAGCTAATATCTAGTGTAGTATCACAGATGCTCATAAAAAAGGAGATTTAAAAAAAACCCTGCACCTCAATAGTTTATAAACGTTTAGGTGTGGAGTAATAAATTCTTACTCTAAGCATTTAGGACAATATTCATATTGTTACGGGTTCACAGCAACAAATAAAACGATATTTCAATTTATTTCGACAACTCAATGTACAAAAACGTCACCAAAACTGTTGCGCGATGTCCGGCCCTATAATAGGGTCTGCGATCTTTCGCGAACAACCTATCGTTTTTCGATACTAGAATGTTCGCGTCCAAGTACGAGTGTGAGTCATAGATAACGCAACTAAAACCTAGACTAATAATACAATCATAAGATAAGTCAACTTAATACTACACTAAACCTTAATAAATTCTAACTATAAAATTTAAATAACTTAAATTTGCAACAATATAAAGGTTTCTTTCTCGAAATGGATCCAGGAATTACCCCCTAAAATATCAGCATGTAATTTAATAACACCCTGTATATGTGTATGTGTGTAAATGTGGGTGACAAATAAAAAACGTGTGAGTGACTGTGACCGATTTTTAGAAATTCATTTGACAACGACACCTACAAAATGTGTCATTGACTAAAAACAATAGCTGGTAAAATATTATATACAGTGGGACATTCGTGATATCCTCCGGGCCCACATAAGGTCACTCATCGTCAAGCAAGTTTTACAGGTAGCAAAGCCTAACTCTGATTTTTCCTCGGTTTCGCATTGGCGGCTCGTTGTTATTTTAAAAATGTGGTTTTAACACAGTATAGAGATCTATTTAATAATGATACAGTTTCAAGATAGTTTGCAGCATAACTTTTTAATTCTAATTACATAAATATATATAGTTTAGGTTCCTTCATACTGTGTAAAATAACATCTTCAAAATAAAACAGAACCGCCAATGCGAAACCGAGGAAAACATGGCAAAAATAATAACCAAAAAATAGAAAGCCTGACGTTAGCTTCGCTTCCTATAAAGCTTGCCTTTACGATGAGTGCCCTTAGGCCCACATTCCATTATTTTCTTGTGAGCCTTTTTTTTTGTTATTGTCAATTTAATCGAAATTTTAGATCTGTCAATCTTTGCCAATGTTACATTTCAAAGTAGGATCAAGCTTGTTACTGAGGAGCCTGTACTCGAGGACATTATGTTGAGTAGGCGACTAGACACATAGAACGCCCTTTTCGCCTACTGTGTCCTTCTTTCGCCGAAAAATCTGGCCATCTTCTGTCAAAGGCTAGAATATCGGGCCACCCGAGATTCAGAAGGTCCTCTGTCTCAAAGGCTGCCTCTTCGATAACCTCTCTTCTTGCCAAGGGTCGTGTCCTCGGTATGACGCCTTCTTTCACTTTCGCCGAGTGTTCTGGTAGCACCTATGATTACGAACGCAGTGTCCGGTGAGGACTCTTACTATGGCTTTCCCCTCTTTGCGTTCTAGGGAGTCGCCATTCCCTACGAGGCTTACTGTATCCGGTCACACACTCCTTTTCTTTTCCTGTATTCGTCCACTTCTTTTGTATCTGTTTCTCGGCCCACTCTGCTAGGTCCGACTTGAGCTGCCTTCTTGTGATCCCCAGGAAAGGTTCTTCTAATGGATATAATCTTTTAACTCATAAGCTACCTTGACTTTAGCTATCATGTTACCCTAAAGTATCAAATAAAGCATTAATAACGTTTTTAGTTGACGTGAAAATGCTATCCTTGTGTGTTTGTTATCTGTACTTCTAAACCGCCTAGGTTTCAGATCCGTGGTGAGTGTAATTATTTTCTTTTAGGTTTATCAAATTATTTATTGGAGCATTTGCAATGGTTTTCAAGTAAAACTGTTGACTCAATGAATTTGTTTTTTGACCACCTACCAAAGCCCATATGCCTGGTAGCGCACAACGGAAATTATTTCGATTTTCCTATTTTAAAAGCAGAAATACAAAAGACTGGTACTCAACTTTTGGAAGATATTTATTGCGTAGACTCACTTGACATCTTTAGACATCTTTATTGGTCTGAAAATGACGACACTGTAGACGCAGTAGATTCTGCAGAAACAGTAAAGGATGATAACGACGCTCTAAAACAAGCATTAAAAATTCAAAAAATAAATGAGACCACACCAAAAAAAGGAGCTTGCGAAATACAACCCAACAAAAAGGCAAGAAGTGGGAACGTGAGCAGAATTTTACCATTTAGGTAAGTTGGAGAAATTTGTAGTGAAGTCTAGCAGTAGCCTTTTGTTAGCGACAAGAGACTTTAAAGCGAAAGTGTAGATAAGTTTTTCATCATGTTGTGCGTGTAATCTTATTGGTCTATATATCTTTTTGATATCTGCTGCCATAAATTGATGTTAGTTCGGCTGCACGTAATTTGAACAGTTTGTGTTCCGTCAAAGTTTCTAACTGTATTTTGTTAATGGTGCTTGTCGCAATAATTTCCTTCTTTGGAAATACTTCTAAATTATCCCACAAATTTGATGATCTTCTTTAATGCAAGATACTGACTACTTGAATGTTTCTTTTTTATTGGGGTGGGATCTTTCCAGATAAAATCCGAGCAAATTATTTCCTATGGGATCTGCAAGATCATCGTTTTGCCATTGATTGATCTTTAAGTTAACTTCTTCACTTGGGAAACTCTGTTACTTTTGAGGACATTCATTTTGAAGTTACTAGAAAATCTGGGTTTTAGTTTTTATCTACCATTCACTTTGCGGCTTGATGTTCTGCACTTTCTTTCATAAGATAACGGCGTCTTCTAATATAAATGTGTCTTAAGAGCCTGGATCTACGTATACATGAAGAAATTCATACATGAAGAAATTCAAACATTCTTTGATGGTTTTGGACTTTGATCATGGCAGTTGCTAGTAGGACCATTTAATTTTACCTTATATAGCGTGGTTGGCTTGATTGATAATTTTACCTTATATAGCGTGGTTGCCTTGATTGATAATGATGCCGTTGATTTTTTCGCTGTTTCTGTGAAATCTTTTGCATATAACATTGCTGGAATAACATCTTACTTGTCGCAGACAGCTTTTCTTTTTCTTTGTAAGTTTTTGGGTTTTAAAGCAGTTGTAGATATGGTGGTTGGTTTTGTTGCAGTATCCACAATTTTCAGTGTTGTGTACTTGTTTGGTAATCTTTCTTCTTCTCTTGTTGGTTCGGTCGTAGAATAAGGTGTGTAAGAAGCTTAGAGTCTTTTCTATCTGCTACAGTTTGTTTAGTTCTTTACTCTATTCGCTTAGAGGTCTTCATGCACTTTTCGTGTTAATAAAAAGCTGACTCCTGGGGGTCGATTTTTGTCAATTAGAACTTCGTCCGGTTTAGCCGGGCTAAAAACTTTAGCCTTCAGATTTGGCCCGCAATCCGGCAAAGCCGCGATCGTGTCGTTGTAGGTGAATGCAAATGGCTGTCGGTCGTCTGTTGTTGGTGTGCCGGTGTTTTATGTGGATTTATTTTCAATTTTTTTCTTCATAGTTAATTGGTGTTCAGTGGTGCCACCCTCGACCCTGAGGTCTTCGGTAGAAGGCTTCGAGAAAAATCGGTAGATTTTTTAATCATCTCAGCAAGCAGTGCCTGGAGAACTATCGATAGTTTGGATTGATTTAGTAGGTAAATTGTGTTTCTACGATTTGTTTCTACTGACAAAATACCAAAATTAAGAATTAAATAAAAAAACTAGGTACATACTAGGGACCTATTGCAATAAAGCCAGGTACAAATTGTGCCGGACACTATATTGACAGTTTTGCATTAAAAACTGACAGTTGATCTTTCTAAATTGACATACCAAAGTCGAATTTAGAAATCCAGTCGTTTATTTTCCATTGTGGCGTCACTATTAATTCCGACTCTTATAATACACAATGGCCTTATTTTGAAAGAGGACAGCTGTTCTTATAAAGTGAAACTGTCAATATAGTGCCCGGCACAATTTGTGCCTGGCTTTATTGCAATAGGTCCCTATTAGGTAGATAATATTATAAAAAAACCTCAGGGTAAAAACCTCAGGGTTTATAATAGCGTGATGCCGGTTGCGGCTGAGTATATCGCAAAATCCAAGAGATGGCGCCATAAATACACTTTTAAAAACAATGGCTTGAAATAAGATTTTTATTCTACAAAGGATCTTACATAAAAAGAATATTTTATTTATGGTGTTTTTTTTTAATCGCGATTACGAGGCGTATCAAAAAAAAACAAGTTTATATTGAAAAAAAATCGGTAGAAAACTATGGTAATTCGGTATATCTTAAAGTAAAAGGCTAAATCGGTAGATCTACCGAAAAATCGGTAGAGGTGGCAACACTGTTGGTGTTTGTTGTTTGGTGTAATAATAAGACCATTGGTGTCGTAAGTTTCGTGCTGTTATAGTTATATTGTTTTTAGTATTTTGGGTCGCCAAAGGAAGGAGTCACAAATCCTGAATTTTTGCGTTACCTAATTTATAAATGTTTACAAAGGGACTGTGCTTAAAGTATGTAACGCTCTAGGGAGGTTTGACCTTGCCTTACACGCAATGTTTTTTTAATGTGTTTTTTCTTGAAAATGCGTTACGAGGGGGAGTTAAAAATCCTGAATTTTTGCGTTGCATAATTTAAGGATGTTCCCCTATACATAACCATTATTTTGAATTTTTATGATGATTTTAACTTTGTATACTAACTATAGGTAGGGACGTTTCTTTTCATATATCATCAGGAGATTTTATGGGTGGAGCTTCAAGACTATGTAGAACTATTCATATCTTCTCGTCTTTTGTGAGGGGCATATTTAAAATAAATGGAGCCCATCTGGGATGGAAAACTTTGTATACTTTGTTTCTCTTCTTATATCATCAGGAGATTTTATAGGTGAAGCTTCGTTTAGAACCACAGGTTATCCAAGTAGAGCTATCCAAATCTTCTTGTCTTTTGTGAGAGGCGTATACCATGTCCGCACGTGTGAGAAATCAACTTATCATTTTTTTATAACTAGTAATATAATTAAAAAAAAATTGTTTGTTTATTGAGAAATTCCTTCATACTTCTGTCAAAGTAAGCGTCATAAAAATCACGGCGAACTCGATTTTCTGAAATAAGTGAAAGAATTCTACCAAGCTGCACTGACAACACTGCGGCTCGCGATCACTGACTTGTATGAACACTGAGAAATAAATTCGGCGTACAATTCGTGTTAGAAAACGGTTTTTGTTTTCTTCATAGAATGAAATTCGTAAAAAAATTAGCTCTAGAATGTTGTGTTTACTAATATCTAAGGTTGTTTTGCCTTTTTGGTTCAAAATATTGAGCAGAAACCTTCCACGATATTTTGCCAGTTCTAGTTGAACTCAATGCAGCCCAATTTTATATGGCTAAAAATTTTTGCCGGCTAAAAACGATCGGAGGTCGAATCTACAAAAATCGACCCCCAGGGGTTGAAAACCCTTACCTTTGGGAACACAATTCCACTTATTGGACATCTATCAAACGCATGCCAATGAAAAACAGAAGAATTTTGGAAAATTCACAATTTTTTTATTTTTTAACCGATTTTTTTTCACTTTTATAAACCCTATGAATTACTTGCATTTTTAATGTTTTTGTGTCTCAAAATAAAATATATTATCATGTTTTTTTTTGTGTCTTGACAAGTTGTATCCATCGTAGGTTTTATTTTTACCATAAGTTAAAAAGTTTTCTAGTTATGCTCAAAAATACTCCGAAATTGGGCTGAGGGTTCCCTTAGACACCAGAATTTTACTTTTCATAAAAAATTCAAAAGTGAAAAAAATCCTTTAAAAATTAAAAGGCTCTTTGTATCGGTGGAAAGGCAATTTAAAGCTCTACAAAAAACTACTAAACCATTTTTCTCTTAAAATTACTGCTTTCGTCAAAAATCGAATTAAAGCGATGTGGAAAATAAGCTTTCCTAATCAGTGCGCAAAGTTATTTTCTCGCACGCCGAAGCAGTTAGATTTGGCTAAGCTTTAAGTGCGGGAAAGCTACTTTGCGCACGTGACAGGAACAATATTTTTTCTTCGACTGTGCAGAAAATATAAAAAAATAAACCATCAACACCACATCGAACTACTGGAAACTGTAAACTGATAGGAAAGTGTTGAATGACAATGTGTTTCGGTTGCTAAGGGAACAGACCGTATTTGACACAAAAACGCGTATATTATTCCTGTTTTTGTCAATTAATAAATGCTAACTTTTTAATGGAGCGTCGTATCAATATGCGGTTTTCGGAATATATTAGACTACATTTGGTCAATAATTAAGAGCTTTACTTTTTGAGACATTTTCAAAAAACTGTTTTAAAGGCTGATATATCATGGCTTCACTTCAAGTGTGCTTATAGGCTAGCTAGGAAGGTATCAGATCCGTCATGGATCCATTTATTTAATTATTGCTTTTGATTATAGCCCAAGCTTTAAACTACAAGACGTTTATAGAAGAGTGACCAATACTGAACCGACGTATGCACATCAAGCGGAGGGGGATACGATGATGTTGCTTAGCTGTGCTATAAGTTTTGGAAGTAAGTTCACTGATCAGGCTAAAGTTACTAGCCGCAAATTTACTGATATTCGGGCTATGACACCTGGAACTAAAATTGGTACCAAACGATAATAGGGAATTATTGGAATAAAGCCATGCAATAATAGTGTTAGGCCGTATTTTGACAGTTTTGCATTGGAATATGACAGCTAATATTTCCATATAAGGATTTAGTTTACTAAACAAACCTAAATAAATACTGTCGACTTTAATTATAAACTACTTAGTTTTAAATTCCACTTTGGTATGTCAATTTTGAAAGGTCAACTGTCAGCCTGCAATCTAAATCTGTCAAAATACTGCCTGACACTATTATTGCCTGGGTTTATTCCAATAAGTTCCTAATATCTAAGTTATGAGGCTAAAAATTTAATTTAATAGTTCCGTCACAATAATAACCTGAGACAAATTTCGTGTCGAGTTGAAAAAGCTAAATTCAAAAAAAGGATATGTGATCTAAAAGTGATGCAGAAGGTTTACCAAGCTGTTTTTAAAGTAATTTATTTATTTTTTTAATTTTAACAAAGTGGGTTCATTCATATCATATGTAATAGACAACAAAAATGGGTAGCGTGTTAACGCTTTCTAGAAATACCTGTCTTTATATTTTACAGCAACATTTTGTATTTTTATATTATTTTTAAACTGTATAATTATTTTAACGAACTTTTAGTATTTTTATAAAAATGTTATTTATATATATTTAATTTTTATCATGTGACTGAAAATTTTAAATAAAAGTACACATTTTAAATAACGGTGTATGACATTTTTAAATTAATTTATACTCTTGCATAACAATTATTTATAGGGTTATTCAAAAGTAAGCGGCATCCTTTCGGAGACGTAATCCTTGCATAAAAATACTCTGCCAATTTATGGGCACATAAGCTCACACTACTATAGTTATACTGTACGTGTAAGCTAATATAACTAAAATGTGAAATATGTTTTATTTAACTCCAGACTCAATTACCTTTCGTTTGATACCACACAAGCCATGTTTTGACTTAAACTCTAATTTTCGAAATCTACCCCCAGCCATTTTTTTAATCACCTAAAATGTATTTTGTTTAACTCCAAACTCAATTACCTATCGTTTGATATTACACACGCCATATTTTCACTTAAACTCTAATTTTTCAAATCTACCCCCACCCTTTTTTTAAAATCACCTAAAATGTATTTTGTTTAACTCCAGACACAATTATCTATCGTTTGATATCACACACGCCATATTTTCACATAAACTCTAATTTTTGAAATCTACCCCCACCCTTTTATTGGGCTTGCGTTCGGTGGATTTTGTTCATTTTTAAATGGGACCATCTCGACCCAAGACCCAGCCTAGGTACCAAATTTCATTCAAATCGGGCAAGCGGTTTTTGAGTTATGCGCGTTGGTCTTTACAGACATACCGACAGACAGACAGACAGATAGATAGACAGACGGCGCAACAAAAAAGTTTTAAAATCATCTGAAACGCAAAGATATATAAACATTTTTGAAATCGGAGCAACTTTTTTTTTCTCGAAGAAATTACGATCACCATAGCTCTACTATAGTATAGTAGTAGTGTGAGCTAATAGGGCAAAAAGTTCCTGTTATATGGGACCGAAAATCAAGGAGCTACGCATCTTTGAATAGGACACCTCAAACTCTATACCTTTAAAACCCGTTACAATTAAATATTAAAAATTTGTGTATTCGATGGAAAATAAGAAATTTTGAACATTTTCTCCAAATTGTTCAGTAAAATGTTGGTAAATACGTGTTTTTTTTTCTATGGTAATGCATATTAATTTAATATTATTTAAAGTCGATTTTCTCGTAAACGGTACGCTCTATCGAAACCTTATGTAAAAAACTCTAGAATTTTATAATTTTCAGACAAAATCGCAAAAACCTAGAGTAAAAGAAATAGGGATGTTTTTACCCATACTCTCCCCTAAAAATTTTAAACTTATTTACCCTGAAATGTTTATATAGTACACAAATTTTTAAAATTTAATTGTAAAGGGTTTAAAAGTTAGGGCCTGTCCCTAAACTACGTAACGCTTTAGGCGGGAGGGAGGGGGGGGTTTGGCCTTGCGTTACACTCAATGTTTTTGTAATGTGTTTTTTCTTGAAAATGCGTTACGAGGGGGGGGGGGGGGTCAAAAATCCTGAATTTTTGCGTTACGTAATTTAAGGACGTTCCCTTATAGAAAAAAAATCGTCTTTAGGGTGTCCTGTTCAAAGGGGCGTAGTACCTTTTTACCCTAATTTTATGGAAGGATTACACCCCCGAAAGGATGCCGCTTACTTTTGAATCCCCTTATATACATGGTGTCTCTAAAAGGTCTGTACAAAATCTTAGCACATATTCCTGAGGTCAAAATAAGTCGATTTAAAGCAACTTACCTTAGTCCGAAATTGCTCCGTTTCAGAGATACAGGGTGGTAAATTTAAACATTAAAAATCGATTGTCTTAAAATTTATGAACATTTCTCAACGCATTATTTTAAAAATTGGTACTCGGGGGTTTTTAGGGATGCGAAACCTAAAAATGGATACCTTTTCACTGTGGCCGTTAGAGGGCGCTTCACAATGCTCTTTTTATGGTTTAAAATGACTACAACTTTTTTCTCAGTGTAACTTTTAACTTTTTTTGTAAAGAAAATATTTTCCTGAATCTTTTTAAGTCAAAAAGGTACTCTTGTTAACATGCGCTAAAGTAAGTCGTTTTCGAGATATTTCCGTTTTTAGTGAAGTTATTTTGAATGACTATTTCACTAGTGTTTTACACTGGCAAAATGCCATAGCAACGGCCAGTTTTCTACTGACTATTGTTCTCAAAGCTTTATTCAAGTTTGTTGCTTTTCAGAAATTTTGCTATGAAATTTTTTAATTTAAAAATTTAATTTTTAAATTCACCACCCTGGATTTCTGAAACGGAGCAATTTTGGTCTAAGGTAATTTGCATTAAATCGACTTATTTTGACCTCATGAATATGTGCTAAGATTTTGTAGAGACCTTTTAGGACACCCTGTACATATTACCCAATCCACTCTACTATGTACCGGACGCGTTTGGCGTACTCTTTGAACTTACCGAAACTTTTGTTTCATCTCTCTACGGCAAATAATAACAAAGATTTGGCGAGGTACGTTTATAAAAAATTACACTGTACAGGGTGTCTCAATATATTTTTCCCACCCTTTTAGACCATGAATAATTGATATAGGAATATAAAAGAAATTGTGTTCGAACTCGCGAGACTTTTACTTTCAAATTGCATCTTGACTTTATTCCTGATGGTTACCGTATTTGACAGGCGCTTGAATTTATAGTTTTTGTAAATTGGATGCTCCTTATATTATTTAATTAATAGATTATGCTTGGAATATACTCTCCAAAAATACCCGATATGTCGCAGTTTTAATAAATAGTTTCTGAAATATTAGCGATAATTTTTTAAATGATAAACAAATACCATTACCACTTTTGTGTTAATTTCAGTTTCCTTATTTCGAACTATGTTAGTCCTCATGTATAAACAGTGACAATGACAAATATATTTTTTTAGATGACGCTCAAAATGACAACCGGTAACGACAACAAAGTTTATATGTCGTGTCACATTATGTCATTGTCACTGTTGATACATGGGGACTAACATAATTTGGAATAACGATACTTAAATTAACACAAGAGCGGTACTGTTATCTTTTTATCATTTAAACAAATACTTGCCAATATCTCAGAAACTATGGCTCTAAACTACAGCATATCGGGTATTTTTGGAAAATATGTTCCAAGCCTATAATTTATTAATTAAATTATATAAGGAGCATCCAATTTACAAAACCTATAAATTTGAGCGCCTGTCAAATATGGTAAGCATCAGGAATAAAGTCAAGATGAAATTTAAAAGTAAAAATTTCGCGAATTCGAACACAATTTCTTGTATATTCCTATATCAATTATTAATGGTCTAAAAGGGTGAAAAAAATATAATGAGACACCCTGTACATGATTGATTGCATTTAAAAGCACACTTGCTCTATCATTGGATTGAGGGCAATAAAAACTGTAAACCGTGACATAATAAAAAAAATCTATAATTAAAAAGGCGTGGGAATTACAATTTGTGTTCTAACTAAATCCAAATCCTCCTCCCCCGCCAAATCCAAAACCTCCTCCACCACCACCTCCGCCTCCACCACCACCGCCGCCTCCTCCGCCACCGCCATAGTTGTTTCCTAAAAAGTAAAAAATAAATTATAATGTTAAGTTAATTATCGATTTTTAAGAAAAGTTTTAAGGTAAAAACCGCATCTTGATAAAGCAAGCCGTTTTTAAACTACAGGTGCTTTTGAAAAGTTTTGGGAGGGGGCCTATAATATTTTTTATAAAGAATCCAACGGTCAAATTGAGGTCCTCTGTCACTTTTTGTTTTTGAGATATTACATATACAGTCAAACATCTATAACTCGAATTTAAAGGGACAACCAAAACAGTTCGAGTTATAAAGAGTTCGAGTTAAAGAAGTTAAAATACATTTAAAAAGTGCAGGGACCAATTAAAACGTTTGAGTTAGAGAGGTTCGAATGCAGTTGATATATGTGAAATTTAGTACCCGTAAATTAAAATTCAAACAAGTTTTCGTGGCTAATCGGGTAAAAAAAGAAGGGTTTTTTGTTTCTCTAGTATTTTTCCGTGGGTAGCTCGAAAGCTTAACCTCACGGGGGTCCAAGATCTAATGGACACCTAATAAGTGTTGACAGTTAACTGTTTCGTCCTTATGGCACTCCTCAGAACACTGCTTGGTCAATGTGACCCCTTCTAAATTAAGTATGCGACTTTATCTCTCACCTTACATAGTTAGTGAGAAAACAAAACCATGTACCCAACAAGAAGCGCCATCTACCGAAGTACGAGCGAAACTAAAACAGCAGCAGGCGAGTAAAACTGCTATATCATCGATCGATGAAAGTATCGATTGAAAGAAAAAATTCATCACGTGACCTACGACACACATTGTCCTTCTAGATCAGATCAACGCCAATCGCGTTTGTTCCGCTATCAAGAGCGCTTCTTGTTGGGTACATGGTTTTGTTTTCTCACTACCTATGTAAGGTGAGAGATAAAGCCGTATACTTAATTTAGAAGGGGTGTCACATTGACCAAGCAGTGTTCTGAGGAGTCCCATAATGACGAAACAGTTAACTGTCAACACTTATTAGGTGTCCATTAGATATTGGACCCCCGTGAGGTTAAGCTTTCGAGCTACCCACGTAAAAATACTAGAGAAACAAAAAACCCTTATTTTTTTACCCGATTAGCCACGAAAAGTTGTTTGAATTTGTAGTTGATATATTTCTGATAATCACCTTCGTTTTTAAATTTTATTTAAAATTACGCATCACAGTCAATATATTTTTTAAAGTGTTTTTTCATATTTTAATTAGAGAATCATTGGAATAAGGCCAGGCTATAATAGTGCCAGGCAGTATTCTGACAGTTTTACATTGAAAACCGCCAGTTGATCTTTCAAAATTGACATACCAAAGTCAAATTTAAAACTGTCGTTTATTTTCTATTAATAAAGGAAGGCAGTATTTATTCCGGTACATATAGTAAACAAAGGCCGTATATTGAAAGATCACAGCTGATCTTACAAATACTGCCTGGCACTATTATTTATTAATTCCTGTAAACCAATTAAAATATAAAAAAATAGCTAAAAAAAAACACCTAATCTATTTGTATAGTCGGGGACTTTTTAAATTGCCGCCCTCGAAAATAAAAAATATTCCTATTTGAAATTCGGAAAAGTATTTTGAACCAAAACAAAAAATTGTAAACCTTACCTCTGTCTGTATACATACATATTTTTTAAAAAAATTGATTTCTTTAAATGATTAATTTTGACAGAAAAAAAATACAACGGCAATTTAAAAAGTCCCCGACTGTACCTAGATAGGTTTTGATGCCCAAAGCGCACTTACAAAAAGGTTTTGATGCCCAAAGCGCACTTACGAAATTATACAGCGTGGTAAATCATATGTAGGTGAAACGAAACGCCCTCTTTAGGTTAGAGTAAATGAACATCTAAAAAGTACAGAATTAGGGGATATTGAAAAATCCGGTTTAGCGGATCATACATGGGCAAATGATCACAGGATTCAATGGTCTGAAGCTAAAGTTTTGCATAATGAGTCACATTGACGACTTGAAGCTGCGTTTATAATGCAGAATAAAAAAGTTTTCAGTCAACCAAGCACGGACATACCAAACATATGGAGACCACTCCTTAAGGAAAACAAGCGTCTTAGGATTTAAAAAGGGGGCGGTCCGTCACACCTGACTGCACATCAAGTAGTATAAGTAGTAGCCTTTAGACTGGATTGTTTAGTTTACACTTGAAAACGGTTAGAGATACTTACTAACCGAAACGTGTTTAAAATAAATAAAGACAAAGTTCGAAATTTTATTTCTACTCAATCATTGTCTACGAGTTTCAAACAAACAAACATACATATTTACATACATATCTTAAGCGAAAAACATTACCCTTCCTTTCGCTGTGCTGCAGTTGGGTAAAAATAAACAGTATAAAAAATACAAAGAATATAAACCAATAAAGGGATCATTCCATAAAGAAATAACAATTATATAACATCTCAAAAACTAAAAGTGAGAGATGAAATTCAATTTGACAGTTGGATTCTTTATAAAAAATGGTAAATGGTTTATAAAAGTGGGGATCAGTTTTGTTCTCCCCTAGAAACACCAGAAACCCTCCAAAAACATAAAATTTGGGATACCCTGAACATTTAAACGATCAATTTGTCATTTAAATTACCCATCTCACCCTTACTTACCAGGATGTGCAGGTGGATGACTAGGTGGCGCTGGATGTACTGGCCTGGGAGCGGGATGTGAAGGTCTACAACAAGTAGGTGGAGGCGCCGGTGCTGGCTTGACTATAACTGGTTTTACTATGACAGGTCGTATCACAGGCCTTACGACTACAGGATGTACGACTGGCCGTACAACGACAGGATGTACAACTGGCTGAACCACGGGTTGTACAACTTCTTGAGGTTGTTGCTGAACGACGTAAACGTAACCGCCAGAATTTTTTCTCTTGTGACATTTTGATGGAGTTATTGATAGACCTATTGTTAGAAACTAACAAAAACAGACAGAATTAAAATTACTTATTTTTAGTAATCTTTCCACTTCCTGCAGTTTAAGTACGCACAGATATTGCGGAAATACGGATACTATTTTTTGTAAAATATACTTTTTAGTTAATTGGTGACGTTTCAAAAATAATCGTCGAAACGTCACTGACGAATTAAAAGTATATTATAACAAACAATAGTGTCTTTATCCTCACTATATCTACGTGTAAGTAGTTCTTATTAGATGCCCTCGATACATTTTTATAGTTGTTTTTCCAGGTTTATCTGTCTCGCTCAACACACTATTTTTTTAATTTTTAGCCCCCCCCTCAATTTTAAGGAACTAGATCCTCCACTGTGTGATCAACTTTGGAACTTTTAAAGAAACACAACCCCACAAAAAAAATTTGAGATCCGTAAGACAGACCATATTATTTCTATGTATTTTTCGACGCTAAATCCGAATACGGGGTCAAAAAAGTCCTTAGAAGTTTTAAATTTTCCCCATTGGGTTCATTCATTCCAAATGTGTTCTGATAAGTAGTTTTCTTTGAAATGAATTTAGATAAACTCAAAAAACTGCCAATTTGGCTAAATTAAATTCAGATATCTCGAAAACTACATACACCAGGGTGAGGATACATGGCTTGTTTAAAAAATCTTTAAAAAACCTGTCGAATGAAGTGAAATAATGTAAAATTTTTCAAAATTTCAAAAACATTTTTAAATTGTTTTCTGTAAATTAAATTATCATATCGCCCCCTTAGTGCAACAACTAGATAAGTCGAAATTTATGCATTTTGAGTTATCCAGTTAAAGCTGACCTATTTTTCATTCTGTTTTTAATGCAACATATTGTACTTGTACGAGCAATCAAACTTGTTTAAAGAGTGACAAGGAATAGATAACTCCGAAAATGCACATTTTATAAAAAGACATCTTGAGATTTCTAGTTGTAGCACTGGCATTATTACGTTTCAAGTTATCTAGTTATTGCACTAAGTGGAAGAAATGATACCTCATATAAAAGGTCTGTTAAAGGCCTTTCAAGCAAGCCATATATCCCTACCCTGGCGTAAGTAGTTCTCGAGATATCTAAATTTATTTTAGTCATTGTGTAAATATTTACTCAATGTTTTAGTACATAGTAAGCCAAATGGACATTTTTTTGTAAGATCCATTGTACCAACTTTCTTGAGTTAGAAATAATTTATCCTCTAATTTAACAATGCCTGACTCCAGTTTTATCTGCCCGTTCAACAATCAAAGAAAAAAAAATATATTATAAGACTGCCTGTCTATTTTAAAAACCCGAAAATGATTTGCCTAGTGGAAAAAATAAAGCGAGTAGCACTAGAACAGAACTTCAAAAAACCGAACAAAGCGCAATAAAACTCACCAATAAGATAAAACAATTCATTGTAAATTTTATTACAAGTAAAGCACTGTCGAGAAAAACAAGCAAACAACTAATGTAACAACAACTTACGACTAATAATTTTATTATATACTCACAAACAAACAAAATAGATTTTAAGATAAACCCCACATTCCCAGTGGTTCTGTAAAGGGTAATTAAACGGTGAACAGATTTTATATAATTGCCACACATACGTTATTATCTAAATAATAATTTTGTTAATATGTTTTATGGGTAAATTCAATCCCCGTCTAATTTTAACGTTTTGTCAGAATTTCCAAATTTTTCCGTTCACGTTAAAAATATTATTCATTTTTTTATTTAACTGAAACCGGAAGTTAACGAATCTGAGCACCTAATCAATGAATAAACTATAAAATTCCCCATTTATTTTACCATTAGCTTCGGAGGGAATTCCCGAGTTGATATACTGTCCTCCACAGTAATAGGGTGTTTGAAAATAGTAAAAAATAAATATATATTTATTTTTAGATATTTCTTTAGGTCTTGGGAATGATTGCTAAAAACAAACTTTTTTGTTTAATTTTTTCTCAAATTCATAGTTTTTTAATTAAATAAATTCATTGAAGTAAAACAATTAGCCACGTAATTCAAAACAGGCGGTCTACCAATCAGCTGCGAGTGACGTCACAAAACAGTAAACGCCTCGAACAAACTTATTTTCTGTGTTATTTTCTTATGGATTTACGGGTGTAAATGACTCTTAGGCACAGTGCTAAATTGAACATAAAGAAGTTTGGCTGTAATAGCAAAGTTTAAAAAAACATTTCCAAACTAGTAAGAACCTTTCATTTTGAAATTTGTATTGGAGAACTTGGCCTAACTTTTATCTCAATTCTTTTTACGGAATGCGAATTTCGCGTACTTGGCTTTTTTTTACATGAAATGTTTTTGTTATGATACAAATATCTCCATTACATACACGTGCCATGATTGGATGTTGTGATACATCACTAAACAGCTCTTGAAAAATGCTACTTGGACAGGTAGCCATATGAATTAGGTAGTTAGTAAACGCATTTGGCAGCTCTCCCTCTTTTTTTGAAAAGATTAAGAGCTGCCGAGCGCTTCGGGGCGTCAAATTAAATGCTCGAGCCTGTGAAAACCTCGGCCGGTGCTTCTGCTACTACCTGATTCATATAGTGTAGCTCCTATACAAACCTCAATAATAATTCATCAAACCAACAATCGATTTGGTTTATTCAGGGTGTCGAATTAAGGATATCAGTCGGATTTATCTTATAAACTACTACAGCTACGACTTCGTAGGTGTAGCTTCCAGCTAGGGGGCTGTACTTTCATCTCCCGACCTATAATAAACAAACACAAAATATATCATATCCGTATTTCTTTAACAAAATCTGCTTAAGTCGTACCTCTCACATGTAACTCTATGTGACCTCCCCACAGGGAGGCAATGAAAATGCCACTTTTTAAAAATTTATAAGTAGTTTCTGAGATAAATCCGGCTGCCATAAGCCGACCAGTGTTTCTTGATTATGTGAGAAGGGGTAATCCCTCAATATCGGGTGAAAGTCGAACGCGCATGCGATCTCAATTGATTTCCGCATCTCTATTGGTCCTGGCATGGGGAGATGCTCATTCTCACTCGTTTGAAGAATCCATGCACAGAGAAGTAACTGTAACAATGTATTATTATTGATTGACCGCTGCGGAACACATTAAGGACACTCATCGTAAAGCATATAGAGCTTGCTGTATGATGAGTGTTCTTAGTACAGATGCGTTCAAGAAATAGTGTAAAAACTGCATATACATGGTGTCTCATTAAGGATGACTTCTGGATTCATGTGGGATTTATACTCACCCTATGACTCCGGGGAAAAGAGCTTTTTCCTACCTGACATCTTCTAAGGGTACATGTGCAATCTACATTTTTTTAAGAAACATTATTATTCTAGTCGGGAAATATAATTAGTAACTACTAGCAAGGAGCTACAAAAATAATAATACTTTAGATGAATTTGCAAGGTCTGATTTCGATAATATTTTTTTCCTACGAGCGTGCGGTAGTAGTAGTAGTGGTGGGGAGACCATAGGACTTAATTTTGCTTGGCACCTCTTTGTCGAGGACAGGGATCTTTATACTGCTTAGCAAGTATACACAGTGGACCCTTTACACCCCTTCCGAAAGGTGGTCCTGCTACATGTTGCATCTATCTAACATCGCTATCGTCCCAGCAGAACTTGATTTGGTCTTTCCTTTTCAGCGCAACAGTCGCGGTCGTCATGAGTTGACTTTAAGAGATTTTTGCTGGCGCCGTCCTGGTTTCAACTGTAGCAGGCTCCTGGGTTATTAATCCTGGTTCTCTGGTTGTTGGCTCCTGAACTACACCTGCTTATATTCTCGATGTACAAGGTCAACTTATGTTTTTGTGTGCATGTGTATCGCACACCATTTCGAAGTCTACTGTTGAACGCTGAAAAGGAAGTGCGCGGTAGGGCTACGTCACTTTTTTTCTTTTTTGGGTCGTTTGAGACGCGAACCTGGTACCTTCTGCATGTGAAGCTGACGACCATACCACTGGAGTACCCTGCCGCACGAGCGTGCGATAGATCGCAGATTTTTTTATGTATTATTTTTAAGTCTGTTTTTTCACGTTTTCCGTACGCTCGTATGAAAAACAATTATTCCTAACCTATTTTGCAGAAACTTATTTTTCCGCCCTTAAATGCTGGACAGTAAAACTTAGAAAAAATCGTTTTTTTGCAAATATTTAAATACTCCTTTAGCCGATGTTGTTCAAATTTGCTAGTGCTGTTTATAGTAATAAGAGGCTCATTTAGTCCTAATTAAACTAAAATTTTTAAGCCTCAAAAGAAACCCTAATCAATATTTTTAACAAAAAAATTGTGCACCGCGACAAGGTCTTCCAATTTCTGTTTTATTTTTGAATGAAGCAACTACAAAAATACACCATTTTTATTTATTGAGTTTTTTGTATCTTTTTTTTTCGAAATAAAGAATAAAAACCACTTTATTGGCAAGTTCTTGATAAACTTTTCTTCTAAAAATATATCAAAGAATAACTCCTTGGAGTTCGGCCACATACTTTAATAACACTCAATGTAAAAAAAAGATAAAATTAACTGGAACATAGCCTGGATGAATTTTTAATTTTTTTAAAATAATAATTTTTTGAATAATAACGGGGTTTTATTTTTATTATTTTACATTTTTTAGATGTATTCATTTTTTTTGTAGTTACCGTGAAACCTTTCCTTGCGGACACCTCTATTAAGCGGACACTCCCTTTAGGCGGACAAATTTGTTGGAACCAAGCTTTTGCCTATGGCTTTACATGTAAAATTCCCTCCTATAATCGGACACTCAAAGAACCGGACGCGGACAATTTTTTTTGGTTAAAAAAATTCTGAAACCTCCCTTAACCGGACGCGAACCTCTGAAAACGGGACGGAGCGCTGCACGACATGGGCATAAATATTATGTAGTATGTTGGCAACAAGGCACTCTGCAGCCGGGGAATTACCTCTTTCCGTTTTAATGCGGAGACGAAATACATCTGTCGTACTTACAACATTATTTGATTCAGCGGGACTGCTGTGTTTATTGTTCAGTTGGGTAATAATAGATCTCTTTAAAATGGCGCCTAGTAAAAAACTTCTTATTTTATGTGGAAAAATGGAAATTGTTAACGTTTCATGGAAGGAAGATCTACCAACACGAAAGATCGCCGAAAATTTTAATGTCGGAAAATCTCAGGCAGCGGAAATTGTTAATAAATATATATCAAAATTTCGCAGTCACCTCTCTTAAGCGGACAAAATCGACGGAACCTTGAGTGTCCGCTTATGGGATGTTTCACTGTATTTAATTATTTTACATAATTATTAATAATGCTATTTATAATTATTATACCGGATACAGAACTTGTACCGCTTAAATTTTAGACTTAGTCAGTTAATTATAGACTAATATTTGCCAAATTTCAATGTTTTTATTAATCCGAGCAACAATGTTTAGAGATCGTCGATATCTAAAAAGTTCTTATCAAGGGATAAAAGTGACACTCTTTATCCATAGACGAAAAGTTTGTAGCACGAGCCTAGCAAGGGCTACAGTTAGACGAGGAACACTTTGATTAGATGTTTAAGCGCAATTTTTCGCACTTTTGTTCCTAGTTTGTTTTGGTTTCGGTTTGTTTTATAGGGTTTTTCACTTTTTATCCCTCATCTGTCACTTTCATCTGATTTTTTTACTCCTAAAGTGCGAAAACTAATACTTTAACTGATGGGTGTGCTTTCGGGCTGTTCGGCCGTCGTCGTTGGAGATTCGTTCTCGACGTTTCGCCATGTTGACTGTTTGTCGGCTTCTCGAAGACTCTCGAGATGGCGAAACGTCGAGAACGAATCTCCAACGATGACGGCCGAACAGCCCGAAAGCACACCCACCATTGGACGATGGCCGCGAAAGCCTTTCACAATTTGTAATACTTTAAGTATTTAAAATGGTTGCAAACAAACATAGACCTTTCTAATATTAGAATAATGCCAAAAGCTTTAAAAATATTATTATTAGCTACACGCCCTGTATAAAAAGTAGAATTTTTAATACTGACAATTAGTTGGGATTAATTAAGTACCTCTTGACAGTGCAATACCTACATATTCTGGCTGTGAAGTGATTTTTACCTTCCTAGCCCACTCAGCAAAGTCTAGACAAGGTATTATTATCGACGACACCGAAAATGTGTTATTTGGGTGTATTTTGACCTATCTTAGCATCTCTGTCCGTGTGTGTGTATGTCTGTTCGTAACACGATAGCTCCTAAACCGCTAAACCGATTTTCATGAAATTGTGTACAATAATGTAAAAAGCTGACAGTTCTTTCTTTGACAGTTTAAAAATTGAAAATGCTAACTTCTTAACGGAGTTCACTTGGAGTGTGTTAATGGGCAAAGAAAGAAAGATCCATCATGGATCCATTTATTTTCTTTACCGATTTAACGCATTTTTTCGTATTTTGGCAGTTAATATCTTAAACTAACTAAAAAACTTAATAAAAATTGCAAATTGTTTTGATTTTCCACATTTGACAGACAACCTTTTATATTTGATTTTTGCTTCTTTTTGTTCTTAAATGCTATCAGAGGTTGCCAAAAATATCACAATAATAAAATTCATTACTTTTATATTTTTTGTTATGGCGTAGTAGAAAAATATCGTTTTAATTTCGAACATCCACTTTTTGTTTGGTCTCTATATGACAAATAATGGAAGGAGGTTAGTTTATTAAAAAATCACCCTGTAGCTTTTCAGATTGTCAGTGGCTTTGGCGAGTAGTCCAGGCAAACTTTCTTAATTGTGAGGACTTCTGGAAAAAATAAATCATGATTGCGTCTGCTAACAATTTTATCTTTAATTGCGTAAGTTAAAAAAATAAGTTTTGCATTTTACAAATTTGTCAAAAAACAAAAACGATAACGTACAAGTATACAAACTATGATAAATAAGCAGATAAAAAATAAAGTACAAAGTTTACTTGTATTGTAAAATTAGTTACAATAAATAATAGTTTTTAAAACAATCAATTTGGTAGTAACAGTGTTTTGTAATAACTCACTCATTCATGAATTGGTGTCACCGAATTTAAAACTGGTTGGGACTGCTTGCTGTGTAAACATGTAACCTAAAAATATTGCAATTGTAGTTCCAATCACGATATTGCGCCAGATCACAAAAATTAAAGTGCCTCATTATGAGGCTTTTCTGAGCTCATCAGGAGTCCCATTTTCAAGAATGTTTCAAGTCATTACTTTAAAATTAACAATCGACTTTGTAGGGTAACAATTATAGGCCAACGCGTTAGTGCTCGATACTCGTTCAGTCGGTTTTTTAAATTAGTAAGGTTAGGTGGGCCAAGTGGGTTTTTTTAAAAAATTTTAAAAACTAATTTTTGATATGTGAAACTTTACAAAATGTTTTTCAGACCTGTGAGCCACCGAATATTTTAGTTATAAGCTGAATTTTTTTTACAGGTCTATCCGTTAATTTTAAAATTATTTTATCTCACATACGAAGTTTGGTCTAAAATTAAAAAAAATATATATCTTCGTTATTCGTTATTTTAGCGCGGCAGTAATTACATTCCCATAACTATAATAAGTAATGTTACCATTTATGTTTTTTCAGATTTTTAGATTGCAGGATGCTAATTTTGGAGTCATAATACCCACTTGCCCCGCTTTTTCGGTCAGTGGGGCAAGTGGGTACTACCCCTTAGGGACAAGTGGGACATAGTCCAAGCTTGCCTAAATAACACTTTTTTTTTAGAGATGCAGTTCCTTTGGACTAAATTAAATGCAGTGTTTTGGTTAAAGAAGTTGTGTTTAAGTGTTCTGATTTAATTTTCAATGTGTAATAATACACAACTTCTTTTCAAGTCCATTGATTTTTCTTTGTAAAATTCATCATTTTTTAAATAGGTCATAACCTCCATATTTTTAGGAATTTTTTAGATCTGAAAAAACTATGTTGTAGCTTAAACCGCATATTACAAACTCACTTGCCCAGAAAAATGGAATGCTGTCTATATGCAGTTTAACAAGAGGAAATCCACTTGCTCCAGTAGCCGGGGCAAGTCGGTTGGAGAGACCGCATTTATTACTGATTATTTTTTAATATTGAATTGATAATAGCTACAATACCAGGGTATATTAACAACATAACCAAGTATTTACTGTCCAAGAATAAAGTCTGTATCTTTTATTTTTGTAAAAGTTACAAGATCTTAAAGTCAACCTTTTACATTTTTGGTACCCACTTACCCCAAAAATATTCAAAATGTTAACAATCTTAAACAGTGCATCGGCCGAAATTTTTATAAGACCGAGCAAACGTTTTGGGCTTCAATTGTTTAAAATTTGGTTTAAATCTATTGGCTCGTTTTAAAGTAATGACTGTAAACGTTGTTGAAAATGGGGCACCGCGTAAGTTTACAAAAGCCCCAAAGCACATTAGAAGCTAGCCAATTTCGCTCTTTTGTCATCTATATGACGTCACGGAAAGCGAGAAGTGACCATCAAGTGTGATTCCCGGAATGTCTTAAGCTACGTTTACATTTGGAAAGTTTACTGGCGGAAAGTACTGGCAGCCACTAAACTAGCCGGCCCGTCAACTCTTGTAGGTTAGACATGGCAAGTTTAGTGGCTGCCAGTATTTTCCGCCAGTAAACTCTCCAAATGTAAACATAGCTTTAGTGTATCCATAGCGTGGTTCCAACTTAACCATGACAAAGTCACTAATAAAAATAACGTGCACATATTTATGCAAGTTAATTTCTTTTTAAAGGTAACAGAGGGTTTTTCGTATATTTATCGTACGTTTTTGGAAAAACCCTCAAACACGTTGATTTTGTTTGCGCGAGGGAAACTTCTTGGATGTCTTAAAATTTGTGTAGCAGATACTCCTTCGAGGAGAAACTTTACCTCTATATTTTGAATACGGAAAAAGGTTTGAATAATATCTTATGAAGGTCTCTTAAATGTCTTTACAACCTAGTAAAAATTGCAAAAATCTATCGATTCGTTTAAAATATGCTTCCAAAGTTAAATGACTCTTATTTTTAGTTTTTTTATTTTACTTTTTTATCGCTTTATAGACACCTATAGATGATATTGTATTAAAGTGGCACCGCGTCATAGCTATAATTTTGCGGCAAAATCTAAGTAAAGAAGCCTTAAAAAATTAGTGTTTCACTTTGTACATGCAGTGTGCCGCTCGGGGTTTAATGTTTGAAGGATAAAACACTAATAAATAAAGTTCTGAAACATAAAAGAGGATCCAAAATTATATTAAAATGTGTGCAAATATTGATTTAGTTGCAAAAACGGTAATTTGTTATGTAAAAAGCTCAGTCATAATTTATTTGACATAAACAGTCAAAACAACAACGAATAGAAAACGTCAAAGCCCGGCTAAATCAATAATATGTTCGTAACAACCAGATAAGAGTATATATATGTTCCTTTCTAATGAAATCGTTTAGAAAATAGTAAGTAAAAGTAAAATAGTAAGCTAATGACTAATTAGTGCAGTGCCTCATTTTAGGAATCTATATTAATAAAAAAATTAAAGGAAGTGCGTGCCACTGTATGTACCCCTCTACTCCCTTCCCGCCCATCAAGGTTTTGATAACGCGGTGTCACTTTAATACAATATCAACTATAGTCGGAAACGCTTCTACCTCAACCTTTTTTTTTGGATTTTATAAATTTTTAAATGGGACCATCTATAGCCAAAGCCCAACCTAGGTACCAAATTACATTAATATCGGGCAAGCACTATTTGAGTTATGCGGGTTGGTCGTTACAAACAGACAGACATAGAGGCAGACGGCGCGACAAAAAAGTTTCAAAATTATCTGAAACCCAGATATATAAAAAATTTTTAAATCGAAACTTTTTTTTACACGATTACCATAGTTTACACTGCTATAATCATAGTATACTTGTAAGCTAAAAAGGGTCCACCTCGCAAATCAAATCAACGTGTTTTTTTTTTGAATCTACGACAAATACCCAAAAAAGCCTCTGTTGCCTTCAAAACACCCTTTATTATTAATTATTTAGGTAAAAATCGGGACACTTTACAAATTAATGCAGCCTTCTGAAAATCGGGAGAGTCGCCAAAATCGGGAAGAATAGTCACGTTATACTGTAGTACAAAGGTATTTCACAACTAGTGTTGTAAAATATTTTGAAATATACTTTTGAAAATATTTCCGGAAATACTGTCACAACTTGCTGATGTATATTAATTATCTTGATATTTAATAAACTTACTGTATATGGCCCCTCCTCGATACTAACCTCCTTGTTGTTGAATTTTCTTACTCTCCCTGGCAGCAGCCCTTTGCTCAGCTAAAACTACTACTTCTTCTAATTTTTTTAATTGTTCGTCATTTAAATTTGCAGTAAGTGAGTTATACCATTGGGGTTCTCGATCTCTGATGCCTAAAAGAGATAAGACAATTTTAACTCGGTTTCTCAATGCTTAATGCAATCAAGTCTGTCGTAGTAGTTAGTGTATCCGACCAGTTTTTATTTTGTATTTTGTTTTAAAAATACACTTTAACACAGGAGAAAAATTCAAGAAATTACCCAAAAAGGCAAAATCCGAATTACCAACAAAATAAACAGCTAAACTGAAGCACAAACAATCAATCAACACAGTAAAAATTTTTGTCTATAATGGAAACACGTTCTTTTCTTGAATAAATTGTTTTACCTTAAAAAAATTTGCTTTGAATTAAAATATTTCTTTTTAGTTCAACGCAGCGTTTAATTTTGAAATGAGACTTTATTTTTCTTCTTTAATTATTTTGTTTTAGTATTTTGTAAAAAACCAAATTGTCTTCAAATAAGTAATAATCTGCTGCCAGAGAAAACGGTGCCTTAGATTAATTCAGTTCCAATTTATAATAAAACAATTTCTGTTTCACATTAACATAAAGAGGCAAGACATTTTTTGTGCTATATCAAGAACATATTCTCTTGGCGAGTAGGAAAGCACAAATTATTTTACTTCAAAGCAATTTGCTTTGATCTAATACAATTTGTTTTACTGTGCACATTTAATTTATTTAAAAAAGAAACTTACTTGTCATAACTTGTTTGAATGCTAGATATTCGTCTATGTCACAGTCTTTAACGTCTAAAGGTGTGGTAAATGTTTCGAGAACGGTTTCCTCGTTCGGCTCATAATCAGAATCCTCATCGTCGGACTCGTCGTCTATATCGTTAATTGTTGCCGTCATTTCCACGCCCGTTTCTTGTGCCACACCTAAAGCCTTTTTACCTAAGTTTTCTAGGTATTCTTGACTTTGATCGTCTAGTTCATCTTCGTCCGAACTCAAAACTTCTAACAAATAAAAAACAAATTCGATCAAATTCCAAGCCGAGTTAGGTTAATCATTTTTCATGACTTTAAGGAAATAGGCCACACACTAAGGAAAAAACTAGTAGGTAACGGGAATAGGAAAATAAAATTTGACTCGATTCTTTTAGGGGTAGATCGTGCTTTTTATTAGTTTTACGCGAAGTGAAGACCCCATCTCAAAAAAATTTGCTTCCATTTCCAATGGTATATATGCTGTTATTCACTTTTTCCATTTTTTACCTGGCTAGGCTAGAAATATTTAAAAATGTACTGTATTTATAACAGAGTTTTGAATGTACCTTCTTCAAATTCCTCGTCTTCACTTTCGCTCTCCTCTTCTTCAGCTTCAGACTGAGCTTTCGCGGCATAAGCTCGTTTTAATCCATCGAACAATAAAATCATTGAAGGAACTACTTTAGGTGCAATTTCGACAAGGGCTGGTGGTTTTTCACTCATACTTATTAAAGTACATAGACCTGCAGCAAATAAAAAAAATTAATCTAATTTAAATGAAAAATGCTGCAAAAGAACTACGTTTCAAATCAGAGGTGAAATTAAAGAACGAAAAATTTTAAAAAAGTTTTCTGTGCATCAGCCTGGACTTGAAACCTTTGTACGCCAACGCTTTACCAATTGGGCCACCGAAATAAGATTATTTTACATTTTTAAAACTCTCTATCGTGGTTAGTGGCACATTTAAGGAACGCTAGTTTTCAGGGTATTCACTGGATCAAGCAGTTCAACTGATCTTATAATTCTTCGTTTGCACTGTTAAAATGTGAGCTGTGAGAAATTTTAACAAACAAAAAGGTGATCTCATGCTTTCAGACGTTGATACTTACGTCTAATTTTAAACTTCCTTGGTCGAGTGAATACGATGAGAACTAACGTTGGATTAGTTTTTTATGGTTTTGAGAAAACCTTGCATTATTTCACTTTGGTAATTAAGAACAAAGTTTGTTTACAAAAAACAGCTTACCCCAACCAATACAAATGTTCAAATGAAATTAATTTTTATATACGTATACTTTGATTTCTACATATATGTAAATAATTCAATGCATTAAACATAATTCAAAACAAAAAACGAATAAAATTTAAAAATTAGTAGAATGTTAGGCAACCACCCACATAGCACAAAAATCACATCAACGTTAAATTCACGTGAAAAAAAATAACAAAGTTTTTTTTAAAAACAAGGAGAAATCAAGCTATAAAAATGTACTTTTAGGTGAAGTTTCTGGTGCTGTGTATATAACGTGTTTTTTACCCTCGTTATTTTGATGTACCAAATTCACACTTTAAAAGTCCTCCACAACATGTTCTAAAACGCCACTAGATTAAGACTTCTCAAACCTACTGACTTTCTGCGTCTTTTTTGGTAACGTTTTTTAATAATATTTTTTTAACTTAAAAGAGACACGAAAGGAAGTTATAAAAGTTCACTAGTTTAAGACTACAACACTTCAAGACAATTTTGAAGATGGCGCCCAAGGCAAGACAAAATATCTATGTATTTATCTATATGCATTATGTTTTTTTTTAAAGCTAAACAAGATTTATGAACAGTAAACACTCACAGAATATTAATGTGTCTTTATCAGGTTAATAACAGATGCGTCGTGATCGTGGATCAGTCCCTTAACAGGTTTTTGGAGTTTAGAGGCCAAAGCACTGCCTGATAGATTTCGTCAAAGTGAAAAATCCCGACTAATAGGTGGCGATGCTGCTAGTAAAATCTCAAAAATATTCGGAAGAAAAGCCATGCAAGTCGCGTTTTAAAATTGGTGTAGAAAAGGCGTGAAGCTAATGTGATTTTAACGCTGATAAAAATCACTTGAAACTAACGTAAAAACATTGCTGTTTTAATTTGATAGAGGCGTTATTAAAACGCAGTTTTTAGCAACGTTATTTTTTATAACGTTAATGAATGACCTATTAAGCTTGTTTTCATATATGAAATAAACCTTTTTTTTCTAGCAGCTTTTAAAATCAACGTTTTTTTTTCTCACGCCTTTTTTACGTGTTAAACACGTGATTGTGCTATGGGGGCAAGTATACCCGTGATTTGTTCACTGTTATTACAGCAAAGCTTGCTTTACGATTAGAGCAATCGTTATTTTTATCGACGAAATAATACATTTTTATTTCAAAATTTCAGGTACAATTTTTGTGCGATTATATGAAACTTGGTGGTTAATGTTATTTCCTTATCTTAAGGTTATTTTTTACATATTTTAGGGTTAACTGCCAGCGACCTTGAAAGCAGATTAAAATGCTGTTTTATGTTATATTGGAAAATAAATTTAAAAGACTACTTTAAAAATTATTATAAATAATTTATTAAATAAAAAAAAAGTATTAAAATTTAATTATTTATAACAAATAAAATAATTTAAAAGAGAAATACGTTTTGAGTTTATTTTTCAGAGACTTTTGTTGTGCCGTAAAATAGAATAGTTCTTGATTCGGTATAATGTCTTTCAGTCTGACATTCGTATTGTTTAAATGTGGTGTTTAAAAAAGAAAATCAGTCCAATACCTACAAGAAGAGATCGCAGAAATGTAGTAAGTGTAAAAATTAATCATTTTCTTGGCCTTTACTCAATTTGAGTGTAAAAAAAAACTATTTTCGTTGATTTTCATATTTTGAGGAGTTTCTAGTTCGTTAAAATAGAAAAATCAATTAATAAAAAAATCAAAAAAAAATTAGGGCATTATAAAGAATAACCTAGAAAAGTATACATACCTAGAATACATAATTTCCTATCATGGATACCTAAGAAGCAGTCGGTGTCATGTAACCATTGTTTGATAAAATGGTTTGTAAAGTCTGGCATTTTTTGCAGTACCGTAAATAATAATTGAGGGTCATAATAAAGGGCCGCTATAAGGACCTAAAAAATAAATAGTTTTTAAGAGTCCATTTGTGGGAAAAATAGCCGGTGTTTTCACGGGAGGAGAAAAAATAAATGGATCCATGACGGATCTGATCACACTCCAAGTAAACTCCATGCTATATGAACCTTAAAACCCGTTTTTTTTTGTAAATATATCTGAAACGAAAGCTCCTACCAAGTTTTTGGTTACAACACAAATTTTTGAAAAAAATGTGCGAATATTCCGAAAACCGCATATTGATGTGACCCTACGTTAAAAAGTTAGCATTTTTTTAACTGTCAAAACACTGTCATTGGCATTGATGAATTTCGACCAAAATCTAATCAGCTCGTATACTATTTTACCTAAAAATTTCATGAAAATCGGTTGGGCGATTTAGGAGCTATTGTGTTACGGACAGTTACACACACACAGAGAGACATCACGACGATACGGCTAGGGTAGATCAAAATACACCCAAATAACACATTTTCGGCGTCATTGCTGTGTGGGCTAGGAAGGTAAAAATGGAATAGGAACTTTTTAAATAACACAAAAATCTGTTTAAAAATAGTCCAATAATAAAAACCCGTTTCGAGGGCTATTAGGATTTATTGAAATGATCAACATCACCAACCTGCTAACAATTATCAACTGTGAAGATAGAAAAATTTGATAAGATACAGATTTAAAACAGTGGCTGTCATATGGGGCAATTCCTTCTAATTGTGAAAAAAATAGGCATCTTCCTGACTCATTTTAACAATAAATTCTCAATTCACAGTTTAACAGACAAATGTCCGGTTCTTTTAGCTTTGTCGTACATATTAAATGCCGATAATATTGTTTATCGTATACGGAAAAGCTCCATTTCTTATTAAATTAGTTCCCCTTCACCGAGAGAGACAACGCCTATCTACAGTCAACTAGATGTGTTGAAAAAATAACTATTCGTTACTAGAGTACTCGTTACTCGACAAATAAAGGAGTAACGAATAACGATCCGAAAATTAAATGATTACACCTTTGATTCCTTCGATTATTTTAGTATTTAGTAATCACTCGAAAGTCGGTAATCCAAAATCAGGGAGTAACTATGATAACTTAAGTAAGTAACGCATTTAAATTGTATTTTTAAAAGGTAACAATAAGAAAAAATAGGACGTGACAATCTGGCAATGTTGTTTGTTTGAACACTTGCAGCTGCATGCTCGGAATGCTCGGCTGTCGCTTTGCAATTTTAAATATTATGTGATTTTCCAACGTTTTTCTCTTAGCTTATTTCCATAATATCATCAACAAAAGTATACCTACAAATAAATGATCTTCGAATTAACGACAGTCCGGGAATTTTGGACTAATTGTATGATTAAAAAAATTAATACACTTACGGTAATCAAAGTAACGAATATATAAAATGAGTACTTAGTAGTCGAGTAACGAGTATTCAAAAGCAACGAAAATCAACACCTCTACAGTCAAATTGTACAGGAGAGTTGAAAGAATAGGACATTTGGTCTTTTAAACTGTAAATTGAGCTTATTGTTAACCTTTCAGAATAATATACTTATTTTTCTTAGACTCATAAAGGATTACTCCCTATAATAGCCACTTTATTTGATCTGTATCATCACACTATAAAACAATTTTGAGTTATATTAGCATTGCGTCTTATGTACAGCGTGTCCCATTTTCGATGGGATTAAATGGGAAACTCGGTTATTATTAAAGATATCGATTTTCTGATTGCACCTTACCGTGCTCTTTTTTGGAGCCCTTAAAAATGGTGTAATCAGATTTTTGCTATACCCCGTGGTTTCGCTAATACAGGGAGTTTTTTTAAAAAATTGCATTTTAATTAATTCCTTGTATCTCGCTTATTTTGCAAGATATTTTTATTCTGTAAAAACCTTTCTATGGCAACTTTTTTAGAGCAAAATAATGACGTTGTCAATTTTTTAAAATATTGTTTAGTTTTTGAGATATGGTATTTATCATAAAAAAATTAAATACGGACCTGGATGTTTTTATTACTACTTTGATTATTTCCATGCTATTATTACCTTAAAATGATAAAACTTTAATATTTTTTTGATTTAAGGTTAAAAAAAACTATATAATTTTTGAAAAAAAATTATAGTCCGAACCTGGAAATTATAAATTAAAAATTGCAAGACACACTAGTTGAACGATTTTTAGTTTATCTGTTTTGAAATGATAATTAAAATATTTATAAATAAAGTAAAAAACGTTAAAAAGTTACAAAAATAATATCTTACTGATTATTTGATAACCGAACAGCAGGTCGTGAAATTTACAAAACAAAAGCGTGGAATTGACATTGTCATTTTACTTGTCATTTTTGTGAATGGCTTACAATTATTTTAAACTGGCTAGAAATCGACCATATCCAGATTTTGAAAAATGTTTTTTTTTTTTTTTTTTATTTGTCAAACACACTGTGTTTTTTTTTATTACAATCTAGTCAGTAAGACTAATTAGCAATTTTGTTTTAACTTAATTTACTAGAAAAGTCAGATTTAAACTTAGGGTTCACTCAACAGTTCTCCCCGCTTTGTTTAGTCTGTAACTCACAATTGTGTTGTGTTTATAGCATTATTTTGTTTTATGTGTAATTCACTTAGTTTACTAGCTCAAACGGCTTCACTCTTTTTAGTCGTCGAACTAGCATAGTATTGTCTAGAAGCTGAATTGCTTCCACATTCACATGCCGATGGAGTCTATCTTCATGGCTTTTTGCGTACTTTTTTATAGTCTCTGCTACAGTTTCGATTTTTAGATCTCGATGAAGGTCACTATTTCGAACGTACCAAGGTGCATTCACAATGTTTCTTAATACTTTATTTTGAAATCTCTGTACAACTAGAATGTTACTCTCTTTAGCACAACCCCATAGTTGAATACCGTATGTCCATACTGGTTTCAGTATTTGTCTATAAAGCAGTAACTTATTATGAATTGTTAAATTGGACTTCCTTCCAATTAGCCAGTTCATTTTTCTATACCTTATCTCAAGTTCTTCTTTTTTTTTCTTAACATGTGCTTTCCAGCGCAATTTGGTATCAAGTGTCATACCTAGATATTTTGCCTGATTCGAATATGGTACTGGAATGTTGTTAATTGTTATTTGTATGTGATTTATATTTTTGTTTGTAAAATCAACATGAATTGATTTGGTTTCATTTAATTTTATTCGCCACTTTGTGGTCCAACTGTGAATTTGGGTGACTGCATCCTGAAGTTTCTCTATGCATTTTTCAATAGATTTTTCTACCGTCAATAAACCAGTATCATCGGCAAATGTTGCTAAGTGACAATTTTCTGGCTTTGGGATATCACAAGTGAATAATAAGTATAGATAAGGGCCTAGTACGCTACCCTGGGGCACGCCTGCTTGAATTTCTCTTAAATTTGAGTATGAGTCTTCCTGTTTTACTCTAAAATGTCTATCAGATATGTATGATTCCAAAATATCCGAATACTGTTTTGGCAGAAACCTTTTTAGTTTAAAGTTAAGGCCTTCATGCCACACTTTGTCAAATGCTTGTGCTACATCTAGAAAAACTGCAGAACAAACTTTTCCCTCTTCTAGTGCTTTTTCTATTATATTAGTAATTCTGTGTACTTGATCTATCGTGGAATGCTTGTCTCGAAAACCAAATTGATGAGATGGAATAATTTCTTGTCTTTCTATAATGGGTTTTATTCTTTTAAGCAATAATTTTTCATAGAGCTTGGATATAATTGGCAGCAAAGATATTGGCCTGTAAGATGACACGTCATGGAGTGGTTTTCCCGGTTTTGGAATCATGATAACTTCTGCAACTTTCCACAGTTTAGGTACGTACCTAAGCCTAAAAGACGCATTAATTAGGTTGCATAGTTTTACGATAGCTTTTCTGGGGAGTTGTTTTATGACTACCCCGTTAATAAGATCATACCCTGGGGCTTTTTTCGAATTAATATTTTTGATTTCTGTTAATATTTCTTTTGGTGATGTAAGCTTAATATGGTCCTCGATTTGATGGGGTTCATTTAAATGAAAGTGTTCATCTGGTGCTTCGTGGGGCTGAAATGTTTTTTCTAAATGACTTGCAAAAATATCTGCTTTTTCTTCGTTACTCCTTGCCCACTGGTTGTTAGATTTTCGTATGGGTGGAATTTGGATAATTGGTCTTTTAAAATCTTTGGTTGCTTTCCAAAGGGAATAGTCGGTATTTTTATCATCTGTAAGCTCATTAAGAAAATGGTTAATAGATTCATTTTTTATTACTAGAATTTCTCGCCTAATGCGCTGCGTCATGTTGTTGAGATTTGTTTTGTCCCGAGGATCACGGCTTTGTTGCCACTTTCTTCTTAGTTTCCTTTTTTCCAATATAAGGTCTCTAATTTCCTTTGGATAGTTTTTTCCCTTAAAAATTCTCTTTGGTTTTGGACTGTTTTCCCAAGCTGCTTGTTGAATATTTGTAACAAAATAATCAACTTCTTTATCGATTTGTTCTGGCGTTTGCAATGGTACTGATAGGTTTATTTTTTCTGACAGACTTTGTTTAAAACTAATCCAGTCAGTCAGTTTATTAACTAGTGAGATATTTGCTTCTTTCTTTATTATGTTTTTACTAAGAGTTAGAATAATAGGTGAATGATCTGAGTGTAAATCAAAACTTTCTTCTATATCTACAAAACTTAAAGATATATTTTTTACTATAAAAAAATCAATTAGATCTGGAATTTTTCCTGGATCTGTTGGATAGTATGTGGGCTTACCAGTTGATATCGGCTCACATTGATATTCACTAATAGCTTGCAAAAGTTCTTTTCCTTTAGAGTTCGTCAATCTAGATCCCCAGTAGGTATTTTTTGCATTAAAGTCACCTCCAATTATAAAACGGTTTCCTAATTTTCTGAGAAAATTAAGATATTGATTTTTCTTTAGTAAGTGCCTTGGTGGTATATAGACAGCACTTATGACTAATGTATATGTTTTGGTTTTTACACTTACTAATGTAGCTTGAATCTCTATGGTTTTATATCCCATCTCCTCATAGTGTGATATATTTTCTTTAATTATTACAGCACTTCCCCCATGTGCAGTATTGCTAGGGTGAGTTGTATGATACACTTTATAACCTTTAAATTTAATGTGAGACTGGTTAGTGAAATGCGTTTCTGACACAAGACAGACGTCAATTTTTTCTATGTCTAGAATAACTTGCAAGTCTTGCTGATGTTGCAAGAGACCATTGGCATTCCAAGCTAGGATTCTAAGATTACTGACCATTTTGAGGCATATTGGTAGCTCCGTTATTGCTACTTTCTAGTTTAGTTAATCGCTCATCAAGTTTGTTCAATTTCTCCAAAATTAATTGTAGTGTTTGTTCCATAGTATTTTGACTACTGATATTAATATCAGGTATAGTAGCTGTTGCTGCTACTTGGCTGTATGTCCTTGTCACAGAGTTTTGTAGTTTTGTGTGACTGTGTTTCTTGTCTGTTGGTTTTGTCTATTTGTACTCACGTTTGGTATGAGATTCGGTTTCTTAGGTTTATTTTTCAATTTTTGTATTTCCTTAGCAACAAGGCATCCTCTGTAGTTAGCAGGATGCTTGCCTCCACAGTGGATGCATTTTGGCTCAGATTCTTTTGGTTTGGGGCATTCTACAGTAAGATGTTTCCCCGTGCATTTTACGCAACGTGGTTCTTTAGCGCAATATTTTTGCGTGTGTCCATAAGATTGGCATCTTTTGCATTGAGGGACTAACTTTGAGGTTTTTAGTGCTTTTATTTCCACTTCAATCCCAAGGATACTGGAAATTTCAAAAATTTTGTTGATATCTTCATCGTGGCTGAATGTGAGCATAAACATGTTAAGAGGTTGTCTTGTTCTCCATTTAAGTTTGTTGCTGGCCTCCAGTGCCTTAAAACCTTTTTTTTGTAGATCAGCTACAATTTTTTGTGGGTCACATGAGAAGTGTAGCCTATTCGCTATTACTCTAATTGGCCTTATTTGTTTGTTTTCGTATGAGTGCCATTGATGCTTTATTTCATTAAGCATTTTAGTAACCAGCCGATAGCTGTCTGCGTCTTGTACATTTATTTTAATATTTTCCTTATTTAAAACTTTTATTTTAACTCCTTGTATGATATTTAACTTTTCATAAATATCATTAAAATTATTTACGCCATTTACCATAATCGGTGGAGGTAATGGAGCTTTTTTAACCTTAGTTGGGGGTTCTTCATTTTGTGTTTTATTGGAGGGCTCTCCAGTGCCCGAGCTTTGTTGTGGTGGTGAGAGTGAAGTATCCATTCGACGTTTTTTCCAACCTTTTCCTTTTTGTCTGATCCACTCAGTTTCTCTTGCCAGATCGTCCTCATCAGTAATGTAGTCCATGTCAGACAGAAATGTGATATGTTTGACTGCTTCATTCAAGCAACAAAATCCCAATAGTTAAATGGCAGAAATATTTTTATGCAAAATGCGTTAAGAAAAATTACTCAAAAATGCCAACAATGTCTTACACATAATGGTAATCAGAAAAATTAGTTATTTTTTATAATTTTTTTTTGTATTTTTCGTAGACTTTGTTTCAAATAAATCTGTAAATTAACGTAAAACCATTTTAATATGCTAAGTATCAAAACAGTTAAACTAAAAATTGTTTAACTAGCAATTTTTAGTTTATATTTATGTTGGAAATATCCAGGTTCGGACTATTTTTTTTGTTTAAATATTAAATATTTTTTTTTACCTTAAAATTTTTTTTTTTTTAATTTTTATTATTTTATGATAATACTGGCATGAAACCAATCAAAATGGTAATAAAAAAATCCAGGTCCGTATTTAATTTTTTTATGATAAATACCATATCTCAAAAACTAAACAATATTTTAAAAAATTGACAACGTCATTATTTTCTTCTAAAAAAGTTGCCATAAAAATGTTTTTACAGAATAAAAGTATCTCGCAAAATAAGCGAGATACAAGGGATTATTAAAAATACAATTTTTTCAAAAACTCCCTGTATTAGCGAAACTACGGGGTATATCAAAAATCTGATTACGCCATTTTTAAGGGCTCAAAAAAAGAGCAATCAGAAAATCAATATCTTTAATAATAACCGAGTTTCCCATTTAATCCCATCCAAAATGGGACACGCTGTACTCTAGCCGCTATTGAACAGCTAATCGTTAGCGTAGGGCACGGTATTCAAACTACAGTAGACTCGCGCTAGTGTGAATACGAAAAAAATCTGCACGTTCATACCATGGAGGCTGTTCACACTACGGAAGGTCTAATCTAAAACTGATATATTATTGGTAAGATATAATAAATCCATACCTATCAACTTTTAAATGTAACTATTCCTATAATTTAGAGCAAATCTATAAGTTTCTGCTGAAAATAACAATTTAATGTATCGACAAATACTACAATTATGAATTTTTATGAAACTTCAAAATTTTATTACACTTATCTAACTGACCAATGAGTGGCTACTGCTCGGTCTCTTAGGCTCTAACACCTATGTTGTTTGTTTCTGACTGTAATGTAACCAATTTAAGTGATTCCAAAACATACTTTACTGCAACTTTTTCAGGTGTCTTCGTTTCGTTCTCTGATTCGCCTTCCAGACTTCCTGTGGGAGCAAGAATTAAAAACTTTTTTGGTTTTTACCATTTTACAAAGCAAAACATGAAATGGTATTTTACTTACCACAAAAAACGAATTAAAACTAATTAATTCTCGGTAATTCCCCTAAATCTTATCATTTGACTAACACCTCTTTTCCGTTTTGATACGATCATGACTCGTTACTCTTTATACTACTATAATACATTGATCCTCACTGTTCAAACTACCGGGAGGTTCATACAAGCGTGTCTTCACACCAGCGCGAGTCTACTGTATATGGTAGTGAGGGAGACCAAGCGCTCTTTCTAATGCACAAAATGAAAAGTTTGTTTATTTGCGTTGTTTTAATTTTAAAAAAGTATTTTGGGTCTATTATTTAGAGTATTTTTTGCTATTAAAGGTCAGTTTTTTTAGTTAATATACCCTAACTTACAAGCAGTGGTTTTTGCACCATCAATCTTTCTCCTATCCCGTTTAGAATTTAAGTACCGTGCGCTTAGGCGGCTTAGTTCCTATAACTTTGGACAGGATTGCGGGTTATGTGAGAACTTGTTCAAAGGTTTTTTTATTGCTTTTTAAAGGCAACGATACAAAATTTAAATTGAGTTCTTCTCCGGTTCATCTTTCATTAACAACAAACTATTTAGAAGGGTAGGAGACAATTAGCCGCAACCGCCTCGCCATATGCAATTCACCTCGGGTCGATTCGTCGCGGGCGAAATCGCCGCGGGGACAATTAATCGCGATCCGATTCACCGCTGGGACAGTTCGTTGCGAGAATTTTTGTTCAAATTTTATTTTAATCAAACTTAACTTACCTGCAAACACATGGTCCGAAGTTCACTAGTCTTAATTTCCCTAAGAAGTCTGGTCGCAGCTAATTCCACTAACATGGGGGCAGCACTGTCAATTTTTTTCCTACACTGTAACAACACAACCTCTAATAACTTGGCCGCATGAGATTCTGGATCTTCTCCGCTATCTTTTGTTAGAATTTCCTTACACATATTGTATATTGCTAAAAGCCGTTTCTCGTCTGATAGAAAAGCCTCTGTGTCAATTGTTACATAGTTGTGTAGAACTGGCATCATATCTGTGAAGTGGTCCGCTCCATTTTTCATAAAGACCTAAAATATTATTTGACCGTTACAAATAAACAAATTTTGATAAAAAGAAATGCAAATGAAAATGTTTCAAAATTAAATAACACAAATAAACCTCCATTGAGCAAAATGGATGTTCCAAAAGATAAAATTTATTCCATTCTCGGATTTTTTTTCACCAAACCTCACTCCCTCCCCCTCACCCCCCGGATTTTATCCTAATCCACGCTTGGAATGATCACAGTAAAACGTCAGTTTGTCAGTATCAATTGTCATGTTCAGATTATCTAAATTCAAAACAAAAAAGATCGGCCCCAAAACTGAACCTTGAGGCACACCACACTGAGCATCCAACTAAGTTGAACTAGTTTATTGCTATCAAGCATCCTCCAAGGTCACAAGACATAAATTCAGATATCAAGTAGAATAAGTAGTTTATAATAATATAATGTTTCAGCTCCAAAAATTTGGACATCCTTTTGTTCTCTTCTTGCTTCTTCAGAAGTCTGCGTGGCCGACACAGTCAAAGGCGCAACTTAGATCGAAAAGAACACTAACGGAGTATTTACCTTTTCCATATCATTTTTTTATTTCCAAATAAAATATCCAGCACATTTTAGCATTTTTAGAACACACAAACTTCAACTTTTTTTATTTATAGAACACACAAACTTCAACTTTTTTTATTAATCCAGAGCACCCTAATTTCCATTTCTCAAATGCATTTATATATTAAACTTTCTTCATCTTTTTCACTAATCTTGAGAGTGGAATTACAGTGGAACGTCAGTTTATCGTTCAAATACCTAACAATAAAGACCGACCCAAAATTGAACCTTGAGGCAAACCCCACTGAACATCCAACTGAGCGAAACTAGTTGTTATTTGCTCTCGACCATCCTCAGCTGAACTTATCTGAACATAATGTTTAAGTTTTAAAAATTCGGACACCCATTTGTCTTCTGTTATGTTTGACAAAGTAGAGTTCAAAGTCAAAGGTACGAGTCAAGTCTCCAAAAATACAAATGGGGTATTTACCTTTTTTTCATGTCACCTAAAACACTCTTCACTAAAAAACGGTGTAAATATTTTTTAATTTCTGAATGAAATATCCAGCACTGTTTAATATTTTTAGAAAAAAAAAAACTATAACATTTTTCATTTCTCAAATGTATTTATGTTTTAGTTTTCTTGATCATTTACATTAATCTTGAGGGCATAATGATCACAGTAGAACATCAGTTGATCAGTATCAATTGTCATATTGAGATCGTCCAAATACAAAACAAAAAAGACCGGCTTCAAAATTGAACCTTGACGCACACCACACGGAACATCTAACCGAGTGTTTTTTCTCTCGAAGCTTATCTCAAAATATTTTTTCCGTTTATAAGATTTGGACATCCACTTAATTTCAACATTTCTGACTAATTCTGCATAAGTCTTTCACGGTCGGCACTGTCAAAAGGGCGAGTTAAGTCGAAAAAAAAATCCAATGTGGAATATACCTTTTTCCATGTGACCCAAAACACCCTACAGAAATAAAATCTGTAAATATTTTTTGATCCATAATCGTACATTAATATTTTTAAAATACACAAAATTTAACTTACCTGATAAACCAGTTCAAACACTTTCCACATATCTAGTGTGATTTGTTTACATGTAAGATCATATACTAGTGATAATATTTCTTCGTAAAATTCTTGCACTTCATTTTGTAAAACTTGTGCAACAACTTGAAGAACAATTGGTTCTAATAATCTCATAACTTCGGGTTGTTCATCCATTACAGTGAGAACAGTCTCGATTGTATTTAGCAAACCCATAGCGGTAATTGCCTTCTCATCTGATCCTTCATCTGTGTCTAAGACCTAAAAATAAATGAAAGTGCTGATATTTGCTGAAGAAGTGCTTTTGTGCATTTTCCTTTAAAACTGTTTGAGATAAAGGTTTTAAATTGAATTAATGTTGCTTACTTACTTGGTTGAACGTTGATGCCAAATGTTGACAGATTTCCACAGCTATGGGTGACAATTGTTGTGTAAAAACGCAAACAAGTTTTTGCATAACACCAGTGACATCTTCGTTTTCAGTTTCCCTAATGATTGTTAGTAATTCTAATGCAATTTGTTTTACCTGAAAAAACCCTAAGTCTTAGATAATGTTCGTATTTGATTTGCAGACATAAATTCAAAAAAATTCAAAATGTTAGGAAAGTTTATCCAATAAAACTTAAACAAATTGGTGAAAGGTTCAAAATTCCCAACGCTTTCTGTGTTTTTTTACCATTTTAGTTATTTAAATTTCCATAAATTGATTTTATATCGAGATACATATGTCCCCTGTGGAGCCAAGCGACAAATACAAAATTGTGCAGGAAGACATTTTTGCTCTAATCTTAACTCTTGGCGTTTGTGAAATCGGCTATAATTGCAGTTGATTCTCTGGCGCTTGGCGCGTTTATGCATACACCTTTGAAATGTCGTTGGGCGGAATATCTTGCGAATTTTGACAGAGTGTAACATAAGTGATGACTTTAATTTTAAAGGGTGATTCATTGTAATTTTCTACGTAAAAAAGTTCATATAAACATATGTCCGGAGACGCTTCGTTTTCGAGATACAGGGTGTTAAACTTTTTTTTAAATCGATTTTTTACTAAGATCTAAAAAAACGAGTTTACCGAATCTAGTGAATTTTTTACAGTTTGTTAATAACTTTATAAGGTTATCTTTTGGAATTCTCACAGCTGGCCCAGAAATTCCAAGGGCGTGCCCACGGGCTAAGTCGGTTGGTTTTTTGTAAAAAAAATATCGCCCAGTCGTTTTTTGTATTTTTTTTTTTAAATAAAACAACTTAAACTAAAGTCCCTTTAATTTTTCTGCGTATCTTGCTTCGCTTAGAGAAAATAATTAAAAACTATATCTCAGCACGTCTTTCATATTAAAGACATACTAGTAGGGGAGCAGCAAACATTAATAGAATTGTTCAGTGAGCAATTCTAAGAGAAAATGTGTATATAAACCCTTCTTATTTTCCAATGGGTTCATTACAAAATACAAAAGAAGATATAAATTCGAGGAACTTTTTTTCTTAGTAATTCATATATGTGTATTAGTGAAAGCTATACTTAAGCTAAGTATAAACAATAGAAGGACTTACCTCTAAATATGGAAAATATCTGTGGAAAAATTGACAAAAATTCAGTATTTCCTTTTTTGACAATTTTGCCAGAGATATTTCCTATACTTAGAGATTAGTCATACTATATTTTATACTTAGTTTAAGTATAGCTTTTACTAATAAACATACTACAAGGGTGCACCAAGGGAGGGGCCTTAGGGCCCGGGCCCTCCCAACCTTAAATTATTTTAGATATTTTTCACATATTTCATGAAAAAAGCAAAAAATAGCATGAAATATGACAATATGGGGTCTTGCCCCCCCCTCCCCCCCTTCAGCCCAAGACCAATTCCTGGGTGCGCCACTGCCTACTATTCTGTTATACCACTTACTTGAGCTTCAATGTATTTATGGCTCTTTTCCTGATAGTTTAATAATGATTGTAATGCAATTGCTGCTTCGACTTTAACTGGAAGATCTTTATCAAACAATAATGCGTTGACTGTTAAAGTTACGGCATCCACCAGAACATTTTCCTTAAAAAAAAAGTATTTTACGACAATATAGGTGAAAAAACTTTGAAACTTCGAAAAAATAGGTGCAAGCTGGATTTTTGTATAATTATTCCATAGCATCTATGACACAGCCCTACATATTCTCCGCCAAAATCACCCTTGAGCTTTGCTAGAAATAATACCACAAAGGTCCTAAAAGTTAGTATTTTGCAATTTTCTCGAAAACTAATAACTTTTTTAAAAAAAGTGAAGAGAGAAAATCGGTTTGGTCCCACATCTTAAAAAATATATTATTATTTTTTTCGTACCCTGTAGTTAACTTGTTTTAAAACTTAAAAAAAAAACAAAAACTAAATATTAGTAAATGGTGTTTAATACAAGTGGGGATCAAGCTTAATATTATAAAGTATTAACATTTTAAAAGAAGTTACCTACAGTGGGAAAAAATTAAATAAAAAAAATATATTTTTTTAAATAGGTTAGGTTTTTTTCTTAATTTTATACCGAATGATTTTGCGTATTTTTTCACTTTCGATTTTTTTACAACAGTTATTAGTTTTCGAGAAAATCACAAAAAACTGATTTTTAGAACATTTGGGGCCTTATATCTAGCGAAGCTCAAGGAGGATTTTGGCGGAGAATAAGTGGGGGAAAAATCCAGCTTGCATCTTTTTTTTCCAGGTGAATTCCTAATATGACTGGGCTAATAGCCAAGTTTTTTTCAAAGAAAGTAAAAATCTTATCACAAAACATAAAAGACGCTGCTCTTTGGCAACACCTTCTTAATTAAGGTAAAAAACAGTATATGATGAGGTTATGGAAAACAACTTTTCTAAAAAAGATCCAATTTTGTTTTTGATAATAATATATTATATTTTACAAATGTATTTCTTTGCCATTGCACATAAAACTTCAGAAAAAAAGACTACTCGGAATTATATGTTGGCGTCCCCTTAAGATGCGTTAATTTTTAAATTGAAGTTAATTTTTTTATTTAATAATAAAATTATTGCTTCAGAGTGGCTACTTTTTTGGAAAGTCAAATTCCTGGAAGGTTTTCCCAGTTTTCCAACTATTTTTTAAAGTATATCAAAACTGATGGCAGTAAATAATCAAGATTTTCAACAAAACTTCCCAAATTTTCCCTACTTTATGTAATTCCCTGACTTCGCCTGGTTTCATTACCACCAGACAACAAGTTTAACATTTTAGTGAAAGTTTGGAAAGCTGGAAAAAACTACTAAAACAAACAGTCGATACTATTTATAACAACCCAAGCTAGATTTTAATTAAAAAAAGTCTATTAAATAAGGCCGACCCGAGATTCTTCATCAATATTTTCCCGACTATTTTCTATACCTTTGAGCAACCTCTAAGATGCACATCGGTGGTAAGGATATTTGAGGCTTCAAAAATCATTGAAAATGTTTTTGATAATATCAAATTTTGTAAAAAAAATAATAGCGAGAGTTATGCTAAAAAAACTACAAGGCAAAGTTGGCCTATTTCTAATGTTTGAGCTCCCATTTTGTATTGGGTATGAGTCTGACAGATGGCCAATAAGTGGAATTCTTATCTTAAAGGTAAGTGCTTTTAACACCTGTGATACAATTTGTATTATTTATAAAAGCCTCTAAGCATCTAGAGGTATTAACAAACGTCATTAAAAATATTTTACTCATATTTAAAAAAAAAAAAATTTAAGAATCTTTTTGTCATATTAAAACAAGAATCTTTTTCCTTACCTGTCCAAAGCTATATTCTGCAAAATAATGCATAACCCAACAAGCCCTTGCCCGCATGTGACCCCTGTCACTAGTAAATTCAGGAAACACAAATTTGGTAAAAAATTGTTCCAATTGATCCTTGTAAGGTTTCTTTTTGAGCAAAACGTCAGCAAGCGAACCGACCATATGTAAAGCTCCGTCTTTCTGATGAGGTTCTGTAGCGGGATTGGTTAAAATTTGGGTAAGTAAGACCATCGTTTTTCCCAACATTTCTTTGCGTTTTTTGCAGGAAGAATGCAGAAGAGTTTGGGCGGCTGTTACGGGTGAGACAAAATCTTCAAAGACATCTAAAATAATAAGGCCAAAAATAAGGTTATTTTACAGGAATAATATTCAGAAAATCTCTAGTTTTAAGATTTTAATGAATTATAATTATTGTAGGTCTTATACGGGGCACGGCAATACCCGCCAAGTTCGCGCAACTGCTGTACATCTTTTCTTGAAACATTTCAGCCCATATTTGACCTATCTAAAACACTACTTCAGATTGAGCTACGAAACTCAAACTTTGCACAGTCGTAGATCTTTATCGAGTTAACATCCTCTCCAAGTTTCATGGACTTCCATAAAGTAGTAAAGTAGTTACCAAATTTCAATAAACCTCGAAATTGCCACTCACTCACTCACTCATGTATAGATCATCAAAATTCTACTGTACTTCCAGACATGCTACAAAGCTGAAATTTGGCAGACCGATAGAAATTATGACCAAACCCTTGGAAAAAAATCAAAAAACCCCAAAATTCTAATTTACTCCCCTCCTCTATACATGTAAAGTTATGTAAAAGTATCATGGCCCACTTCCAGAAACGCTAGAGAGCTGAGCTTTGGAAGGCCGATAGGAACTATGATAATACTATAGGAAAAAATTTACTTGCCTCCTCTATAATAAATATAAAATTATATAACAGCAACATTGCCCACTTCCAGAAACGCTACAGAGTTTAGGTTTGGAAGGCTGATAGGAACTATGAAAAACTATGGGAAAAAATTAAAAAACCTCAAAATTTTAAATAGCATGCAAAAGTTTTGAAATTATAATAAAACTATAGAAAAAATTTAAAAAACCCTAAAATTTCAATTTGTTTCCCTCCTCCATAAACGTAAAGTTATGTAAAATTAACATTGCCTACTTCCAGAAACGCTAGAGAGCTGAGCTTTGGAAGACTGATAGGAACTATGATAATACTATAGGAAAAAATTTGAAAACACCAATATTTTAATTTACTTGCCTCCTCTATAATAATTATAAAATTATATAAAAGCAACAATGCCCACTTCCAGGACCGCTACAGAGTTGAGGTTTGGAAGGCTGATAGGAACTATGAAAAACTATGGGAAAAAATTAAGAAACCTCAAAATTTTAAATAAGGCATTGCAAGTTTTGAAAAATATTCCGCATGTTTTACCACTTTACTTTACTTTTATCTCAATTCTTTTTATGGAATACTATTTTTGCATACTTTTTTTTTACATGAAATGTTTTTGTTATATGTTTATACCTTTTCTATACATTTTAATTAATTCAGGGCTCTCAACAGATAAACAGCAAAATAAGATGAAAAATATGAACTTTTTAATAAAATTATGAAAAATATGAAATTAAGAAAACAAAATATGAAGGAAATATGAATAAAAAATTAAGTTTTTTTTGGACCTCTACTAAATGGCTTGTTATGTCAAACCCAACTTTTTTTTAGGAAAACTCAGTTATTAAGGAAAAATATATATTTCTTGATTTTATTTATTAAGAAAAGTATTAACAAACATTTTCAAGTTGAATTAGGCCTGGATGGGGTATGGCCAAACAAAAATAAGGCACATTTTTTAAAGCAATTTTTACAACAAGGTATACGGTGTTTTAAACCATACTGCAATTATTCAAAGAAATAAAAAAAAAATTATAAATGCAAAAGTTGTAGGCTTTATCCTATACCATCAAAAAAAGTTATAAAAAAACACAAACATTGTAAATCACTTACGGAACATCCTACAAATTAATATGTTAATGATTTAACTTTAAAAAAATAGATATTTTCTTTCTAAACTCAAAAATATATGATAAACTGCATTTGATAAAGCCACTGTTAACCCGGCGTTGGTACACCTGGGTATTACATACCTGGGATTGAGAAAAACCAACAGAACTTATTATGAATTCGCAGCGCTTCAAGCTTGCCCCTCCACCTACTCTCAAGCAACACTTGTTCTAATCGCGGACCACTAAAAAAAGCGGGTTTAGTATCAATCTGCCTCTGGTTAGTTAAACTTGCGTCGTGCATGTGATACCCGGGTGTACAGCGTGTCCCATTTTCGATGGGATTAAATGGGAAAATCGGTTATTATTAAAGATATCGATTTTCTGATTGCACCTTACCGTGCTCTTTTTTGGAGCCCTTAAAAATGGTGTAATCAGATTTTTGCAATACCCCGTGGTTTCGCTAATACAGGGAGTTTTTGAAAAAATTGCATTTTAATTAATTCCTTGTATCTCGCTTATTTTGCAAGATATTTTTATAATGTAAAAACCTTTCTATGGCAACTTTTTTAGAGCAAAATAATGTCGTTGTCAATTTTTTTAAATATTGTTTAATTTTTGAGATATGGTATTTATCATAAAAAAATTAAATACGGACCTGGATTTTTTTTATTACTACTTTGATTATTTCTATGCTATTATTACCTTAAAATGATAAAACTTTAATATTTTTTTGATTTAAGGTTAAAAAAAACTATTTAATATTTGAAAAAAAAAATTATAGTCCGAACCTGGAAATTATAAATTAAAAATTGCAAGAAGTAGTGTGTCTTGAACGATTTTTAGTTTATCTGTTTTGAAATGATAATTAAAAAAGTTACAAAAAAAATATACTAATTATTTGATAACCGAACAGCAGGTCGTGAAATTTACAAAACGAAAGCGTGGAATTGACATTGTCATTTTACTTGTCATTTTTGTGAATGGCTTACAATTATTTTAAACTGGCTAGAAATCGACCATATCCAGATTTTGAAAAATGTGATATGTTTGACTGCTTCATTCAAGCAACAAAATCCCAATAGTTAAATGGCAGAAATATTTTTATGCAAAATGCGTTAAGAAAAATTACTCAAAAATGCCAACAATGTCTTACACATAATGGTAATCAGAAAAATTAGTTATTTTTTATAATTTGTTTTTTTTTGTATTTTTCGTAGACTTTGTTTCAAATAAATCTGTAAATTGACGTAAAACCATTTTAATATGCTAAGTATCAAAACAGTTAAACTAAAAATTGTTTAACTAGCAATTTTTAGTTTATATTTATGTTGGAAATATCCAGGTTCGGACTAATTTTTTTTTTTAATATTAAATAATTTTTTTTTTACCTTAAAACAAAAACTTTTTTAACCATTGACTTCTATACCCTACGGGTAGACCCGGCATGGGCCAAAATTGCCATTATATCAAGCTTTTATCGCAATTGACCAAATACAAGTAAGAATTTAATGAGCAAAATAGGGATAAAAATAGAATTTCGGTTTGGTGAGTCCGGAAACATGCAACATCGCAAAAATATTCTATTTGCTTGTCTTGGATAAAAAAGGGCAGTGGCGGCGCAAAATAAAAATTTTGAATTCCACTAGAATTTTTTTATCAACAATTTTCTGTTTGAATAATAAATAATTCATGAATACTTACTTGTGTGTGTATTTGGTAGGTGTAGTGTTCTGCGACTTGAAACACCGCCAAGTTCCATATTCGATACATATCGATGCATAAATAAGAAAGTCCGCCATTTTGGATGCGCCATTTTAATTTTTTTAAGTTTGTTTTTCATCTGCACATTTTATCAAGAAAAAATATTTTAGTCCGGCGCCCAGTTGGCTCGGCGTCAAGTTGGCCCGGCGCCCAGTTGGCCTGCCGCCCAGTTGGTGGCGCCGAGTTGGCGGCGCCCAGTTGTCCTAGACTGCAACACATTTCAGGGGTCTGGTACGTTTTACCACCTTTCTTAAAACTACGAAGTTTTTTGAAAAATGATAATTTTAGACCATTTTATAGTGATTTCTAAAAAAAAAATTGCGGACTATCGTTGATTTTGTTAAAAAAATTGAAATTGAAACATTCTTAAAACCCCATTAAAACCCATACAAATTGCTACAAAAGAAGCATTTTCTCATTTCAAACTGAAACAAAACGGTCCCTGACGTCTATCAGCTGTCAACAAAAACTTGAAATAACTAAGGTCACTGATCGAAATCGGGTCAGTTTTTTGGTCCTTTTATGAAAATGCACAATTTTTAAAAAAGCATGAAATTCAAAACAAAATCAAGAAAATTATGATTCCTACATTTTTACAAATAAAAATTAGTTTAATTGGACATTATATCAATTTTTATTCCTTAAAACACTAAAAATTAATAATTATTTACTTTTTTAAAATTTATCGAAGGTCTAACTGAACAAAAGCAAACTGAACCCATCCGTATCGAAATGAACCAAATCAAACCGAATCTAACGGTTCGGTTTGGTTCGGTTCGATTTGCTTAAACTGAACCGAACCTAACCGAATATAGCTAAACCTAACCTAAACAATCCTAGCGGAACCTAACCGAACATACTCAAACTGAACCAACCTAACCCAACCTAACCCAACCTAACCCAACATAACCCAACCTAACCCAACCTAACCCAACCTAGCCCAACCTAACCCAACCTAACCCAACCTTACCCAACCTAACCAAACCTAACCAAACCTAACCTACCTATTGTTAATAAATATAGTAAAAGTTGTTAGGTTTATGTCCAGGGGGTAACCATTGTCCATAATCGTCGGAAATCGAGTTAGGATTAGTGTATGCGACCATAAACATTGAGTGGCGAGTGAGTGTTTGGTCTTCAATTTTTTTAGGGAAATTTTTCAAAATCTTTTTTTGCGCACTCTGGGCACCCTAATAAACCGTAATCTGGTCACCCTAATCCATCGCAATCAAAGAAAATGGGTAATCGAAGTGTCACAAATTTTTTGTTGGTTTCTATTCTTCTTTTATATTATGTAGGACAAAATTATTAATTAAACTAAGTGACCTTATTAAGTAAGACAGCATGATAGTCAAATGACATTAGAAGGACATAAACATATGATACCGGCCTGTAGACCGGTCGCGGTGGTCATATAATAATAAATATATACTTTCGCGATGAAAGACCAAAATTTAACTTAAAATTACTGTAAAGTCCGCAAAAAAACATTAAATTTATCGAAATTTATAAAAACATTGACCAGTGTGTGTAACAATTCATCAAGATGTATAAAACTCGACCGTGACATGTCAAAAGTTTGGTTCGAAAAAACAAAAACAACTGGATAAAAATCGGTATGTAAGCATTTAAAAAGAAATCATTTTTAAGAAAATCAAATACTTTTTGTTAATTTTCATGCAATGCAAAAAAAAGTGCGGGGAAGTGACACTTTCTGAATCAAAATGTGTGAGGGTAAAATCGCACGGTCGCAGAAAAAACTATCTATCGTGACGCTACTGAACTTTCTCGTATTTTAGGAAAAACTATCCGTCAAGACGACTTACCCATGAAATGTTGTTTTTTTTATGGATTTTTTTTCTTCTTTTGCACAAAAAACAATTTTGGACCATGTTTAAACTCAAATAGTTACTTCTAAACTTGTTTTTAAACGTTTTAAGATTTCTTTTTGTAATATTCCCGCACAAAATTCAAAAAAAAATCATTTCCGTACTTATACAACATTGTCTATCAGTTTTCCCTGTATACACGGACTAACAGGTAGAATCACTCAAAATACGGCAGGTGGATTAAAGGTAGCCAGCTGCTTTTCTGTCGCACTTATGCCGTCAGTGTGAAAGAGATAAAAGTACCCTTATATTATCTAGGGTATTATTAGCATGCAAAATCACCCTATCTTTGTCCGTTTCACATGTTCAATAATGTCTATCTCTGTTTTTATTGTAAAAGAAATACCCGACCATAGGAACCAAATTGGATAGGGTCAATAAAAATGCCTTGTCTTTCCGTCTCTAACGCCCTTTTAGGGCGTTATACAACTCAATGTTTTTAACTTTTTATTATTTTATGATAATACTAGCATGAAACCAATCAAAATAGTAATAAAAAAAATCCAGGTCCGTATTTAATTTTTTTATGATAAATACCATATCTCAAAAACTAAACAATATTTTAAAAAATTGACAACGTCATTATTTTCTTCTAAAAAAGTTGCCATAAAAATGTTTTTACAGAATAAAAGTATCTCGCAAAATAAGCCAGATACAAGAGATTATTAAAAATACAATTTTTTCAAAAACTCCCTGTATTAGCGAAACTACGGGGTATATCAAAAATCTGATTACGCCATTTTTAAGGGCTCAAAAAAAGAGCACGGTAAGGTGCAATCACTAAATCAATATCTTTAATAATAACCGAGTTTTCCATTTGATCCCATAAAATATGGGACACGCTGTACCAGCCGTGTAACATTTTTTGTAGCAAGCTCCCAAGCTAAAGTATTGCATTGGCGAAAACGAAAGTTTTTTGAAGCTGCGTTTATAATGCAGAATAAAGAAGTTTTTAGTCAACCAAGCACGGATATACCAAATATATGGAAACCAGGCGTCTTAGGATAAAAAAAACGGGGGAAGGCCGTCACACCTGACTGCACACCAAGTAGTATAAGTAGTAGCCTATAGACTAGCTAGATTGTTTAGTTTACACTTGAAACACAATGGAAGTCCGAAATTTTCTTTCTATTTAAAAAGTATTTTTTAGTTCTAAGTAGGAATTTTTTTGTTTTATTTTTATATAAAAGAACGGTGTAACATTTTTTGTAGCAAGCTCCCAAGCTAAAGTATTGGCGAAAACGAAAGTTTTTTGAAGCTGCGTTTATAATGCAGAATAAAGAAGTTTTTAGTCAACCAAGCACGGATATACCAAATATATGGAAACCAGGCGTCTTAGGATAAAAAAACGGGGGAGGGCCGTCACACCTGACTGCACACCAAGTAGTAAAAGTAGTAGCCTATAGACTAGCTAGATTGTTTAGTTTACACTTGAAACACAATGGAAGTCCGAAATTTTCTTTCTATTTAAAAAGTATTTTTTAGTTCTAAGTAGGAATTTTTTTGTTTTATTTTTATATAAAAGAACGCCCCTGGATTTTCCTGTTTCAAAATATTTAGTAAAATATTTTTTTATTTTTCCGATTTTCTTATGTATTATCTTCGAATTAAAATAAAAATTTAGGTTCTAAATTACTTTTAGCATTTTTTACACTATTTTAAAAAAATATAGTTTTAATTTTTAGAAAAATGCCCTTGTTACCTAAAAATGCAGTTTAATATCTAACGCTACATGACTAATGTTATATTTATTTTTTTTCAACATCAAAAAAGTTCAAAAAATTAAAACACAACCATTATATTAAAATTTTATGTCTACTGTTAACTTCAAATGCGAAACTGTAAGTGGGTATGTCATACCCGGGTGTACCATCCATGTTAGGAAAAATAGGTGTACCAACGCCGGGTTAAAATATTAGCATCTACAATTTCTAGCGGTTTGGGACCTACTCTACATTTCTTGAAAATAGGTACACCCTGTACATCTAGTAACACGGAAAACTTAAGTATACTCGATGATATACTTGGTATACTTTAAATACCTATTCCGAGCTCAAACATTTAAAAAAACTCAACATTACAGAGTAAAGGAATAAAATTCATGAAAAAGCTCTGCTCAATTAGACTTTTACAGAACAACCACGAATGTCCAAAACAACTAATTAACATAAAAATGCAACAAACAACAGAATAATACAACAAAAGTCAAACAAGCCCTACTTTATTCAGACTTTCTCAGAAGCAACAAACTTATAATAAACTAAAAGGAACTCAAAATTCAAGACAAAATATTAAAAATTTCCACACTTATTCTATGACTGAAGTTTCTTCATTGGGAAAAATATGAAGGTTTTTCTCAAAATATGAAGTTTTATGAAGTCTGAAAACAAATATGAACATGTTCATAAAATATGAAGGTGCTGAGAGCCCTGTTAATTATTAACTGCTTTTTTAATTTTTATTATCTGTTTGTTTTTGCATCCGACCCATCCCCCAATAAATAGAATTCTTGGATACTGAATATACATACCAAATTTAACTCGAATGTATTCATGCGGATCAACAGTCCAAAGTTCATGATCATCCGCTGAATAGCTCATAAGTGGAAATAAAACATCTTGAACTATTGCTGGCATGTGTGGTTTTAGGATTTTCCATGTGTGTGCATGAGACACAGCCTAAAAATTTTTGTTGTTTTATTTCAAAAGCTTTGTCCAATACCAAATACAGTGAAACCTCTCCTTGCGGACACCTCTATTAACCGGACACTCCCTTTAGGCGGACAAAGTTGTTGGAACCAAGTTTTTTCCTATTTCTTTACGTGCAAAATTCACTCCTATAACCGGACGCGGACAATTTTTTTTGGTAAAAAAATTCTAAAACCTTCGTTAACCGGACACAAACCTCTGACAGTATATTGGCAACTACGCTCCCTGCAGCCGGGGAATTATCTCTTTCCGTTTTAATGCGGGGACTTAACACTTTATGTATTTACAACATATTTTATGGGACTGCTGTGTTTTAGTTTTATTGATCAATTGGGTAGTAATAGATCTCTTTAAAATGGCGCCTAGTAAAAACCTTCTTAGCGTGAAAAAATGGAAATTGTTAACGTTTCGGGGAAAGAAATTCTATCAGCACGAAGGTCGCGGAAAAATTTAATATCGGAAAAACTCAAGTAGCGAAAATTGTTAATATTTATGGAAATTTCGCAGTTCTCTTTTTTTTTATACTGGGACTTTTCCTAGGATACTAGGATCAATTGCCCAGTTTTGCCAAAGTTTTTGCGCCGAAAAATTGCTTTTTAAACATAACAACACAACCATCTTTTAAGTGGGACTCGAACCCATAAGCTCGCGAAACGCCGTGATCGAGGCAGTGCGCTCGAATATATGCTCCCATTATAGCAGCGATATATCCGAAACAGGACCACTACACAAGGGGACACGAACACAACACTCGCAGTTCTCTCTCATAAGCGGACACCTCCAATAAACGGACAAAATCGATGAAACCGTGAGTGTCCACTTATAGGAGGTTTCACTGTACCGTAGAGCATTAATACTGGTACAAAAAATCGAAAAATGAATCATAGCTTGCCTTGGAAACCATGGCAAATTTAAATTCGCAGACGCAAATTTTCAAGTGCGCATGCGTGTGTATTGGCACAGCTGCTGTGTTGCTGGACGACATATTTGTTGTTTATTTACATTTTGCATGTTTTGTGTTTGTCGTTTAAAATTGTTTTTTTTTCTGTGAAAAAAGAAAAATATATTTTTTTTTTCTAAAAACTGGATGTGTATTTTCTTTTAAAGCAATTATTTCGGTTGGCGACTTTAATAAGATTTCAAAATAGAACGTTACCTGATTTAAATAATTTAAAGTTTGTTGAAGTACTCTTGGTGGCACCCATTGTCCTCCACGATACCCATCGAGAACCCTTAGAAGAACCTCCAAAATTCCGTTGCTAAAAGTCTGTAGATACCATTCGGCAAACTCGTTATATTCTTTTGATACATGACCTGGCGATCCATACCTTTAAGTACAAAGATAAATAACACTTGGCTTTCTATTCCCAAACAAGATTCACAAAAATGTTTTTTCAAAATTAGTTAATACTGTAATGATATTTTGGTAAACAATAATTAATTAATAAATAACACTATAGATAATAAATAATAAAAATCCTAAACACATAAATTTAAACAAAAAATAAGTCTAAAAGTTTTCGTCCAATCCAGGTTCTTCTTTCATTGTGCCTAAAACCTATGCTGCATTTCCCCGTTATACTGCCAAGCTTATTCTTTGGATGATATAATTCTGTGATTCTTTTACTGGTAATTTTGCACTTATTTCTAAAATATTTTTTTCTGCCTCATCACCTAAGGGCCCTAAAGTTTCTACAGCAAATGGTATGAAAATAAATCTGTTTATTAATTCCGAATATTTTCTGATTTTATTTTGTTCCGATAATTTTGTCGCGGCGCCTTTAGATTTCGAAGTTTTGTCTAAATAACTTTTTGCTAAAGTATGGGTTGGGTTCGGTTCGGCATGTTGCATCCCATAATAATTGTTTTCCATATTATACAGGGTGTTCCAACTAAAAGGTAACAGAGGTGTTTTTGGGTATTTTTCGTGCGAATTTGGAGAAACGCTCGAACACGTCGATTTCGTTTGCGAGGGGGACATTCTTTGGAGGGTATACTTCACCCCTATATTTTGATTAGGGAAAGTGGGTCTAGTGATACCTTATTTTGAAGTTCTCTTGAATATCTTTACAACCGTGTTAAATTTGAAAGTTTGAAGGCAATTATCTCAAAAACTAACGTATAGATTTTTGAAATTTTTACACGGTTGTAAAGACATTTAAGAGGCCTTCAAAACAAGGTATCACTAGACCCAGTCTCCCTATTCAAAATATAGGGGTAAAGTATACTCCTCGAAGATGGTGTGTGCTACAAAAATTTCAAGATAGCCAAAAAGTGCCCCCCTCGTACACAAAATCGATTTGTCCGAGCGTTTGTCCAAATTTACACGAAAAATACCCAAAAAGACGTCTGTTGCCTTTTAGTTGGGACACCCTGTATATAAGTTTTTCAAAATTGATTTATACCATAAAGTTTCTATTATTATTACTATTGAAATTATTTTAACTAGTATAAAGCAATTTGATTTTATGTAGTATGAAAATTCTTAAAATAATACATTTAAAAATATTATGAAGAGATTAGAAGACAAATTTAAAGAATCAACAAGTATTTTGTAAATAAAAAAGATTTGTTTTTCAAAAAACTATTATAAAAAGAAACCTTCATAATTTGTATGTTAATGAATCCCCCATTTCTGTCTAAATTATCAAAGTTCAAAACAATAATGACTGACATAATAACATTTTGAAATAATATCATGCCACCTTTGGTATAATCCTTGCTATAGGCAGTTACACTTTTGTGACATTTTCAACCTCGTTGTTTATCATGTGCATAATGACAATAACAAGAAAAATCCTAAAAAACGGCATGTCTTTGAGTTACTTTTATCTGTGCATTTTTTTTTAAATCAAAATACAGTCAGCATCTTTTTATTATTAGAAAATTATTGAAATAAAGCCAGGCTATATTAGTGCCAGGCACAATTTTGACACCTTCACATTGTAATATCAGCTGTGATCTTTCAACACACGGGCTTTGTTTACTATATGAACCGGAATAAATAGTGCCTTCTTTTAATTGAAAATAAACGACGAAAGTTTTAAATTCGACTTTGGTATGTCATTTTGAAGGATCAACTGTCAGTTTTCAATGTGAATGTGGCAAAATAGTGCCTGGTACAATTATAGCCTGGCTGTATTTCAATAACTCTCTATTATTTATTATAATATGATGATATGATATTTATGATCAAAAAGTTTGCATAACGTTCTTTTGTTGCCCCCATAAAGAGAATCAGTTATTTTATTAATTCTTACGCACCTTTCAAACATTCTGTAGAGAATATGCAACGCCCATTTCTTGCATTTCCACCAGGGTAAGTCTGCCCTTTCATCTTCGTCGGGTTGAAGAGCCGCTGGTGGGACAGGTCTTTCAACAATCTTAACAAAAATTAAAATAAATTAAGAAAGCAAACCATAACAAAACAGTAACATATAAAACACCACCCGGATATTGCTAGTATAAGTAAAATTAGCAATATAAAGAAAGGGAAAAAACCTTTCAAAATGGGTGCCGCCCTTGACCTATATTTGGTATTTTAATTTAAGAGAAGTGCTTTGAATAATATTACTTGACTTGAATGCGAATTTCTTCCAGGATTTGAGTAGTTGTTGAAAAATAGTTTTGAAAAAATTCATTATTATTTAAAATTGATTTTTGCCCAGTCAAGATAATTTTGACTTAAAAAGGATGCTTGTTTGACCTCTTTTTAAGCAAAACACAGATCATAAACATACCATTAGGTTAATAGCTATACTGACTATGAAGATTCTGCTTAGAAAGAGAAAAACTTATTTAGCAGGTGTTTAGATAAAAATAGAAACATAAGGGTATACCCCGATCTCAGAAAAACGCGACGGTTCGTGAACTAAAAGTTAAAAAAGAGGGGGAACACCAGAGAAGAAATTATAGGCAGGTAGACAAGAGCTAATTAGGGATATCAGGGGAGATCCAAAGAGATCGCGTTACGGCATCGAGATTTTGTATTTTCTTTTAAATCTACGAAGCAAGAAAGAGGTAAGAATTGCATTTTTATAAACCTTGCTAATTTCTTTCTCGGGCATTATGCCGGCGTTAAAATTTACTATCAAAGAAAAGGTTCAAATGTTAAAATGGTATTTTGCAGGAAACTTCGCTTGAGATGTAATAAATTTGTTTATTGCTAAGTATAAGGACCGTAACATTCCTTGCAAAACTACCATTTTGAATATATATAAACATTTTGCTAAATTTTTGTGTTATGCGCTACAGAAAATGTACCTATAATGAAGAGGTGGATGAGGGTCTAAGACCCATTTCGGAACAAGAGCGAGAAACTGCCGCACAGAGGGGCAAAATCAAGAAAACATGCGATTTAGTGCAGAACTCATTTATCTAATATGGGAGATATTTTTCCTGAAAACTATTTATTAATAATCGCTTTACCATAGCAAGTTAGCTTCGGATAGTCAAACGTCAAACAAATGAATAAAACACCTTGTCAAAGTTAGCATGTTTTGAAAACTTTGCCACAATTTTTAATGTTGATCAAGTTTGGTTAAAATAATTTTAATTATGTCAGATAATCACTATTGTACAGTACATTATTCTCGTATAAAAAAAATGCAAAATTTTTTGTTGTTTTTCTTCAAACTGCCATTTTTGTAAAATCTTTCAAAAATTTATTATTTTCTTTAATTTTAAAAATATACGTGGACACAAAGTAACTTGTAGCCCGCTGTCGCGGGCGAGTTTTCACATGTCATTTTTTATTGAACCTTCCTTTTAAAAATGATGCCATATTTAGCTGCTAGTTTTTGCTAATAAGGCCGGAATTAACTTTTAAATATTAACATTTTTCTCAACTTAGCAAAATATGTGTTTAAATTGTAGTATAGATATTTAAAATATAACGTACTAAATACATATACATCTACACATACTATTATTATACTCATTATATATTAAATACACCTTATCCTGAGGCAAAAAGTTTGTAGCCTGAGCGTAGCGAGGTATATAATTGGCCAATAGCTAACAAGACACTAATTACGAATTTTAGGAGATATTTTTTAAACTTTTGGATTTTTCTGCCCTAAAATTAAATTATAATTATAATTATGTGGTTTTCAGCTACTTTACTAAAAACATAATGTCTGATAGAGCCTTTTATTTTGAATTTTAAGGATAAAAAGTGACAGTTTTATCGCTAAAATAAAGATTAAAGAGGGCCCTGTTCTTATAATATATACCAAGGGATAAAAGTGACACTTTTTATTTCAAGGTAAAAAGTTTTTAGCACGAGCGTAGCGAAAGCTACAATTCGTTAAAGGATAAAAATACTCTTTTATAACGAGGTTTATACCTTAATTTTACGCTTTCAGGCCGATCTTGTTTTTAACTTATTTGATCTATTAATATAGTTAAATTATTTTTTGTTCTATTTAGTATAATATATAAACATGATTATTTATAAACAAAGAAAGCTTCTAGTGGCGTATATAGAAAAATGTCTCAGGGTGGGCCCGGGACAGTTGGGGGGGGGGGGGGTCAAGACCCCATGAGGCCGTATTTTATGCTGTTTTATCTCTGTATTCATTAAATATGTGGAAAATATCTAGAAAAATCTTAACTTCGGGGGGTGCCCCGGCCCCCCCCCCTTATATACGCCACTGAAAGCTTCTGTCAAGTCGTTTTAAAAATGACGAAAGTCAAACAGAAGAAAGGTGTGTAAAAATTTAATGTCAGTTCTGTAATGTTTTTTTTGGGGGGATTTAGGTGTTTTCATTTTTCAGGGGGACGATTAGTTATTGGGGAGGGGGCAAACTTGGTCTTTCCGTTTCTGTAGGGTCGACAACATAATATAACATTTTGTAAACATTGCAGTCGTACATAGTATTTTAGGAAATATTTTGAAGCTTATTCGACTACTTATACCTCGACTAACAGCTCGGGGTCAATTTTTTTTTATTTTGGATCACTAAGTAATTAATTTTAAACATTTCTGACTACAAAGGAATACATCCATTGCACTGTGGGACTTTATCGCACCCTTTTGTGCGTCTGCCCCACTGTGTGTCGTTTGTGCTACGGCTGAAGTACTCCCTCTTTCTTCAAGTTCAGCCACTGCTAAATGTGATACTCCTCCCAGAATCAATCGAAACATTTAAAAAAAACATTTGTATCCAGCCCACAAGTTAAAAAATGCCCAAATGAGTATTTTTAATTTGATTAATTTGGTAGCTCTTGAAAGGACTTTGCAAGGTTTTTAAAATCACATATTCTTTTTAGGCTGTTAAATAGGATATGGCAGCCTAATTCAACGCGATGTTTAGAGACGATAATAAACGAAAAATGGGTACAGTCTACTCTGCAAAAATCTCTGAGGAAATGAATCATAGACTACACCCAAACTAGACAATTAAATATCTTTATCCCTACCAAAAACAATGCACAAAAACTCATTCAAGGCGGCTTATGGAAGGCGGGGCATGACTCGAGAGGGATGAAGAGGGGAAGATATTTCTATGTATTTGTATCAAAACACCTGCTAAATTATAAAGTTTTTCTCCTTCTAAGCAGAATGTTCGTGGATAGTTTAGCTTTTACTCTTTTTTAGGGAGATACATATATTTTCGAGTGATTTCTGGACAAACAGATTACTTATATGAGATTCTAGAACAACTACAAATTGGACTACAAAACCAACCAAAAACAGTGGCGTGAAAAAGCTGGAATAGAAACGGGACTAGAAGGGCACTTGTATGCAACCTGTTAAGACAGCCCAACCAAACTCGCTATACTTTGATTTTATTTATTTATTTGTTTAAAGTGCACACTGCAGCTCTATGCTAAATGGTACACTGAAAGTTTACTCTAAGAGTTAACAATAATATAATATTTAAAAACCTTAAAAATTAAATAGAATAGAAATCATAAAATAAAGTAATCACAGAGGAACAATTACGAAATTTGATTTTTGAGTTGTGAAAGGGTTATTCCAAAAATCTGTATATCACTAAAATACGTATTATAGTTTCTCACAAGTGTGGTAACTATTGCATTCTGTCCATAGTTGGTTCTATGCCCAGGCTGGTGAATGATTTTATCGAGGCCTTATCAAAATGGCGAAGACTCAGTTTTTTTGGGAAAACAGTTTTGGACAGTCCGATTTTATCCCAAATTTAATAAAAAAACTGGCGGCCATTCTGAATTTTCCATTGTAACTTTTATTTATTAAGCACAAGCCCAGCAGTGCTTCTGTGATTATTGTTTGTTTCGCATAGGAATCAGTTGTAGGAGAGATATTTTTGTTATTTTTTGAATAGGTATTTTTCTTTGCAAATAAACTGTTTACATATACAGGGTGTTCGGCACATGAACCGTCAAAATTTTTTGGGATATTGTTGGGGTCATTTGCTACCTTTTCAACCTTGGAACTTGGGTGATTAGAGTCACGGCTCAAGAGATATGAATTTTTTAATTTTTTTGCTCAAATTACCCAAAATCCCACCTTTAAACCCTCATAAGCTTTTTATTTATGTCTGGAAAAGCACCAATTTTTTTTATAATTCTGTAATCTTATGCTACTTCAACTAATTAATAGATTTGTTAAAATTTATGTAACAAAGGGACATACGAGGTTTTTTATTGAAGAACATTAGTGATTTTGTGAAAGAAAATCAATTTCAAAATTAAACATTTTAAAAAATATCGACACTTGAGAACTTCATTTTCTTTTAAAAACTTTTCTAGTTGATTACCTTTCTAACGGTATGATACACATTGATTAAAAAAAAAAACAATTCTGCTTTAAAATACGGATATTCTGTGAGACGAGCAATAATCGTTCGGACTTGATAAGAAAAACAATTTGATGTTTATGATCGTTTCTAACAAAATGTATAAATAAAGAACACAATACATTATTGTTAAAAGTTTAACTTTTGTTTAAGTAGGTAAACGATCATAAACATCAAATTGTTTTTCTTACCAATTCCTAACGAGTCTCGCCCTTCTGACGGAATATCCGTATTTTAAAGCAGAAATGTTTTTTTTATCGATGTTTAGCATACCGTTAGAAAGGTAATCAACTAAAGAAGTTTTTAAAAGAAAATGAAGTTCTCAATTGTCAATACGTTTTTTGATTTTTAATTTTGAAATTGATTTTCTTACACAAAATCACTAATGTTTTTCAATAAAAAACCTCGTATGTCCCTTTGGTACATCAATTTTAACAACTCTATTAATTAGTTGAAGAAGCATAAGATTACAGAATTATAAAAAAAAATGGTGCTTTTCCAGACATTAATAAAAAGCTTATGAGGGTTTAAAGGTGGGATTTTGGATAATTTGAGAAAATTTTTTCAAAATTCATGTCTCTTTAGCCGTCAGTCTTAGGACGCAAGTTCCAAGGTTGAAAAGGTAGCAAATGACCCCAACAATATCCCAAAAAATTTTGACGGTTCATGTGCCGAACACCCTGTATATATAACTTCAAATTCAATCCGTTAGTGTTCTATAATCCTGGGGCTTAAGACCTCAAAGGACGTAACAGGTATAGTACTCGCAATAAGCTAAGCCATTTTATTTAAATTTTTTTTAAAAGTGTTTCCTTTTTCACAATAACCTACCTGCCTGCAAACTTCCATCCACTGGGCGAATACGTCTTTTGTGATTAAATCCAAGGGCAAAGCATATTGTGTAAGCGCAAAATATACTTTTAGGCCTTGTTTTTGAAGTAGTACGGACTTCTCAGACTGATCCGGCAAAAGCCGAACCTCTAGTTGATAGAGTTGAGGTAGCAGCAAATTCATCGCCTCGTGCAAAGGACCGCGTTCTTCCGCTTTTTTATATTCGAAATTTTTGACTAACTGGTACATGCACAGCAGTGCCCCTTGCCAACCAGCTGGATCAGGATTGGATAGGTACACGCTAATCTAAAAAACAAGAAAAAAAAGAGTGAAACAACAGTAATAGAAATATACAATATTGGTAAAAGCTTAAAAATAAGCGTAAAAGCACAAGTCCTCCCCTGAACCCGCGCTCGATTCATGCTAAGCTCCGCCCGCCCTGCCGCATCGAGTCACTAGTATTTAGGGGTTGTCAGTGCTTCAATATCCCAGAGATTTTTGTTGTGACATGTTACACAACACAATATTTCTTTCTTTATACAGTGACCTTATAACCAATGCAAACGCATTGGTGTACTCACCTTGTCAATCGGTGTACAAATTACCGGTCAATACTTGTACAGCTGGTTTCAATAAATATAGTTACGACTTCAAAAAGTATTTAATTATTTTGAGCAGTGTATATTATTGACTTGACAGAAAAATTTAAATAGGTTATCTTTAACTACAGGACGATTAGGATAACTAATTTTACTACACCGTCTTACACTAAGGTTTCCACTATTATGGTCAAAAGTTAGAAAAGAATAGGATTATTAAATATTTTATTAATAATAAGAATATTAAACAACACGCAAACGAACTTCATGCAAACACGTTAGAAGTAAAATTAAAATACCTAAGATGAGAACGCTATTAAAAGTAAAAAATACACCTATCTATTTACACAATTTACACAACTAAAAACTAATACTTGGTCATGTCACCATTTGCATCGATAACCTTTTGGAGTCTATGAGGCATAGATTCATAAAAGGAGATTGTAAAATCTTCCCGTTCAGCAAGACTTTCCCAAATATTTAAAATACCTTCCCAAAGATGCTCAGCATTTTGTGGCAAAAAGTTCCGCTGGTATAATTGTTTAACTATGACACCCCAAACATTTTCAATTGGGTTCATGTCTGGGCTGTAACTGGCCCACGGAGGGACTCAATATTTTTGTCCTGCATCCATCGTGTCACAATATTTGCTGTGTGCACCGGACAATTATCATGTTGGAAGATGTAATTGTTTTCTGGAAAAAATTCTGTAACACATGGTGCCATAACATTTTGTAATATATTAATATGTCTGGCCGACAAACCTACAAAAAATTTATTTAATAAAGTGGTAAAAATTTATAGTTCTCCAACCAACCTTTCATCAATTCTCCAAACTACACCCATTCCTCTGGATGAGATCCAGCCCCACACATTAACGCTAAAGTGTCCAGCTGATTTTTCCTTTTTTCGAAGATTGAAAAATCTTTTCGTCTGTAAATATCACTCTTCTCCAAAAATCTTGGTTGTTATTGATATGATTTAGTGCAAATATTAAACGGGATTGCTTATGTTGGGCATTAAAGCAGTTTTGTTTGCCGCAATTCGATGTCCAATATTGGATTTTTTAATTCTCCTCCATACAGTGGTTTTACTTCCAGGAAACTCCGACAGAATTCTCGCAACTTTCGCATTTTCGAAGGGATTCTCCTCAAGCCTCCTTACCAGGGCCTCGTCTTGTTCGGCTGTGGAAACAGTGGGTCTTGCGGAACCTCTTCTCTCTAAAACTTGTTCTTCCCGCCACCTTTGGTTAATTAGGAACACCGTATTTCGTGAGACATGAAACTCTTCAGCAACAGCGGTAATGGACCAACCATTCTCCAGTTTGGTAACCATTCTAGCTTTCATTTCTAATGTTGTATGTGGAGCCATTGATATTAGTTTTAAAATTATTTTGAAGTAAAATGACAGTGTCATTTTGAATTTGATTGATTTAAAAACAATAACAATATAAATACACTGCTCAAATTTCGGAAAAAATTATTTTAAGAGTCGTACCTAAATTTATTGAAACCAGCTGTACATCCTAGAGAGTGTGAAACATAGCCTGTTTTAAGTGATCGCCAACGTATCCTAACCTTGTCAGTAAGGAATAGGGTTATTCACTGACAAGATTAGGATATGTTGGCAATGGCTCCGGAACGAAACGGCGAGTAAGGAAATAGCGACTATTCAAATAGCGATTATGAAAACAGCGATGTATCAAAATAGCGTTTGTCACAAAACAGCGATGTATCAAAATAGCGACAACCAAAATAGTGATGTATCAAAATAGCGAAACCCAAAATAGCGACAATCAAAATAGCGATGTATCAAAATAGAAAATAGCGCATGACTTCTTTCCTGGGATCCTAGATGGTGTAAATCCGTACCGAACCAAACCGAACTGAACCGAATCAGCATATTTCTTCAAAAAGAAAGAAAACTTTCCTGTCTTTTTTCCCAGAATCCTAGAGGGTGTAAATTCGAACCGAACCGAACTGAACCGAACCGAATTTGGTTCGAACTGAACGCTTTCGACTATTTAGAACAGAATAGAGAACAGACTATTTAGTCATCATCAGTGTCCTGCTAATCTTAGTGAACAGTCAGACATCAAATTAACATTTGGAACATAAAGTTGTAAAAATTAAAATTTTTATTAAAAAACATGGCATTAAACCTGACTTTTTAAATATTGTGATTAGTCCCATATAGAACTTTATTTATTATGACTAAATAATTGAAAGCGCTCTGTCAAGAAGCTAACGAGAATAAATATAACTTTTTTGGGGTTTTGTGGTATTAAACTTTGCGGTTTTGGTTTTTTCGGTTTTGCCCGTGCGGATTTGGGGGTGCGGTTTGGAAAAAAAACATTTAAAAAATTTTTGTTTTTAAAAATAGTTTTTCAAAAAATTTCGGCGACACGGTAAAAATCAATCCTCTAAGCAAATTGAATGGAAATTCAAATATAACGACTTAGTCTTAAACATTTTGGTAGTTTCTTTTACAAGATTTTTTTGTGAAAAATCTAAAAGTTATAGATTATTTTGATAAAACACAATTTAATAACTATCTACGTAATCACCGTCTAAATGACAGTGACAGTAAAAAGATTTTCCGGTCTCTTGGTTCTTAACTGGTCCCTGTTAAGACTGGAAAGTATTCCAGGTTCACCTCAAAAACATCAAAAAGTTTTGTCAAAACGTAAAATGGTCGATAAAAAAAATGTCGAACCGTAATTTGGTTGAAAATAAAACAATCGAAAGTAAAATAGACGAAAATAATTTAAACGAAACATAGTTTTGTTGATCTGTAAAATTGTCAAAAATAATATAGTAGAAAATAATTTAAACAAACCGTAATTTCGTCGATCTGAAAAAATGTCGTAAAAGCATCAATTATTTTAACAGTTTTTAGTGAATATCTCAGAAACAAAAGCTTTTACAAAGTTTTTGGTTATAACACAAATTATTGGAAAAAATGTGTTCTACCGAAAACCGCATATTCATGTGATGCTCCATTAAAAAAGTTAGCATTTTTTAATTGTCAAAAAACTGTGATTAGCATTAATGGATTTTGATCAGCGCATTAGTGTTGGACACTATTTTACCTGAAAATTTAATGAAAATCGGTTTAGCAGTTTAGGAGCTATTGTGTGACAGACAGACAGACAGACAGACAGACAGACAGACAGACAGACAGACAGACAGACAGACAGACAGACAGACAGACAGACAGACAGACAGACAGACAGACAGACAGACAGACAGACAGACAGACAGACAGACAGACAGACAGACAGACAGACAGACAGACAGACAGACAGACAGACAGACAGACAGACAGACAGACAGACAGACAGACAGACAGACAGACAGACAGACAGACAGACAGACAGACAGACAGACAGACAGACAGACAGACAGACAGACAGACAGACAGACAGACAGACAGACAGACAGACAGACAGACAGACAGACAGACAGACAGACAGACAGACAGACAGACAGACAGACAGACAGACAGACAGACAGACAGACAGACAGACAGACAGACAGACAGACAGACAGACAGACAGACAGACAGACAGACAGACAGACAGACAGACAGACAGACAGACAGACAGACAGACAGACAGACAGACAGACAGACAGACAGACAGACAGACAGACAGACAGACAGACAGACAGACAGACAGACAGACAGACAGACAGACAGACAGACAGACAGACAGACAGACAGACAGACAGACAGACAGACAGACAGACAGACAGACAGACAGACAGACAGACAGACAGACAGACAGACAGACAGACAGACAGACAGACAGACAGACAGACAGACAGACAGACAGACAGACAGACAGACAGACAGACAGACAGACAGACAGACAGACAGACAGACAGACAGACAGACAGACAGACAGACAGACAGACAGACAGACAGACAGACAGACAGACAGACAGACAGACAGACAGACAGACAGACAGACAGACAGACAGACAGACAGACAGACAGACAGACAGACAGACAGACAGACAGACAGACAGACAGACAGACAGACAGACAGACAGACAGACAGACAGACAGACAGACAGACAGACAGACAGACAGACAGACAGACAGACAGACAGACAGACAGACAGACAGACAGACAGACAGACAGACAGACAGACAGACAGACAGACAGACAGACAGACAGACAGACAGACAGACAGACAGACAGACAGACAGACAGACAGACAGACAGACAGACAGACAGACAGACAGACAGACAGACAGACAGACAGACAGACAGACAGACAGACAGACAGACAGACAGACAGACAGACAGACAGACAGACAGACAGACAGACAGACAGACAGACAGACAGACAGACAGACAGACAGACAGACAGACAGACAGACAGACAGACAGACAGACAGACAGACAGACAGACAGACAGACAGACAGACAGACAGACAGACAGACAGACAGACAGACAGACAGACAGACAGACAGACAGACAGACAGACAGACAGACAGACAGACAGACAGACAGACAGACAGACAGACAGACAGACAGACAGACAGACAGACAGACAGACAGACAGACAGACAGACAGACAGACAGACAGACAGACAGACAGACAGACAGACAGACAGACAGACAGACAGACAGACAGACAGACAGACAGACAGACAGACAGACAGACAGACAGACAGACAGACAGACAGACAGACAGACAGACAGACAGACAGACAGACAGACAGACAGACAGACAGACAGACAGACAGACAGACAGACAGACAGACACACACACACACACACACACACACACACACACACACACACACACACACACACACACACACACACACACACACACACACACACACACACACACACACACACACACACACACACACACACACACACACACACACACACACACACACACACACACACACACACACACACACACACACACACACACACACACACACACACACACACACACACACACACACACACACACACACACACACACACACACACACACACACACACACACACACACACACACACACACACACACACACACACACACACACACACACACACACACACACACACACACACACACACACACACACACACACACACACACACACACACACACACACACACACACACACACACACACACACACACACACACACACACACACACACACACACACACACACACACACACACACACACACACACACACACACACACACACACACACACACACACACACACACACACACACACACACACACACACACACACACACACACACACACACACACACACACACACACACACACACACACACACACACACACACACACACACACACACACACACACACACAGATAGACATCATGACGAAATTGCTAAGATAGGTCAAGATACACCCAAATAACAATTTTTCAGTGTTATCTCAAAAATTTTTTTTTGGAAATACCTTCTCTAGCCATTGCTGTGCAGGCTAGAAAGGTAAAAATGGGTTGCTTTTAAAAAAAACCACCAAAAATAGCTTTATCCTTGTATAAAATTAGCAAAACATCAATTTTTTTTAAAGAGAGCAACAATATTCTTTTATTTGGCAACTATAGGGCATTTCATAGTTTTTGAGACACCTTTTTTTTGTTGGCATATGCTGCCTGTTATGATTTATGATACCTAACTGTTCATCATCACCTCAAAAACATCAAAAAGTTTTGTCAAAACGTAAAATGGTCATGAAAAAAAATGTCGAACCGTAATTTGGTTGAAAATAAAACAATCGAAAGTAAAATAGACGAAAATATTTTAAATGAAACATAGTTTTGTCGATCCATAAAATTGTCGAAAATAATATAGTAGAAAATAATTTAGACAAACAGTAATTTCGTCGATCTGAAAAAATGTCTTAAAAGCATCAATTATTTTTATCCATTCTATTTTTTGGATTGTTTTATTAGCGACCAAATTACGGTTCGACATTTTTTTTCGAAAAATTTTTTCGATAGTTTTGTATGGCGCGGTATTCCAAAAGAACCTGCCTTACAGGCAGTGACAGACACTTTTTGTATAAGAAATTTTCCTGTCAGTTAAAAAAATGTTTTACTGTAATGCGCGATTCGAACAAATCAATAAATAAATTACCTTGTCGACTATTTGTGTCCATCTTCCAGGAAAGTCATGTTTTACCATATTGTTAACGCAGGTACATAACTGTGTTCTTATCAAATCGGGAGCGTGCACTACAGCGTCAATGATATTATCTCTTATCAAAGCTCGGTCTTGTTCATGCAGCGCAAACGGCAACGGCGCCCCCGATTCGGCTTCTCTGTCCTGCCAACTTGATGACACTAAATTTTTCAAGTAAATCGCCCCCGCCTGTCTGACTGGCATGTCGCAGTCTGCCATCATGACTACTTGCAACAACGACGGAGCGAACCCAATGATTTTGTGGATCTGAAAAAAAGATTAGGTTTTTTAATTACAAACCAAAAAAAATAAAAATAAACTACAAGGCTACCCTCATTGAATTATTCATTGATTCCACTGGTTACAACTGAAAATGACAGTAGGTAGCGCGCGCTATTCCCAAACACAGCTTGCAAAAGGTGATGTAGTCGCGAGTTTTGTGGCTCAGGAACTATGATAAAACTATAGGCGAAAATTTAAAAATCCCAAAATGTTAATTTACTTTCCTATGAACCCTATAAATGTAAAGTTATGTTAAAGTAACATTGCCTACTTCGAGAAACGCGAGGGAGCTGACAGGAAAAAATTTAAAAGCACCAAAATTTTAATTTACTTTCTTCCCCTATAAATGAAAAGTTATATACAAGTATCATTGCCCAAAAAATAAAAAACCATGGGAAAAAATTAAAAAACATATTTTACTACTTCAAAAATTAAATATTATCCAACTTCTTTAAAAAAGGAGTGAAATCAAAACAAAAGCATTTCATGTAAAAAAAAGCCAAGTACACGAAAAGCATATTCCATAAAAAGAATTGAGAAAAAAGTAAAGCCTAGTTCCCCAATATAAATTATAAAATGAAAGGTTCCTACTAGGTTGGAAATGTTTTTCTAAACTTCGCTATTACAGCTGCAAATGACGCTTAGGCGCACTGCTAAATTGAACATAAAGAAGTTTTTAAAAAACAATTCCAAACTAGTAAGAACCTTTGATTTGTTGGCCTATGTTGTCTGTTATGATTTATGATACCTAACTGCCAAAAATCTTAAACATTATGAAATGAACTATAATTAGCAGCTAATTATAGGCATATCATTTTTTTTAGTTTTTAAAAGGTGTTCTTTTAATTTTATATAAAGTTTTTCTTTAAGTAAAGACCAACCAATATATTTGCTTGGCAAGTAATTACCAGCCAATTAGCTTTATATAAAATTAGCAAAACATCTTTTTTTTTTAAAAAGCAACATTTTTTTGTTTGGCAAGTCTTTAATTAGCAGCAAATTATAAGCAAATAATTTTTCTAGTTTTTTAAATTTGTTCTGCTAACTTTATATAAAGTTATATAAATCTGAGAGGAACACAAAACCTCCACAAAAACTAAAAACTGAAGCCACTAGCCAAATACAAAAAAAAAACAAATTTAGGGTGATTTTTTTAATTTCCAAAGACCTTTTGTATTTCTAGTGTTGTTATGTTTAAAAAAAATGTTTAGGTAAATTAAATAATTTTAGTTATGTAATCAGGTCAGGTTATTTGAGTTCTACCACATTTTGTTTTTTTGCTAGTTACTGCCTTTTTTTAATGGCTTCAATGATTTCTGTTAGCTTATTTTGTTTTGATATTTGATAATAGAGTTTAGGTAAATTAAATAATTTTAGTTATGTAATCAGGTCAGGTTATTTGAGTTCTACCACATTTTGTTTTTTTGCTAGTTACTGCCTTTTTTTAATGGCTTCAATGATTTCTGTTAGCTTATTTTGTTTTGATATTTGATAATAGTTTTTGAAAAAGTTGTTTTTGTATATTTTTAACTTGTAGTCTAGTATAGTATGTGAGTAAGTGGCAAAACAATTCCAATTTTCGCCTACCCTGCTTTAATACCACTTCATGCCACTGCATAAACTAGATGTAACTTAACCTAACTTCCCCTAAACTTATCTAACCTAACCTGATATCTTTAAGAATGCCTCCAAAAAAACTATCTCAAAATTTGGCAATAGGGGCATATCATGCAGCTCAAAGTTTCTACAATGTTCTGGTATCTGTAATATTCCATCGGCTTAATGGTCGAAGAACTTCCTTAGATTTCAGTGGTCCCGGTCGCAGAATGGCGTTTAATGCAGATGTAGAATTCGAAATTGTAGATTGCCGACTGGCCAGGGCAAGACCAGGATATCCTTCAATGGGGTCCGAAATACCAGTTTACATTTACCCAAGTTTGTTGGTATAAATGTAAATATATGACAGTGTTTTAAACAATTTTTTTTCTTCTTAAAAGCGCTTTTGTTTTTTTGTTAATTTTGTTCTTAGAACAAAGAATAATGTCCAAATATTACCACAAAATATTTGTATATTTTTTTATAAACAGGAGTGTCTATTTCTTCATTTTAAATCTGAAATCTCTGACCCTAGCAGCAAATTATAAGCATATTATTTTTCTAGTTTTTTAAAGTTGTTCTGTAAAAAGAGGAACACAAAACTGCCTCCACAAACACTAAAAACTGCTTGCTGGCAAGTTAAAAAAAAAACAAATTTAGGGTGAGTTTTTTTTTATTCCCTAAGAGAAATATACAGGACATGATATATACAAAGCATTTATCTGTCTAGTATTTATTTTAATCAATCATATTTTATGTTTTTGACCTTTTGTATTTCTAGTGTGTTTAAAAAAATGTTTAGGTACATTAAATAATTTTAGTTATGTAATCAGGTCAGGTTATTTGATTTCTACCACATTTTATTTTTTTTGCTAGTAACTGCCTTTTTTTAATGGCTTCAATGATTTGTTAGCTTATTTTATTTTGATATTTGATAATAGAGTTTTTGAAGGAGTTGTTTTTGTATATTTTTAACTTGTAGTCTAGTGTAGTATGTGAGTAAGTGGCAAAACAATTCCAATTTTTGCCTGCCCTGCTTTGAATACCACTTCATGTCACTGCATAAACTAGATCTAACTTAACCTAACTTGCCCTAAACCTAACCTAACCTGATATCATTACAAAAACTATCTAAAAATTTGGCAACAGGGTGTTTTAAAAAAATGTTAAATGAACTTCCCTGGTATAGATCTGATATTTATATTTGTACTGGGAAAGAAAGAGATAATACACACTCTAAATTTGTTTTGTTTTTAATGTGTAACAAACAATTTTTTTTATTTCTGTGCAGGCAGTTTTGTGTTCTTTTTAGATAATACCAACTACCTATAAAATAGAACATAAAACTTAATATCAAAAGAAAAGCAAAATTTAGATTGATAATTATATTTTTAACAAATAATTGTAAAAAAAAATCATCATTTGTGAACCAGGGCAGCTACAAACTTAAAACAGTTTGCAAACTTAAAGTTTGAGGTCTAACATGTTTACTACCATGCTGGTCCTAACATCTAATTTTGGAAAGTGCAGGACACTTATTTGAAAAAGAAGGACCTCTGCAAGGACAAGAGCCTGTTATCATTCTGCACATATTGACTGTTATTTTTGAGTTAAATGGACATATATATATATATATATATATATATATATATATATATATATATATATATATATATATATATATATATATATATATATATATATATATATATATACATATATTTACACTTGGCCTCAGAAAGATCATTTATTTCTTCTTGTATGATGACAGTCAACATGTTACCAAAATTTGTCATATCTGAGGAGTGATCAGCTGAACCAAATTTGGACACTGTCCTACAGGACTTTAATAAATTTTTGTTCCTATATAGTCCTGTACAAGTCCTGCCTGTGGGGTCCTGTATAGTCCTGTGGCTGAAAAAGCGCCCATGAAAAATTCGCGACCAAAAAAAAAAGGTCATCACGTCTTAAATCGTGTTTTTCTTAGAGAGCCGATTTGCCTTTGCCGGCTCTAGTACTTCCTAATCATGCTTAGGGCACTCTTAGGCGCCAGTAAGTCATGTGGAGTTGTGTATAGTCCTGTGGAAGTCCTGTATAGTCTTGTGGGGTCCTGTAGAATTCCTGTATAGTCCTGTGGTAGTCCTGTATAGTCCTGTAGAAAAATTTGTACACCTACTGTGGGCAGCTGATCACCCCTTGGTCATATCAGTTTTTGAGTAAAGAAAATTGTATATCTAAAAAAAGACTGTGGTTTTCTCATATTGATTATTGCTACAAAGCTTCCTCAATGGCCAGAATGACTGAGCTGGGTTTATACAGAAACATTGCATGACACAAGACACAGCGTGACATAACATAACAGAGATGAGCTTATGACAACCCCTGTTGGTGTTTATACAGAAAAATACCATGGCATAACATATATATAATACCATACCATAACCCTACTTTTTTATTGTGTTTGGAAGGTATTGGTGTTTTTTTTTTGTTAACTAATTAGACAGAAAAAAGCAAAATGTCAGATATTTAAGCAAAATATTTGATATTTACGAGGGCTAAACCAAATTTGTACACCTTCCTACAGGACTTTAATAAATTTTTGGTCCTGTAGTGTCCTGTACAAGAGAGAGTCCTGCATAGTCCTGCCTGTAGGGTCCTGTGGAAGCAGCGGCATAGCGTGCCTGAATGAGTGGTGTGGTCGAAGGCTGAAAAGGGAGCCCATAAAAAAATTCATGAACCAACAAAAAGTCATTATGTCTTAACTCTTGTTTTTCTTAGACAGCCAATTTGTCTTTGCCGGCCCTACTACTTAATCATGCTTAGGGCACCCATGGGGCACCCAAGGGGTGATCAGCTGCCCACAGTAGGTGTACAAATTTTTCTCCAGGACCCCACAAAACTATACAGGACTTCCTCAGGACTGCCACAGGACTATACAGGACCCCGAGGGTACTGACACCTAAGGGGTGCCCTAAGCATGATTAAGTACTAAGGCTGGCAAAGGCAAACCGGCTCTCTAAGAAAAACGAGAGTTAAGATGTGACCACCTTTTTTTTTGTCATGAATAATTTTTTTATGGGTGCCTTTTCAGCCGCAGGCCTATACAGGACCCCACAGGCAGGACTATACAGGACTTGTACAGGACTATACAGGACCAAAAATTTATTAAAGTCCTGTAGGATGGTGTACAAATTTGGTTCAGGTGATCACCCCTGGGGGAACCAGTACCCTCGGGGCAGGGGGGAGACGAACCTCCCCCTGCCTTCCCCACACTATGCCGCTATGTGGTCCTGTAAAGTCCTGTGGGGTCCTGTGGAAGTCCTTTATAGTCCTGTAGAAAAATTTGTACTCCTACTTTGGGCAGCTGATCACCCCTCAGATATTTAGGAACATAGGTAGGTTCATTGTTCATTTATTTCATACTAGATACATTTTATACAAAATTACAATTTTAGTTGGATTAGTCTTCCTGTGCCTTAATGGCTTGTTGGAAGGCTTATCTGTTGTAAATATAAAAAATTACACACACCCATACTAAAATTATAGGAACTTAGGAAATACTTCTGTGATGGAGAAGAGGTGCGCCTATATATAAAAAACATACTCACACCATTTGCACTGGTCATCAGAGTGACCCTGAGCCCTTCAAGTCTCTTATGAGAGTTTAGAAGTTTAGTGTTGATTATTTTCTAATTTTTTAATTTATTTTAGGAATGGAAGTTTGCAGTGGACCATTTCAGTCTCTATTTTAATCCACTCAGCCAGTTCGAGATAATATTTCTTGTGGTTACCAATAATTTTAAATTTATTTGGCATTAAGTTGTAAAGTCTTGGACCTATAAATGATACATGGTGTTTACAAGCTAAAAAGTTAACTCTATCTATAATTATATGTTCATTAGTTCTAGATCTAGTCTGAATATTATGCTGTGGTAGATTTTTAGCTGTTGTATTTTTATTCATATATTTAAGTGTATTTAGTATATAAATTTGCCTAATAGTCAAAACATTGCTGTCAAAAAACTGGTCTTTTGTAGAGTACCTCTTTGGTTTTTTGTTTATTATTTTAAGAATATATTTAAGTGTAATTAGATTTTTAAGGACTGTGCTACAGGCACTTCCCCATATTCTTATTCCATATCTGAGTATTGACTCAACAAGTGCCTGGTAGATAATTTTAGATAAATTTTTTGGCATAAATTCTAGCAGCTGATAAAATTTGTAAATCATTTTTCTTATTTTTTTCGTTATATAATTTATATGATAATCATATCTAAGGTTTTTGTCAATGTAGACACCCAGATATTTTATATTTCTGTCTATTTCCTTGTGAAAACATTGATAGCTGTGTATTTGCTCATTAATGTTAATTGGGTCTCAGCTCTAATACTGGGTTTATACAGATAAAAATAAATATTAAAATAAAAATAAAAGTTGACTCTATGAAAAACTGTGTAGGTGTTTATACAGAACCAGATAAAAATAAAAAGTTGGCAAACTTTAATTTAATTTTTATCTGTAAATGGATGTGTGCAAGTGCAACATCATGTCATGTGACCTTTGTTGTTGTTTTGATGGGGAATCTGATGTTTTTTTTTGGCTTTTTTTCCAACTTTAGAAAGCCAGTGGTTTAATCCAAAAATATTTTTACACTATTTTTTTGTCAAAAAAGTGTTAAAAATTAATTTTTAATTTTATTTTTATTTGGCACAGCCAAATATTTTTATTTTTATCTGTATAAATCCAGCATAATATATGCGGTGATGAACCATTATACATAAAAGTTAATCTGTGATTGGACAGAGCTTTTATGTTATATTTTTTGTATAAACAGTTATTTTCCATCTGTAATGTTATGTTATGTCATGCTATATCTTTTTTCTGTATAAACCCAGCTTTAGGCTAAGACTTGTTCTAAGAATAGCATGTTATATGGATGGCTGTGCTGTATGTGCCTTCTGGCACCAATTTTTTTTTAATGCAATTGCCAATTTCAATGTTTTTATGTAACTGTAATGTATTATAATATCTACTTCCAAAAAAGATACCATTGTTCTTATAAAAATCTATGCACTGTAATTTGGTAGATTTGTAGAGAACAACTCATATAAATTCTGTATTTGAGAAAAATGTGTATGCAAAAACTTTGAGCACGCAAGTGCATGCACAAAGAGAGTACCATGCGTGCGCGATCCGATAAATTCAAGTATGAATATACCATTACCTGGTCAAGTCGAGCCTCAGATTCTTGGCGCTGATTGGGATCAATGGTTGCACGCAGCAACTCCACAACTTCCCGGATCTCCATAACTTATTAGCAGACTGCAGCGGTTACACTAGTAAATATATAAATGGTTTCGAAATCAAGAAGTAAAGAAAAAAAGGCTGTAAATTTTTTACAAGTTTTGCCGGGGAGAAAAATGTGCAAAGTATTTGACATCTGACGTTCCTGGACAGTTGACAAATGGCAGTTACCATAAAAGGTGTTCTTTTGCGAAAAAACTCAAGCTAACTACAAGAAACCAGTAAGGTGTGATAACACGTATCTGCGATTTTTGTGACATACCATGACGTAGCAATATGATGTCATGATTACTTGTAGTTTCTGCTTTTAGCTATCCCCCAATAACTTCCATTTATATCTGTCTGTCACACATAGGCAGATTTTAAGAAAAAACTGGCCATAATCCCTAAATACTAAAAAGCCCTGTTTAATTGTAAAATTGCTATTAGTGCAATCACTGATGATCATGCTAGGCCGTGACCATGTCACGCCTAATTTGAAAAACAATTGCCATAGTAATATGAAACTTCCATTTATTTTTTTATGTTATTTGCGTTACTTAAATTTACAAAAGTTGATGGGTAAAAAGCCCTTTTAAAACTTGCGCCTATTATAAAAAATAATTTTTTTGAACATGGATTTTGAATCTGGAGGTATGTAGTTATTTATTGTACATATTTAACATTGTTTTTTATTTTATTGGTAATATTTTAAACCGGTTTAAAGCAACCGTTCCAGAAAACTTTTTAAATTTTCATTTTCTGAAATAGAATTTGTAAATGTTTCAACTTCATTATTGACATTTTTGGTCCTATTAAGTGCATGCATCTGTTTTCTAAGTAACAAAGTCAGTTTCAGCAAATTTCTTTTTGTGTATATAGAAAATTGTCCAGTAAGAAATACGTACATAATATGCGTAAATTAATAAATAAGTTTTCTTAGCTTTAATAACAATGGTTTTTGTAAACCAAAAGTATAATTATTATGTCACATGTATTCTGATTTCATTTTTACCTTCCTAGCTCGCGCAGCAATGGCTAGAAAAGGTATTATTTTCGACAACAAAAAAATTGAGATAACACTGAAAATATGTTATTTTGGTGTATTGTATCTTAGCAATTTTATCGTGACGTCTGTCCGTGTGTGTGTCTGTGTGGTGTATTTAGGTGTGTGTATATCTGTTCGGCGCAAGCCAAATAAAAGGGTGGGGGTAGATTAAAAAAATTAGAGTATATGTGAAAATATGGCTTGTGTGATATCAAACGAAAGGTAATTAAGTCTTAAATTAAACAGAATACATTTTAGTTTATTTAGAAAAAAGGGTGGGAGTAGATTTGAAAAATTAGATTTTAGGGGAAAATATGGCGTGTGTCAAATCAAACGAAAGGTAATAGAGTCTGGAGTTAAACAAAATACATTTTATATATTTTTTTAAAAAGGGTGTGGGTATCTTTTTTCAAAATTAGAGTTCAAATCAAAATATGGCTTGTGTGGTATCAAACAAAAGTTAATTGATATATAAATATGTTTAATTTTTTAGTTATATTAGCTCACACGTCTACTATAACTATAGTACATTGCGTGAGCTTAGAGGCCCATATATTAGCAGAGTATTTTTCTTGCTAAACAATATACTTCATTTATAACGAAAGTCGGAAAAAACAGAAAAAGTTCAATTAACTTGTTTTTGCAAAAATATCACATTGTTTTATGCAATTGCGAATTTTACATACCTACATGCTGGTTAAAACATTTTTTCACGGAGCTATGCAATTATTAAAATCAAATATTGCAATATCTTGTATAAATTTATACAGCCAAAATGCTGGTTTCAACGATTTTTTAGGAAGCATTTTAATTAATTAGTAAAGTTTTATTATATTATTTTATACAAATTTTATTTTTTTGTGCGGGGTCCTTAAAGAATTTTTTGTCTTTTCTTTTTTAAACAATAAATCATATATTTTTTTATTACTATATGCAATTTTAGGGGGCTGTAAATGGATCTTAGGATTTGACCAGCTTTTTCGTGAAATCCGCCTGTGTGTGTCGCCGTGGTCATTCATCTAGCTCCTGCATGTCTCTTCAGGGCCAGTCCTTAAATTACGTAACGCTTTAGGGGGACGGGGGAGTTTGGCCATGCGTTACACTCAATGCTTTTTTAATGTGTTTTTTCTTGAAAATGCGTTACGAAGGGGGAGAGGGGTTCAAAAATCCTGAGTTTTTGCGTTACGTAATTTAAGGACGTACCCTCAAATCTTCCGCCCATATAATTTGGGGTCTTCCCCTACTTCTTTTATTTTCGTCTTCTGTCTAATATTATGATCGGCAAATTTCCATTTTAATTTTGCTACTTCTCCTACATCTCTTACTTTTGTTTTATTTCTTATCCATTCATTCCTTTTTCTATCTGTTAGCTTTACATGTAACATTTGTCTTTCCATTGAGCTTTTGTTACCTTGTTTGATTTTGTGTGTCCAGATCTAGGAACCATAGGTAAGTACAGAAAGGATACATTGGTTATATACTTTCGTTTTGAGGTACTAAGGATATTTTTTATAATTTAAAATGTAGCTTAATTTACCGAATGCTTCCCACGCCAATCTTACACCCGGTTTCCATCTATGCATGCCCACCCCAATTCGAAAAACGCATCAGTGACCCTGCATTTAAAACCGGTGCAAATCCATTGCACATCACGTGATGCGTTGAATCTGGGTGGGTATGCATTGGTGGAAACAGGGTATTATCAGTTTGGATTTCCTTTCTTACCGAACTGCAGCACGGCGAAAGGAAGGGTAATGTATTTCGATTGTTGTATGTGTGTAAGTATGTTTGTGTCACGCTAGAGGCTAAACGGCTAAACCGATTTTGACAAAAAAGGTGTCGTTGAATTGCTACTGATCCCGAAGGTGCTATAGGCTATATTTTTAAAACAGGAATTAACATAGCGGTCTTCAGACGCCATTTTGTCACATGATGTAATTTCATTTGATAACCCATTGCATATATCCTCTAATTTGCTGTAGTTACTTTGTAGTCCTCCCACCAATCTCCCCTCCTGTCATTCCCCCCACTCTATTCAAAAACCATATTTGCATAGTTTTATCAAATATAGAGCAATTTCAAAAATTCTTTCTGAATACGCTTTTAGATTTTGTTTCCAACACCATTTTACTAGTCCCCCCCCCCCCGCTCCCTCTCTCCTCCCCTCCATCCTTATTAGTAATAGCTATAACTTTCACAAATTAAAGCGATTTCTAAAGTTCTTTCTGCACACGCTTGTAGATTTTTTCCAACATCATTTTGCCCTTTCCTCTCCCTCTCTTCTCCCCATCCTCCTTATTAGTAATAGTTGTAGCTATACCTTTCACAAATTTAGAGCGATTTCAAAAATTCTTTCGGCACACGCTTTGAAATTTTTTTCGACACCATTTTACTAGTTCCCTCCTCCCTTCCCCCACACCTTCACTCAATGGAAGGTAACAAAAGCTAAATGAATTGTAAATGCATAGTGCTTTTTATAAGGCTGAATAAGAAGTTGGAAATAAAATAAATAAAAAAACCAACTACTAAATTTACTTGTAACTACTAGTCGCAGTTGGGTTCAAACTTACCCAATAACCTGATTCATGAAAATACTGTATAACTTCGTAAGTGCACTTTGGGCATCAAAACTAAAAGCTGAAGCATGTCTTACATTATAGATAAACCTATCAATTTTGTACTCAACTGTGACTAGTAGTTACAAGTAAATTTAGTAGTTGGGTGTTTTATTAATTAATTTTTTTTTATTGGTTTAATAATTTGTCCCAGGTATATATATATATATATATATATATATTCCTCTACTTGTTCTATTTTCTCTTGGTTTATTCTGATCGTGATATCCTCAATTGTGTTTGGTATGGCTTTAGTTTTAGTGCAGTTTATACTCAAGCCTATAATTTTAGCTGCTGTATATAGTTGTGGGTCGTTCGCGAATGAACCGGTTCAAAGACCCGAATCTTTATACTGAGCCGTGAGAACCGACTCTCGGATTTTCAAAGAGCCGGTTCGCGGATCCGCGATCTTTGAGTCTGTGACGATCTGACGACTGAGAAAGCGTCCGAATATTCACAAACTCTTCATATTACAGAACTCCTGACTGAACCGCAATTCAAACCACTCGACTCGAAAAGATTAAAGCGACCGAAGAGATCCGAGATCCGTTGAATCGCATAAATCGCAAAGACCCCGAACACTCAAGGGAGGCTGCGTAAAGAGCACGTTGACAACTTTTATACTTGATAGCTTGCTTGATCAATAATCATAGAATGGAAGTTCAGCATAGAATTCACAGATAGCACCACGTATCTCATTTGCGGCGAGCGGCAAAAGCAGAGATATGAGAGGGTGGGTTCGGTTCGTCTCATATCTCTGGGCAAAAGCCAAGGCCAAGAGCGCAAATTGACAGCGAAGCGGAGAACTGAACGCAGAAATCACGATCGTCATAAATGAGAGAGATCCGGATCCGCGAGCCGGTTCAGTGAGTCGGCTCTTTGTACTGACCCGGATCCGTTGAGCCGGATCTCAAAAAAGACCCGGATTGCCCATCACTAGCTGTATCCAATTCCTCCAGCATTTTTATCAGTTCTTCTTTCTTATCTGTTATTCCTATTGCAATAGTGCCAGGCACAAATTGTGCCGGGCACTATATTGACAATTTCTCATTATAAGAACAGCTGTGTCCTTTCAAAATTCGGCCTTTGTGTATTATATGAGCCAGATTTAATAGTGACGCCACTATTAATAGAAAATAAACGACGGGATTTATAAATTCGACTTTGGTATGTCAATTTTGAAAGATCAACTGTCAGTTTGTAATGCTAAACTGTCAATATAGTGCCCGGCACAATTTGTGCCTGGCACTATTGCAATAGGTCCCTAATCGTATCTTAGGTCGTTCAATAATAACTTTAAGAAACACAAAAAATATTATTAACATAAAACTTATGTCGTAAAATTCTACCACTTAAGGGCGAAAATTTGAATCTTAAGGGGAGCTTTACAGCCTTGCAATCGCTTATTTTAAACTAAGTAAAACTTGGCACTTAAGCAGAAGAGACCACTTATTTGTTGGCCTAATATCCATAAGTTTTTTGTCCAACAACAACTGATCTATGTTATTTTGGTTTTTTACACAGAACACCAGTTTTTTAGCCCACAATAAAAATATAAATTAAGTATTTTTGTAAACATTTTAAACAAATTTGACGATTTTTTGCTTTAAGTGAAATATAAACCATCTATGAAGTGAAATATGAATGTATGTATATTTTTTTCCACTGTATATTATAGATGTATTTAAAAAAAAAAACAACTTTACTAGAAAATCTTACACTACACAGTTTTTTAAGAAGTAGCGGTACCGATCGTTCATGCAAAGTAATCATTTGATTTGACATTCTCATACATTTTAATTTTTCTTTCTCAAGTTATACTTTAGAAAAAACCCAAGAAAACCCTAAATTTTGCACCTGGAATGAGCCTCACCTACTACCAAAGTACCTGACGCTAGCGCTTTCAAGTCCACTTTCAATCCCTGGCTTCGCAAGCGCAGATCTACCAATATTATTTACCTCATGTCTTAGAATAGATGCATACAGGGTGATTTTCACTTGAATGATTCTAACCACATGAAAATAGAAAGTTTCAAAAACCTAACCTAACAAAACCTAATCAAATCTAACCGAACCAAAGGAAACTGAACCAATAATTTTTTTCAAAAAAAAAACTTTCCTGACTTCCTGCCCGGGATCCTAGAGGATGTGAATCTGAACCGAACCTAACTAAACTGAACCAAACCTAACCTAACCAAACTAAACTACAACATGTACTGCTAATTAGGTTTAGTTGGGTAGGGTTAGGTTTAGATAGGTTCGGTTCGGTACGGTCCGGTTCGGATTCACATCCTCTAGCATCCCAGGTAGGAAGTCAGGAAAGTTTTTTTTTGAAAAAAATATTGGTTTAGGTTGGTTTGGTTCAGTTAGATCTGATTAGGTTTCATTAGGTTAGGTTTTTTAAACTTTCTGTTTTCATGTGGTTAGAATCATTCAAGTGAAAATCATCCTGTACATCGATTCTAATACATGAGGTAAGTAATATTGGTAGATCTACGCATGCGAAGCCAGGGATTGGAAGTGGACTTGGTAGCGCTAGTGTCTTGTCCTACCTACTACTATATTTAATTATTAGATATAAGTGAAATTGTACTCATTCTAGTCTAAAATGCATCTTATGTGGAAATTAATTAATTGTTAGTTTTGGTATGAGTAACAGGTACTGTATAGCTACCTATTTTCCAAGCTATTTTCAGATTTTTCTTTTTTAAATGTGGATTATTTATTTTAGAAGTATATAAATATTACTTTACAATTATTAGGATATTGTTATTGCATACCTATTGTATAAATTTTTACACAAAGCAGTTCCTGAAATCTAGGATTTGTTTTGAACTGCTCAATTAATTAACAGACATAAGGGAACATTCATAAATTATGTAACACCAAAATGTAGGATTTTTGACCCCTTACCTCAGAGTAAGAAATATACTCTAAGCTATGCCTTTACATTTTCAAAAAAAATCAAATGAGTGAAACAAGGAGTGAACTTTTAGGTAGTGGTGCTGCATTGAAGTGAAATGAGAACAAGCATTTTATCTAAAAGTTGGCCAAACCATTAAAAATTATATTTTTAATTTTGTCAAAAAGACCTAAAAATTGTTATAAATCTTAATTTATTCTTAGTTACAAAAATCATTTTTATGGCGAATTCTTTTGGGAAAAAGTGTAGCACTGGTGCAACAGTAGTGCAATTTTCGTACTCTTTTGGAAAAACTAGTGCAATATTTTGTATTCTTTTGAGCAACTGACAAGCCCAGTGTTGCACAAATTGCACATACTCGACAGGCTCTCCAAGCTGATGTTGCACTAGTGCACTTTCATATTTATTTATTATTAAAATGTGATGATCATATGTTTCAATTTGGCAAAAAATTATTGTTTTGCTATTCATATTGTCTGAGTTGGTTTCTGGCATTGCTGGGTCTGTCTATTTTCTGCTTTTTGATCCACATTTACTTTATGGTTTTGGGGATCAACTAATAAATATCTTTTAAACTCTGTATTTATATTAGAAAAATGCTGTACATTTTATTATCAGAGTTCATTAAAGAGAAAGCTGCAAACCACATTTTATATCTCAAAATTTTTTAAAAATGACATCTCTTTACATTTTTAGAACACTGGTTTATAAAAACAAAAGTAACACTGCTGTAGAGTGTGGAGCACTGGGTCATACACACCATGTAGGTGATCTTTCTCTGCCAATTTCAAAATCAAATCTGATAAAAGTTAGTAGTTAGTTAGTAGTAGTGGTGGGAGACCATTTTTGCTCTAGCAACTAGGCCCATGGCATGCCCTTTTCGCAAACCCCAATTTGTCTGTACATCATATATGCATGTGCCCTTAGGAAACAAGTTTTCTTTCTCTAAGAGGACTTTGCCTGACACCTCTTTGTCAAGGGCACAGATCTTTATACTGCGAAGCACATATACACAGTGGACCCACGCTGTTACACCCCTTCTGAAAGGTGTTCCTGCTACATGTTAGACCTACATCTATCTAACATGGCTATTGTTCCAGCAGAACTTGGTTATAGACGATAGACTTCTTTCCAAAAACAAAAACTACCAAAATATTCAGCCATTAAATTTTTTAATAAGCTACCTGTGCAGTTACAGACAAAAACAAATGTTTTAAAATTTAAAAAATATATATTTAACATTATTGCAAAGCTTGAACCATACAATGTAAGAGATTTCATTCAACACAGAGATATTTCGCTTCTGCTAATGGGGAGACCTCCTAGGATTTCTGGTGCCTGCTTCTGATTGCTTTAGATTTCAGTAAATTCGATGGCTTTGATTACATTAAAAAACAAATAAAAAGAAACATAAGTTAATAAAGTTTTTAATATTTTAATGAGTTTTTATAAACTGTAGGGACATTCTGCAATGATTTTTATTTTGATTTTTGTTTATTTTTATTTTTTTAAATTTTGTTTTTTACTTTTTAATTTGTTTGTTTAATAGTCCTAATGTCCTAGTGAAGGATGTCTTTTATTAAAGCGTGTTTAGCTTAGGAAAAACTTTTTTATGTCTTTTTAGAGTTTATTTTGTGTGTAACATTTTTGTTTTTAAGTCGACATAGATAGATAGATAAGTGCGTAGGGTTTGAAAATTGAAAATTTAAAAAAAGAAAAACTAACAATACTTGAAATTTTTTTTTTGACACAATTCTTTTAACGAGACTGATTTGCAGGTATTGTAATTTAGGCTTAGGTTCATTTGAATAAAGAAGTTTTGAATTTGAACTTTTCAGTGCAACAGTCGTGGTCGTCGTGAGTTGAATACTGTAGGAGATTTAGCTATATAGCACTTATAGCAGGCTCCTGGGTTATTATCCCTGGTTCCTTGGCTGGCTGCGTGTCGGCTCCTGGACTACACCTGCGGATATTCTCGATGTTCAATGCCGACTTATATTTTTTGAGTGCATCGCATTGATCACGGCTGTTGAACCGGTTGAACGCTGAAAAGGAACTCGGCGACAGATTTTTTTTTGTTTTTGCATTGTTCGAGACGCGAGCCTGGTACCTTCTGCATGTGAAGCCGACGACCATACCACGGCACTAGCCTGCCGCCAAATCTGATAAAAAGTTCACACATTTATGAGGAACAAAAGATATTTAATTTCTTGCCAGCAAGCTTTAAATGAGGCTTTAAATATCAAAAAACAATTCAATTATTTGACAGGACTCTAAAAAGAAGCCTATTGATGAAAGTTTTTTTTATAACTTAAGTGAGTTTTATGACAACCTACCAGTCTAGTCTAATTGAGTAAGTGCATTTATATAATGCATAATTCATTTTTTAAAACTTTTTTTATTATATTTTATTGTGAACCTATTTTTGTTTGTTTTATTTCTTTTATTTAACTTTTTTTATTTATACCTACTGTTTTTAAAAAAGATTTTCATGTTTTAAGATAGAGTATGTTATGGATTTTATTTTACAAGTATTGAAACAGAAATAATTTTTCTCAACCAAGTTGTAAAGAAGGAAAGAAGTAGAGACAGATAATTAAGTTTAGACTATATTTTAGTTTAAGACTCTTCTAACTAACTTAAATTCTTTTTCTACATTAATATTTTGTTTATTTTTTACACCCTAGCATTTGTTTATTGCCCTTCTTATGTTTTTAATATAATAGTACAGTGGCGTATTTTGAAAAACATTTGGGGGGGGGGGGGCGAGACCCCATGGGGCCGTATTTTATGCTATTTTATGTATGTATTTCTTTTTTAAATGTTTATTTTAGAAGTATATAAATATTACTTTACAATTATTAGGATATTGTTATTGCATACCTATTGTATAAATTTTTACACAAAGCAGTTCCTGAAATCTAGGATTTGTTTTGAACTGCTCAATTAATTAACAGACATAAGGGAACATTCATAAATTATGTAACACCAAAATGTAGGATTTTTGACCCCTTACCTCAGAATAAGAAATATACTCTAAGCTATGCCTTTACATTTTCAAAAAAAATCAAATGAGTGAAACAAGGAGTGAACTTTTAGGTAGTGGTGCTGCATTGAAGTGAAATGAGAACAAGCATTTTATCTAAAAGTTGGCCAAACCATTAAAAATTATATTTTTAATTTTGTCAAAAAGACCTAAAAATTGTTATAAATCTTAATTTATTCTTAGTTACAAAAATCATTTTTATGGCGAATTCTTTTGGGAAAAAGTGTAGCACTGGTGCAACAGTAGTGCAATTTTCGTATTCTTTTGGAAAAACTAGTGCAATATTTTGTATTCTTTTGAGCATCTGACAAGCCCAGTGTTGCACAAATTGCACATACTCGACAGGCTCTCCAAGCTGATGTTGCACTAGTGCACTTTCATATTTATTTATTATTAAAATGTGATGATCATATTTTTCAATTTGGCAAAAAATTATTGTTTTGCTATTCATATTGTCTGAGTTGGTTTCTAGCATTGCTGGGTCTGTCTATTTTCTGCTTTTTGATCCACATTTACTTTATGGTTTTGGGGATCAACTAATAAATATCTTTTAAACTCTGTATTTATATTAGAAAAATGCTGTACATTTTATTATCAGAGTTCATTAAAGAAAAAGCTGCAAACCACATTTTATATCTCAAAATTTTTTAAAAATGACATCTCTTGACATTTTTAGAACACTAGTTTATAAAAACAAAAGTAACACTGCAGTAGAGTGTGGAGCACTGGGTCATACACACCATGTGGGTGATCTTTCTCTGCCAATTTCAAATTTAAATCTGATAAAAGTTAGTAGTTAGTAGTGTTGGGGAGACCATTTTTGGTCTAGCAACTAGGCCCATGCGCAAACCCCAATTTGTCTGTACATCATATATGCATGTGCCCCTTAGGAAAAAGTTTTCTTTCTCTAAGAGGACTTTGCCTGACACCTCTTTGTCGAGGGCACGGATCTTTATACTGCAAAGCACATATACACAGTGGACCCACGCTGTTACAACCCTTCTGAAAGGTGTTCCTGCTACATGTTAGACTTACATCTATCTAACATGGCTATTGTTCCAGCAGAACTTGGTTATAGACTTCTTTCCAAAAACAAAAACTACCAAAATATTCAGCCATTAAATTTTTTAATAAGCTACCTGTGCAGTTACAGACAAAAACAAATGTTTTAAAATTTAAAAAATATATATTTAACATTATTGCAAAGCTTGAACCATACAATGTAAGAGATTTCATTCAACACAGAGATATTTCGCTTCTGCTAATGGGGGAGACCTCCTAGGATTTCTGGTGCCTGCTTCTGATTGCTTTAGATTTCAGTAAATTCGATGGCTTTGATTACATTAAAAAACAAATAAAAAGAAACATATATTAATAAAGTTTTTAATATTTTAATGAGTTTTTATAAACTGTAGGGACATTCTGCAATAATTTTTATTTTTATTTTTTTTATTTTTATTTTTTTAAATTTTGTTTTTTACTTTTTAATTTGTTTGTTTAATAGTCCTAATGTCCTAGTGAAGGATGTCTTTTATTAAAGTGTGTTTAGCTTAGGAAAAACTTTTTTATGTCTTTTTAGAGTTTATTTTGTGTGTAACATTTTTGTTTTTTTTTGTTTTTAAGTCGACAGAGATAGATAGATAAGTGGGTAGGGTTTGAAAATTGAAAATTTAAAAAAAGAAAAACTAACAATACTTGAAATTAAAATTTGCTTTTTTCTTTTTTTTTCTGACACAATTCTTTTAACTTGAGACTGATTTGCAGGTATTGTAATTTAGGCTTAGGTTCATTTGAATAAAGAAGTTTTGAATTTGAACTTTTCAGCGCAACAGTCGTGGTCGTCGTGAGTTGACTACTGTAGGAGATTTATGCTGGCGCCGTCCTGGTTCCGACTATATAGCACTTATAGCAGGCTCCTGGGTTATTATCCCTGGTTCCTTGGCTGGCTGCGTGTCGGCTCCTGGACTACACCTGCGGATATTCTCGATGTTCAATGTCGACTTATATTTTTTGAGTGCATCGCATTGATCACGGCTGTTGAACCGGTTGAACGCTGAAAAGGAACTCGGCGACAGATTTTTTTTTTGTTTTTGCATTGTTCGAGACGCGAGCCTGGTATCTTCTGCATGTGAAGCCGACGACTATACCACGGCACTAGCCTGCCGCCAAATCTGATAAAAAGTTCACACATTTATGAGAAACAAAAGATATTTAATTTCTTGCCAGCAAGCTTTAAATGAGGCTTTAAATATCAAAAAACAATTCAATTATTTGGCAGGACTCTAAAAAGAAGCCTATTGATGAAAGTTTTTTTTATAACTTAAGTGAGTTTTATGACAACCTACCAGTCTAGTCTAATTGAGTAAGTGCATTTATATAATGCATAATTCATTTTTTACAACTTTTTTTATTATATTTTATTGTGAACCTATTTTTGTTTGTTTTATTTCTTTTATTTAACTTTTTTTATTTATACCTACTGTTTTTAAAAATGATTTTCATGTTTTAAGATAGAGTATGTTATGGATTTTATTTTACAAGTATTGAAACAGAAATAATTTTTCTCAACCAAGTTGTAAAGAAGGAAAGAAGTAGAGACAGATAATTAAGTTTAGACTATATTTTAGTTTAAGACTCTTCAAACTAACTTAAATTTTTAATATAATAGTACAGTGGCGTATTTTGAAAAACATTTGGGGGGGGGGGCGAGACCCCATGGGGCCGTATTTTATGCTATTTTATGAATGTATTCGCGAAATATTTGAAAATATCAGGCCCCCTCCCTATATATGCCACTGTTATAGGATGATTTGTCTTGTAAAAAATATTTCTTGTATGATAATAAAGCAATTTTTAATTTGGTTTGATTTGTGTTCTTTTAAAACTGCACTGGGGCAATTTTTTAACAGCATGAACACAGTGTCGGTGGACAAAGAGTGGTGCACTAATTTTCTTAAAAGAATTCGGTATTAGTAATTGCTTTGGCAAGACATGTACATACAAATTGGGCACATAAATATTAATAATCATTATTTCAAATTTGTCATTAGTTGAATATAATGACCTTTTTAACATATCATAATTTCCTTAGCTTAGCAGAAAAATTGCCAAGTATGGCTCTGCCCTTTAAAGACCACTTTTCGAGATTTAGGTACTGTTTTGTCTGTTACAAATTTTTTTCCTAAATGGGTGTTTTGAAACTATGGAAAAAATTTCCTTGTGCTTTTGGGTGTCTCATTTGTACGTATAACACAGAGTATTTTGAAAAGAGTATTTTATCAGTAACCAATAGATCATAATTTATTATTAACAGATTTTTTTATGTATTTGTTTTACTATGTTACTTTTGAGCCATATTGCTAATAAAGATTCTTATTATGATTATTACAAAAATTAAATAAATTGATCCATGATGGATCTCATACCTTCCTGGCCCATTAGCACACTCCAAGTGAACTCCACAACAGTTTTGTATTTTCATGAATCAGGTTATTGGGTAATTTTGTAGCCAATTGCGACTAGTAGTTACAAGTAAATTTAGCAGTAGGGTGTTTTTTTATTAATTTTTTTTTTATATCCAACTTTTAGGTTTAATTCTTATTCAGCCTTATAAAAAGGACTATGCATTTCCAATTCATTTAGCTTTACCCAAAAAGTACATGTAGATTTTCTACAGACGCGAACAGTGTTAACTTCCATTAAGTGATGGTGGGGGAGGAGAGAGGGAGGAGAGAACTAGTAATAGTATAGCTACAACTATTACTAATAAGGATGACATGGAGAAGAGAGGGAGAGGAAGGGGGAAACTAGTAAAATGATGTTGGAAGAAAAATCTGAAAGTGTATGCAGAAAGAATTTTTGAATCACTCTATATTTGATAAAATTATGTGAATATGATTTTTGAATAGGGTGGGGGAATGACAGGAGGGGAGATGGGTGGGAGCAGGAAGGACTACAAAATAACTACAGCAAATTAGAGGACAGTTGTAATGGGTAATCAAAGGGATTTTAATAAAATCGCCTGCAATTTAGATAATTTGTATGTCTTAAAGCCTACATCATGTGACAAAATGGCGTCTGAAGACGGCCATGTTGAAAAATATAGCCTATAGCACCTTCATGATCAGTAGCAATTCAACGACACCTTTTTTGTCAAAATCGGTTCAGCTGTTTAGCCTCTAGCGTGACACAAACATACATATTTACTTACATACATACAACAATCGAAAAACAGTACCTTTCATTTCGCCGTGCTGCAGTTGGGTAAAAAGGGAGTTTCACTGTCTACAGTTAAGTGTATGACATATTTTTTTTATATTAAGCTTAGTTTTCGAAAAACATAGATAAAACTTGTAACAAAAATGGTTTTTTTTGCGATTTTCAATAATTGGTTAATTTACGGAGGCCTCTGACGTTTTATTAAATAATTATGAAATTAATTTCACCGTGTTATACTGCATTTAAAAGGAATTTTTATTGTCGGCTAAGTACCTATAGTGGAACGCTTTTTTCCCAAAGAGCTTGGTTTATTTTTTTTTTACTTTGAACAACAGTCCGACCGAACCTTCCGTTTGAATTTCTCTATTTTCTGACTACAGGTTTAAGAACTTTTATTGAAGTCATCCCAATGTTCCTCTACCTCTACAATGGCGAGTACATCAACCAAAAGGTACCGCAGCAAACTTGGACTGGAAAGCAGGTGCCGCATTTGTCTGACTTTGAGTCTCCATGATATGACCTTATTGGAGAGTCCTTTGAGCAAAGCTGATGATACTGATGTTATGGTTCTTGACGCTTTGGAGATTGTGGTTGGGGAAAACATATTCTTGGGAAGCGAGTATCCAAATGGTATTTGCGGTAAGTTATTTAATTTATTGACCCTTCGGCGAAAAAGGCGCTTCATGTGCCTAGTCGCCAGGCCTATAACCTACCCCACACTACTACTGACCCTTTAAGTACTTGGTGATTTTGACCGTATTTTACTCAATATTTTACTAGCTCCGTTAATATTGATTTAGTAAATCTAAATCATGTCTGATGTCAAAAATGACATATGTCAAACACTTGTCAAATTTTTGACGTATGGTTTTCAAACACTTGTTAAGTTTTTGTCGTTATTTTTTAATGACACTTCCTGTATTTAATTTTTTTTAATCAATAGTGATTTTAAAAATATATTAACATGTTTCGGCGATTTGTCGACATCAAGACACTTCTATTTTATCATCTATGAAAAAAAAATGCTAAAAAAAGTTATTTTATGTCTAATTTTAGGCAAAAATAGCAAATAATATTTGTAAGATACATAAAAGTTATATAAGTTCGGAACATTTCACAACAATTGAACAAAAAGTAATTTAGTCTAGATATGAAATTTTAAAATTGCTAAAAATGACCAATATTTTAGTTTTTGTGCAATTTTGATCAAATCTGCTAATTTTAAATACATTTTTTGTTTGCAATAGAACCACAATTAATAAACTAAATAAATTAGCTTTATATCTTAAAAACTAACAAAGATATAAATTTTTGAATATGTTATTTGCTGTTCTTTTGCAAACAAAAAACGTATGTACAGATTTTCTGCAAAACTGTATAATTAATTTGTTTATTATTAAATGTGGTGCTTATATTACCATTTCCCCCTATTATTAAGGGCCCTTCAGATATATACACAAATCTTTCTAGTTTTTTAAAAGAAATGTGAGAGCTCCTTAAAAAAATTAATTCTTAAAAAACTGACAAATTCACACCTATTGCAAATGTTATATCGTCCCCTTAGTGCAACAATTAGATAATTTGAAATTCATCGAGAGTAGTGTAATTAAATTTTTATTATATTTTGTTGTATTTAAAAAAGGAACAATATCTTTTCTAGTTCATGAAACATAAAGCTTTCTAAACTGACAAATTGTTATATTGTGAACAAATCGTAACCCCAACAATCACAGATTAGGTTAAATTAGCATACAATTTTTCTGTAACGTTGATGTGGCCAAAGTTAAACGCAAAAGTTTGTGAAGAAACATGGAAAAATGGCATTCTTGAATTTCTTTGCGTCACACATACGCCCTTACTTAAATTTAAGGCACACACCCGGGCGGCTACTTAAAATTAAGTTAAGAACCGAACCGAACCAAGTTACTATTTTTGAGTATTTTTTGTTACTAAATATTCTTTTAGTTTTATCTTCAGGATTTTAGGAGCAACATTTCTAAATTTTAGTGGTAATTTATTCCAAACTCTAAGGATAGAGATTTTACCGTTTTTTTGTTTATATGTATAGTATGCTGTTTCACATTTAAGATCGTTTTTAGTTCTTGTATTGTATACATGTTTTTGTTTCAACCACATAAAAAGATCATGATTGGAAAGCATTAAACTCACACACTCCAATATATACCGGGTGGGCCAAAAAAAACCGGACAATTTTTTTTTTCATTATAACTTTTGAACTATACTATCGATTTTAATGGCACAAACTGCACTTGACAGAGAATTAATCAGAGTTTTGACTACGTATATTTTTTTGTCCGCCATCTTAAAATCCAAGATGGCGGACGAAATTAATTTGTACAGCGAAATCGGTATAATGGTTCTAAAAAAAAATATATTTGTTTCTACCATTGTTTTACATATTATATGATTGCCTTGCCAATCATGTCTGCATTTATTTCCTTATAAATTCATTACTACTAAACCAATTTTGATGAAATAAGACAACATCCTGGTGAGAATTGATTGATTGACCGCCATTAAAATTTAAGATGGCGGACATAATCATACTTGATTCTTCAAAATGGCGTGTTTATTATTATTTTCTGAAAAATGTTTTAGATTTTTTTTTAATCTGTAGAAAAGCACTACTTTTCTCCCGCTTAACAAGGTACAAAGTAATAAAATCGGATAAGTGGTTCTCACAAATGCTGATTTTGTTTTAACCATTGTTTTACAAATTATACGACTGCATTGCCAATCCTGTCTGCAGACAGCTCTTTATAAGTTCATTATTACTGAGCCGATTTAAGTTAAATAAAAAATATTATGACGCAAACTGATCGATCTTTAAAGCTTGCATCATGATGTTTTTATTTCACTAAAATCGGTTCAGTAATAATGAATTTATAAAGAAATGAATGCAGACAGGATTGTCAATGCAATCGTATAATTTGTAAAACAATGGTTAAAACAAAATCCGATTTTGTGAGAGCCACTACACCGATCTGATTAATTTGTACCTTTTTATGCAGGATAAAAGTAGTGTTTTTCTATAAATAAAAAAAAAACTAAAACATTGCAAAAATAAAAAATAAACACGCCATTTTGAAGAATCAAGTGTGACTCTGTCCGACATCTGAAATTCCAAGATGGCGGAAAATTTTAATAAAAATCTTTAAAGAGCAATCAATTCTCACCATGATTTTTTTAATTCGCTAAAATCGGTTTAGTAATAACGAATTTATAAGGAAATGAATGCAGACAGGATTGGAAAGGCAGTCGTATAATATGCAAAACAATGGTTGAAACAAAAATATTTTTTTTTAGAACCAGTGTACCGATTTTGCTAGTTCATACTTTGTGGTGCGTGGCAAGCATGCAGCTTTTTTAACTAATTTAAAAAAATAATTAAAACATGTTTGCAACATAAGAATAAACGAGCATCTTTGAAGGGTACATTTTAATTTCGTCCGCCATCTTGGAATTTGAGATGGCGGACAAAAAAATATATGTGGTCAAAACTCTGATTAATTCTCTATCAATTGCAGTTTGTCCCATTAAAATTAACTGTATAGTTCAAATGCTATAATGAAAAAATTTGTCAGGTTTTTTTTGGCCCACCAGGTACAATGAAAATATCATTAGTATTTTATTTTAAATAAATACTTCTATACAACTAACGATGCTTTTTAATTAAATAATAAAGTGCAAAAAATAAGTCCTCTTTTTTGCAATTTTAAAATTCTAATTGCCTCAACTCAGTTACCCCAAAAAATAATTCTATACCTGACCCTGAAGCTGCTAGACCAATATGATTTCGAACTAGTTTGATAGTTTAAAATCTTTGTCTATGTATATATATATATATATATATATATAGGGGTTCTAGGGCTATATATATATATATATATATATATATATATATATATATATATAGGGGTTCTAGGGCTATATATATATAGCCCTAGAACCAAGACCGAATTAAGATTTATCAACCCAATATCATTAATTTTAATTTCCGCTTTGTTGTTTCTAAAATTAATTATTTGCATTTTATTAGTATTCAGTTGCAAGTTATTTTCTTTAAAATAATTACTTAATGACTATTGACTGACTTACTACATATTTCAGGTATATTCTTTTGCACAACAACAGTGACATCATCGCAAAATTGTGAAAGCAAATCTTTGATTATTGAGTTGATGTCATTTGTGTATATTATATACATCAGTGGGCCTAAAACTGACCCCTGAGGTACTCCCTTTTGAATCGACATTGGTGAAGACTTAACCAATTTACCTGATATTTTTCAACAACACATTGACTTCTGTTGCTTAAATATGATTTAAGCAATATTAGTTCTTTATCCCTTATGCCATAATTATTAAGTTTTTGACAAAATATTTCATGGTCTACGCTATCAAAGGCTTTTGACAAATCTAAACACAAAGCAATAATTTTTATTATTTGAATTTAAGCCATTTAAGATTTAATTTAATGCTTGATACACCGCCCTTATTGTCGATTTGATATTAATTGGTGTTCTTTTGTAGACAAAAAATCTATTTATAGATTTTCTGTAAAACTAATTTAGCAAAAGTTATAAGCCAAATTTTTTGGAAAAAATATGAGAAAAGCCATCATTTTGGATTTATGATGTCACACAGCCCCTTCCAGTCAAATTGGAGGCAAACACCCAGTAACCTACAATGATGTGATCTATTATTTAAATTCTTGAAAGCATTTTTCACTATGCACTGAAAAATGCAGTTTGTACAATGTATTACATAGGAACATACCTAACAAAAAAAACTATTACCCCAAATATTATTACTATAAAGAAACATGATCTTTGTTACTCCTGAGAATATGATAATTATACGTGAGTGGGTCTTGCAGCCCTTCCACTGCGACCACCAGATCGATTGTGGCTCACTTTTGAGTGGTTTCTCACCTGAGATTAAATTTAATTCTTTATTTTTTAAGATTTGTAGATGACAACTGTATACGACCTTGTGGCAAACATGTTGGGTTTTGAGTATTATACAAAGGGAGTGCAAATACTATTATATGCGTTTAATGCTGCATGACAAAAATTGATTTCTTTTTAGGCATATGTTTAAGTCTTTTAAATATTGCATATGACTTTAAACTTACTTATTACAAAAGTAAGCAACAATTGTTTGATAATTCAAGTAAGTTTATTGAGGAAATTGAAACCGATGAAAACTTTTTGAAACAAGATGAAAATAATATTACTGACGAGTTTGACCTGATATCTTATAATAGAGAATATGACCATGATTATGAAGGTCTAGGTATATCCTCTAAATCTGAAGAAATTGAAACACATGAAACAGAAGCAGAAGTTACTGAGCCAAAATCAAAACAAATTGTTTGTAAGAAATTAAATGAATCTTACCTTGAGTTTTATGTCACTGAAACAACTAAATTAAATATAACCGAAGACGTGGACAATATAATTGAAATAATTGAGGAAGATCCTACTTCTGAAGTGTCCATTAATTTTGAGGAATCAACTGAGTCAGATCAAGAGTGTGCCCCCATAGCACTAATAACAAAAGATGCAGAATACTATTTTGAAGATGTTATTGCTGAAAAATCCACTGATGTCGAAGTTCAAGACAATGTTGAAAAATTTTTGCAAGCGGATACCGAACTGATAGATAACATTTCCGATGATGACCAAGAAATTATTACCAAATGGCAAAAAACACAAGAAACTAATTTTTGTAGTTACTGCAACAGACATTTTAATAATTCAAATTATCTTAAAAGGCATAGGGTCGTTTGTGTAAAGTTTAAAAATCTAGAGTGCTATGTATGTAATAAAAAATTTAAGGCTAAAAAAAACCTAATAAACCATATTACAAAGACTCATTTGGTTGGCCAAAATGTCACTGTTGGAGAAACCAAAGCCGTCAAATTCAACTGCACAGTGTGTGATAAAGTAATTTTTGGCAAACGGAAATGGACATATCACCTAGAAACACATAAAGGTTTGTATAAATACGTTGTAAATTCGTTAAGTGTAACAACTACGAGGGTTGTCTTATAAGTTTCAATTCAAAATTGCATTCTTGAAGGCGTCGACTGCTTCCTCTGGTGACTAAAATCTTTGACCACGCAGTCTATTCTTGATTTTCGGAAAAGTATAGAAATCGCTGGGACTTAGGTCGGGACTGTATGGAGGATGGTCCAACGCGCTACAAAATCGCGCTTACAAAATAGCGTGCATCAAAATAGCGCCTTACAAAATAGTGCTCCTACAGAATAGCGCCTTGCAAAATAGCGCTGCTACAAAATGGCGCTGCTACAAAATAGTGCTGCTACAAAATAGCGCTGCTACAAAATCGCGCAATCACAAAATAGCGCGCTTCAAAAACGCGCTGCGGCAAAATAGCGACATATAATAAAAACAGCGAAACTAAAAAAGCACCATTAAAAACAGCAACTGTTTGACTAAGGGGTCTCTTTCTAACATACTTTTTCAAAAAAAAACTTCCCTGACTTATTTCGCGGGATCCTAGCGGGTGTGAAACAAAACTGAACCGAACCGAACTGAACCGAATCGAAGTGTCGGTTTAGTTCGGTTTGGTTTCACAACCTCTAGGATGCCGGTTCAGTTCGGTTCGGTTTGGTTTCACACCCTCTAGCATCCCGAGAAAAAGTCAGGAAAGTTTTTTTTTGAAAATATATGTTAGAATGAGGTTACCGGGAGTGGCAAGTCATAAGACGCTATTTTGTGGCAGCGCTATTTTGTAGCAGCGCTATTTTGAAAGGCGCTATTTTGATGCGCGCGAGTTTGTAGTAGCGCTATTTTGTAGCAGCGCTGTTTTGATGCGCGCTATTTTGTAGCAGCGCTATTTTGTGGCAGCGCCATTTTGAAGCAGCGCTATTTTGTAAGGCGCTATTCTGTAGCAGAGCCTTTTTTTGGATACACTTCGAGAACGGATGACTTTTGTTGGCTTTTCTTCACCTTGGAACATCCAAACAGACGACTGACGTTAATTTTCGGGTTCATATGAGTAAATCCACGATTTATCACCACTGACAATGCTGTACAAATTTTTCTAGTTTCCTGCCTCAAAACGGTATTTCTGTTCTTTGTTTAGTAGATGCGGTATCTAGCGGGAAACTAATTTTCTTATCCCTAATTCTTCATGAAAAATTGTTTGAATAAGAGTCTTTGAAATCCCTAATTAACCCTAAAACTCTTACTGACCTAAGGCTAATTCGTCCACGCTTGAATTCTCCAATGCAATGAAAAACTGTCGACTGATGTGGTGCTTTATAACCGAAAACAGAAATCAACTCGGCGAGGCATTCTTCGTGAGATAATTTCCTTTGAAAGTTGAAAAAAATTATAGCTCAACAAACTTCTCGGTTTATTTCAAATTTTGGTATGATTTGTTAACTTAAAAAAAATTAGTGTGGCTATAAAACTACACGTACGAGGTCTGGCTATTATATAACGAGACTGAGCGCCTAGATAGCGCCCTAGACGGGTGGGATAAAAAACGAATGGTGCGTTGGGTATCTGGATGTCTTGTCTATGCACGTCCCAAAACACGTTTCCGTATTTGTGCAGTAGCGGTTTGAAACGAACGTGTTTTTTTCTCTAGTGCCGAAAACAGAGATATTGGAACATTGAAGAGATTGGATTTCACAACCAACCAAAATAGAAAAAGTGGGGACGCCATGCGTTTGACATATCGAAAACAATAGTTGGGCACTTAATGTTCTGTGGGTCATGGCCTGCCGGCAGCCCAAACCAAACTGTTTTATACTTTGATTTTATCGTGAAGGGCCCGTGCAAAATGGCAGAAGACGGGTTGTTTTTGTGTTGTGTTATTGATATTTCTCCAATTTATCCAAAATTGATTAAGAAAACTCTCAAAAAAATAAACAAAAACAGCGGTTGACTCTTTTGTTCTCTGGGTTTTTTTAGTTGGGACGCGGCCATTTTGGATTTGCCGGTTTTACTTTGGCCAAATCCAATCCGCTAATGTTCTATTATCCCTGGCCGAAAACCATGTGATCAAAAACAGGAGCAACGTATCAATCTGAAATTTCTGGGTAAATTGAAAAAAATTCCGACCGAGTGCTATAAATTGCTGCAAGAGGCCTATGGGGACAATTATCTATCTCGTGCGCGTGTTTTTGAGTCGTGTAAGCGCTTTAGTGAGGGCTGAAAGACCACTAAAGATCACCAGCGCCCAGGTCGCCCTGTGACTGTTTCAACTACGGAAACAGTGACATTAACGGTATCGTGATGACTAAATGGGGTCTAGAGGGTTAGACTGTCAACCAGACTTACTATTTGTCAGTTTTGGCGACACTGCGAGAACGAGTTTGTAAAAAACGGCCCGAGTTGTGGAAGAACAACTCGTGGATTTTGCACCAGGACAACGCACCTGCCCATAACGCACTATTTGTGAAGCAGTATTTGGCCAGTAAGTGCACTTCAGTACTCGAACACCCGCCGTACTCACAAGATTTGGCATCGTGCGACTTTTTTTTTGTTTCCGAAGATAAAATCTGCTTTGAAAGGGACCCGATTTGAGTCGATGGAAGCGGTAAAGCAAAAAACGGTAGAGCTCATAAAGGCCCTCACCAAAGAAGACTTCCAGCACTGCTTCAATCAATGGAAAAAACGTATGGAAAGGTGTGCGGCGAGGGGAGTGGAGTATATTGAAGGGGAGCATTCGAATTTAGAAGAATTTTTATAATAAAACCATTTTTTGTAACCAGTCTCGTTATTTAATAGCCAGACCTCGTATCGCACTGACGTTTTGAATTTATGTTAGGTAAGGATTCAGGTTAAGTTTTAGTAACGGCATTCGATCAGTGTCGCCCTCTATGTTCCTATATGCAAAATATAAAAGACAACTTTCGTATACGAGTAACGACTCTGTATGTCGTTGAACAGAATAACCCTTTCTTGCCTTTTTAGAAAAGAAAATCTTTTGTGAGAAATGTGGAAAGGCGTTCAGGATGAAGTCTATGCTAGATAAGCATATGCAAATACATACAAAAGAAACCAAAGTAGTTTGCCCAGTGTGTGGCAAAGGTTTTCACTATGATTCAGGACTGTTTTACCATATGAAAGTTCATAATACCAAAGATCGTAAATACGCATGTTCATTTTGCTCCAAAACTTTTTACAATTTATGTGGCAAAAAACGCCACGAAAGGGTTCATACTGGTGAAAAGCCGTACAATTGTCACTACTGCTCAAAAGGATTTAGGTCACGAGGAGAACGAAAAACTCATGAATATCTTCATTCAGGTGAGCATATTCAAAAGGTACGCTATGATTTATTTGGCGTATTAATTTTGTACATACACTAATATTTACTAAACGGTCCAAAGTCCTAGGTACATACGTCTTAAATATATCTGTAATGAGAAAGGGCCTCTAAATCCAACGATTATAAACACACAGGATTGCCTATTAGCTCGAATTCAGCGGTAGGCGGCGCCTTGCTTACGTCACTAGTGGACCTCTGCTCAGCGCGCTTCATTTAATACACATTGCAATCGTGAGTTTTTCTCGCTTTTTTCTTGCTTATTTGCAAACAAATTTTTTATTCGTGTTAGTAAATATAATTAATATTTTCATTCATTCAAAACAAATGATTTGACAAGAGTTTGCTCAAGTTTGAATTTTCCTACCAGACGATATGTTGGAGTTTGTTTTTTAAATAGTTGAAAGTTTTAGAATAGAAGTAGGATTTTTTTAAAAAGTTTTATCAATTTAAATCATTAGATGTATAATTTATTGTTTTTGTTGCCCATATAATAAAATACACTTATATTATGCAGTAACAAAAAGGTATTTATTTGATATTTCAGATCTAAAATTGCAATATTTATTATATTATTATATCAAAAACCAGTCAGTTTTTGGAGAAAAGAGCCAAATAAGATGTGTTTTTCAACTTCTTATGCTTTAAATCAATAGATTTTCATAAGTTTTTTTTCAAATGATTTACATTGGTTGTGTTATGAGTTGTTTTTACCCCACCCAGCGCCCGTTTTCACTCCTTCTTCTGTAACATGTTTCTGAAAACTTCTATAAAGAGACTAAAAAAACTTAAGAAAAAAACTGAAACTAAACTTGGAGAAACTGTCTACAAAATAAACTTCCAATAATCAGTTTAATAAAAGAAGTACGTTTGCGGCATGATTACCAATTTTCTTCAATGTGATTAATTTAATGAGCAAGAAGTTTCGAAAAAAGTTTATATAAATATAATAATATAAAAGTATATATATTTATATTTCTACACTGAACGAGGGAACACAAAGCTTTTATTTCAACAATAAATTAATGTGCTTTCTTTATATCAATTCACTTAATTCACATTTCTAAGGGTTTTTCATAACAAAAACATTTCATGTAAAAAAGCCAAGTACGCGAAAGTGGTATTCCGTAAAAAGAATTGAGATAAAAGTAAAGCCAAGTTCTACAATACAAATTTCAAAATGAATGGTTCTTACTAGTTTGGAAATGTTTTTTTAAACTTTGCTATTCCAGCCAAACTTCTTTACGTTCAATTTCCTAAGAGTCATTTGCAGCCGTAATAGCCAAGTTTAGAAAAACATTTCCAAACCCTAAGAAGTTTGGCTGGAATAGCAAAGTTTAAAAAAAACATTTCCAAACTAGTAAGAACCATTCATTTTGAAATTTGTATTGGAGAACTTGGCTTTACTTTTATCTCCATTCTTTTTACGGAATACCACTTTCGCGTACTTGGCTTTTTTTTACATGAAATGTTTTTGTTATGATTTCACTGCTTTTTTAAAGGATTTGGATAATATTTAAGTTTTAAAGTTAGTAAAATATGCGGGATATTGTTCAAAGCTTTTGCAATGCCTTATTAAAAATGTTGAGTTTTTTTTATATTTCCCTATGGTTTTATCATAGTTCTTATCAGCCTTCTAAAGCTCAGCTCTCTAGCGTTTCTGGAAGTGGACAATGCTAATTTACATAACTTTACATTTATAGGGGAGGGAAGTTAATTAAACTTTGGGGTTTTTTAATTTTCTTTTATAGTTTTATCATAGTTCCTATCGGCCTTCCAAATCTCAGCTCTCGAGCGTTTCTGGAAGTGGACAATGTTACTTTTACACAACTTTACATTTATAGGAAAGTAAATTATAATTTTGGGGTTTTTTAATTTTCTTTTATAGTTTTATCATAGTTCCTAACAGTCCGCCATTTCTGGAAGTGGGCAATGTTACTTTTACATAACTTTACATGTATAGGGGAGGGAAGTAAATGAGAATTTTGGGGTTTTTTGATTTTTTCCATGGGTTTGGTCATAATTTCTATCAGTTTGCCAAATTTCAGCTTTGTAGCATGTCTGGAAGTACAGTAGAACTTTGATAATCTATACATGAGTGAGTGAGTGACAATTTCGACGTTTTTTGAAATTTCGTAACTACTTTAGTACTTTTTGGAATTCCATGACACTTGGAGTGATTGTTAACTCCATGGAGATGTACGACTGTGCAAAGTTTGAGATTCGTAGCTCATTCCGAAGTAGAGTTTTAGATAGGTCAAATATCGGCTGAAATGTTTCAAGAAAAAATGGTAAGGCGCGTGAACTTGGCGAGACACTGCCGTCCCTCAGATTTACCTCCTAAATAGTCAACCACACCGTCAAATTAATAAAAAAACGGAGGTAAAAACGTCAAAAACAACTTAAAATCACACGAACTCTCAATACAAACAAAGCAACTGGTAAGCAGACACTGTTCGTCTCCCTTGAGCGGCGCTAACATAGAGTAAATGGAAATAAGCAAGCCTGTGTGTTTATAATCGTTGCTCTAAATCAAATGAACCCAAACTTATGGCTTGGATTAATTCAGGGTACTGATAATGGGCGCCGTGCTCTCAGCGCCATCTCTTCTCTAAGCTTAAAAACAGCCGTTATCAGTTACCTTAGGATAAATACTTTTTAATTTGCTTAAAAACAAGCCAAGTAAGTAGCTACATCAACTCAAGATAATATCTTTGTCTTCCAAAGGTACCAAAATCCAAAAAACTTCCTTAAATTTAAATAAAAATTAACCCCAATTTTGAGAACGTCAAATCACCGCATTGACAAATTGTCAACGTCATTTAAAAGCAGTCCCTTTCACATTTTATTGAAAGCGTTTGCTTGTTTAGTCCAAGCCATACGTTTGGATCAATTGAATCCAATATGGCGGAAGCAGTCATATTCTATTAATGGTTTTAATACGCTTTAGCAGTAAGTCTAGAGTTTGGTCGAAGGTTTAATTAATGTTTTCCCTTGAATGCAATATTTTATGTGTTTATAAATGCCTTGCAACATAGGCCATCTTTTTTTGTTGTGGCATTGACATCAAATCCACAGAAAATAAAAAACATTTCAAATAAAAAAAACAGCCAACTAAATTTACATGTAAGTACTAGTGGCAGTTGAGTACAAAATTGATAGGTATACCTATAATGTATGACATGCTTCAACTTTTAGTTTTAATGCACAAAGCACACGAAATTATACATTTTTTTATTTTTATGAATTAGGTTATTGGGTAACTTTGTACCCAACTGCGACTAGTAGTTACAAGTAAATTTAGCAGTAGTTGGGTGTTTTTTTTCTTTTTTTTATTTCCAACTTTTATGTTCAATTCTTATTCAGCCTTATAAAAATCCTTTTGCATTTACAATTCATTTAGCTTTACCCAAAAAGTACATGTAGATTTTCTGCGGACGTGTACAGTGTTACCTTCCATTCAGTGATGGTGGGGGAGGAGAGAGGGAGGAGGGAACTAGTAAAAATGGTGTCGAAAAAAATCTTAAAGCGTGTGCCGAAAGAATTTTTGAAGTCGCTCTAAATTTGTGAAAGGTATAGCTACAACTATTACTTATAAGGAGGGTGGGGAGAAGAGAGGGAGAGGAAGGGGGAAACTAGTAAAATGATGTTGGAAAAAAAGGCTTAAAGCGTGTGCAATAAGGATTTTTGAAATTGCTCTATATTTGTGAAAGGTATAGCTACAACTATTACTATTAAGGAGGGAGGGGAGAAGAGAGGGAGGGGAAAACTAGTAAAATGATGTTGGAAAAAGTCTTCAATCGTGTGCAAAAAGGACTTTTGAAATCGCTTTATATTTGTGAAAGTTATAGCTATAACTATTACTTATAAGAATGACGGGGAGGAGAGAGGGAGAGTCGGGGTGGAAGAACTAGCAAAATGGTGTTGGAAAAAAAATCTGAAACGTATGCAGAAAGAATTTTTGAAATCGCTCTATATTTGGTAAAATTATGCGAATATGGTTTTTGAATAGGGTGTGGGGAATGACAGGAAGGGAGATGGGTGGGAGCAGGGAGGACTACAAAGTAACTACAGCAAATTAGAGGACATTTGCAATGGCTCATCAAAGGAATTTCAATAAAATCGCCTGAAATTTAGATAATTTGTATGCCTTAAAGCCTACATCATGCGACAAAATGGCGTCTGAAGACCGCCATGTTGATTCCAGTTTAAAAAAATATAGCCTATAGCACCTTTGGGATCAGTAGCAATTCAACGACACCTTTTTTGTCAAAATCGGTTCAGCCGTTTAACCTCTGGTGTGACACAAACATACATGTTTACATACATACAAGAATCGAAAAACATCACCCTTCCTTTCACCGTGCTGCAGTTGGGTAAAAATTTACTATTTTGGTTTAAGAACGGCAGCAGTATTTAAACATCCAAACTTCACTAGGCAGGAGATGTCGCATAAAAACGGAATGCATCGTTTGCATTCATGCTCAAGTGACGCGTCTTGAGACGAACAATATTTAACTGAATGTTTGTTTGAAGTTCCCAATTTGATCGGAGTATTTTAAACTATGCTAGATCGATTAATAATAGATCACACAATTTTAGGTCACCGGATGTTTATCTCCAATTTGAGTAGGAGGGCCGGTGTGAAGTCATAAATACAAGATGGCGGCTTTTTTCATGCTTTTTCACAAACTTGCAAAATTAGTTTTACATAAAAACTTTTAATAGGTTTTTTGTTTGCAATAGAACAACAATTAAGATGGTAAAGAAATTAATTATTTTAAAAAGACTAAATAATAGTAGTTTTTTTTACCCAAAAAACATTAGGACACAGACGCTCTTACTCAAATTTGAGGCAAATACCTGGCGACTTAAAATTAAGTGATCCATAACCAATCGATTTTGGGTAGCCTAAAACTTCCTTCTTCAACTTTTTTTTTTAGTATTTTTAAAATAATTAATATCTTTATTAGTTTTTATGATATAAAGCTAATTTCTTTACTATCCTAATTGTTGTTCTATTGCAAATAAAAAACGTGTTAATAATTGTTCTTTAAGACTAATTTAGCGGAAGTTATAAGCCAAAGTTTGTGCCATCTTGGATTTATGACGTCACACAGTCAAATTGGAGGCAAACTCCCGGTGACTTAAATTCAATCGATCTACAGTGGTTTTAAAAAATCTTTCGCAACTAATCCACGGTTTTTGTATATAGTTGATTATATTGTTCTTTTTTAGATGAACGTCCATTCCATTGTGATATTTGCAATATTGGATATACCAAACAATACAACCTGAATAATCATCTAATGACTCATCCAGGTGACCACAAGTGTCACGTTTGTGGAAAGGGTTTTGTAAATAAAACCGTAGCCCAACATCATTTCAGATTAAGACATAAAGGCAGTATATCACTGGATCCTTTACGGAAATGTGCAGAAAATGTTATCAATGACGAAGATTATGAAAGTGAACAAGAAATGGAACAAACTCAAGAAGTTATTCAATTATGACCTCTGGAAGATAAAGAATAAATATTTATGGTAAAGGATAGGCCTCATATCAGCTCTATGTCTAGTAATTTGTTTGCGAAAAAAATAAATTCAGCAGAATTAGAAAGATAGCGATCAAATAAGCTCTAACGCGAAGAAATGAAAAAATATTATGTAAAACGCAGAAAAATATAATCATGCCTGTTTTTTTTCGCTTGTGGCAAATTTTGATCACTCAAATTTGAAACAAAACTAGTAAAAAGAACTTAACTGAAAAAAAAGATACAAAAATAAGTTAATGGCGGGTCGAATAGTTTTAGGTTGATCAAGTGGTTATGAAACCTACAGGGAAAGAAGAACGAAAACAATTAGTAGAAACAAAATTTCGGCCTTCCAATGGTGTCAGTGACGGCCCGCCCCCTTTTTATTCTAAGAGGCTTGTTTTCCTTCAGGAGTGGTTTCCATGTTTGGTATGTCCGTGCTTGGTTGACTACAAACTTCTTTATTCTGCATTATAAACGCAGCTTCAATAATCACTCGTTTTCGCCAATGCGACTCCTTATGCAAAACTTTAGTTTCCGACCATTGAGTCCTGTGATCATTTGTCCATGCATGGGCAATGGGTACTTTTTAGATGTTCATTTACTCTTACCTGAGAATTTACATTTGGTTTGTTTTTAATTTTAGAAGTCGTTGAGTTTATTAATTTCTCGGAAAAAGCATTCTATTGTAACTCCTTTTGAATATTGTAGATTTCTGTGGTCAATAATTTTTCATTATAACTACAAAAATTGCTTCAAAATGCGAAAAAATAAAAATCAATAAAAATTTAAAACATATATTTAAAGACAAAATTACTAATTCAGAGTTCAAATGGAAAGATATAATAGAAAATTAAATTATTGAAATAATACAATCACTAAGTCAATATAAATCCCCAGGAATAGATAAAATTAATGTCAAAACAATAAAAGAAATAAAACAATTTATTGCAACTCCAATAAAATATATTTTTAATCTTTCTTTAAAAAACGGAATTCAAAAATTTTCGAAAAAATAGTACATAAACAATTATATACTTTTTTAGAAAAAGAAAACTTTTTTCTGAATTTCAACATGGTTTTTTACCTAAAAACTCGCTTTAGTTAAATTTTCGGACGAAATAATTCAAAATTTGGATCCAAATAAAAAAGTAAGTGTATTGTTTGTAGATATTCAAAAAGCATTTGATACAATTTCACAAAAAAATCTACTGACTAAACTTTCCCTAATAGGTATAAAAGGAAAATACTTACAATGGTTTTACAGTTATCTAGAAAATAGAATTCAAATTACAAAAATCAACAACAATATATTGAGCAACAATGAACCAGTAACAAGTGGCGTACGACAAGGTTCAGTATTGGGACCATTATTGTTTGTAATTTATCTTGACAGCATATGTTCATCTCCATTTAAAGGTATTATTACGGCTTTTGCTGATGATATTGCAATTATTTATTCATCAACCAACTGGGAAACAAATAGAATAAACATGCAAAATGATTTGGAACTTCTTCAAAATTGGTGTACACAAAATAGTATGTTTATAAATTCGACAAAAACAGAATACGTTAACTTTACTTTAAGAAATAGTTATACATTTTTAAATCCTTTAAAATACCACATACACTGTGAAAATAATAAGAATTGTAACTGTGAAATAATAGAACAAAAAAAGTACTTGAGGGTAATCTCTGATGAAAATTTAAATTTCACGGAACATATTAAATATGTAACAAATAAACTTAGGTTTGTATTAAGTAGTTTTTTCTTTATAAAACATATAATACCAATACCTTTAAAACGAACATTTTATTTTGCAATGGTTCAGTCTGTATTGAATTACGGAAACATTATTTGGGGTGGTATATATAATGAAATTTTATATGACAAATATTATTCAAAAATCATTCATAAGATGTATAGAGGGTTGTGAACTTCGAGAACACACTACTACTCTTTTTAAAAAACATAAAATTTATAAGTTTTCCGAACTTTACTGCACAAATATTTGTAAATTTATATTAAAAAATATAATGGACTAAATCTTGAGAGAAATCACAACGACAGAAATTTTTTTATTCCACGAGTTACAAAAACACATAGTCAAAGAATGTTTATTTATTTTTCTCCAAAAATATTCAATTCAGTTCCAAAAGATATACAAATGTTACCAGTTATTACCACAAATTTAAAATAAAAAAATCAAAGAATTCTTTTTTTCAAATCCTCTGGTGGAACAGATTTTAAGTAGACAATGAATATTTAAACCTTTTTGAATAAAAGAAAGTGACTAAATAATAATAATTTAAGATTGGATTTATTATTATTATTATTATTTATTTTTTTAAATTATTTTTTTTAAAATTATTTTTACTAAAATTCTATTTAACTATGTTAAAATGATCTCTATATTTTTTTTCTTTTTTTTTGTTAAAAGTGTTTTTTATAAATAAAAGGCACACAGGATTAATTTCCTTGCCTTTTAAATTTAAAGAAAACCAAAAAACAGATATATTAATAATTAAAGTATTGTAATAGTTTATCAGTTTATTAGTAAATAAATAAATAAATATTTACGGATCTTAAATACTCTTATAACTCCTTGTTTTGTAGTAACAGAATTATTTGACTTAAAATTTGGGTACGGTCCGTATGTGTAGGTCTTATATACAGTGGTTCAAATGTTTCTGTCTATTAATTTGACAAGAACATCCAAAAAAGGTAAGGCCCAATCTTTTTCAATTTCCATGGTGTATTTGATTTTTGGTCGAATACCGTTCAGATGGTTAGAGATACTTACTAACCGAAACGTGTTTAAAATAAATAAAGACAGTGAAAGTCCGAAATTTTGTTTCTACTCAATCATTGTCTATGAGTTTCAAACAAAGAAAACAATAAGGTTTAATTTTCTTGGCGATATTGTTTTGTTTTAAGAAAACGTTAAAATACTTAATACAAAATATATTAAAAAATATAATTTTTTTTTCTAAATGTCCTAACTCTTTAATTACTTACAAAACATCCTAAAATCCTGAATTTCATTTTCAAACCAAGTCCAATCAAGATTTCAGTTGCTTTATATTGGTAATTTTACTGAACATCATTTAATAATACCCTGGGAAATTTCTAATTTAACTATACCAGTCTCAGATTAGTTATATACAGGGTGTCCGATTAAGGATGGCAGCCGGATTTATCTTAGAAACTAATACCGCTACGACTTTAGGAGTTTTTTTTGTATCAAAATCGGACTTTGCGAATTTAACAAAATTATTTTTGTTTCTATAAACACTTCTCCCGACTAAGGCCAGTCATTAAAGTGAAAACAAGACCCCCAGCTTGCATAGGCCTGGTCGCGATTGGTACGTATGTTGTTCACATGGGAGTACTAAAAAAAATTTGAGTTTTCGACCTTGGGGGGGGGCGTCTTCCCCCGCCATCTTGGATTTGATGTGCACGAAAAGGTTTTTTTTAATTACTTGGTCCCTGTACATTTTAGAATAAAAAGTTTTAGACAAAAGTTAAAGACAATAAAATTTCCTACAAAAACGCTATTGTACGTTTTTTTGTCAGGCGAATGGTTTTCGAGTTATGACGCTAAACATTTCGCCGCCATTTTGGATTTTGACCAATTTTTTTATTTAGTGGCCTTTAACTTCGAAACTGCTTATGTTTGAGAAAATCTGTAATAACATAAAATAAAGAACAACTAATAGCCTATAAAAAGAGGCATCATTGAGTTATCTGGGTAGTACTCTTGCTGAGATACGAATCCTAAGTGTTAGTAGTACACCCGTTTCCAATGTATTTCCATAGTATATGCAAAATAAACCGAAATTATTCAGTTTTATATAATTTTCTCAAAAGGTAAGTAAGCATTTTACAGAAAGTGTGTAATCAACTTTATTTTAGAAAATTAAATTATCTTTAGGGCCTGAGACAACTTATTAAACTAAAAAAGAACACCAAACAGAATAATAAAAAATGAAAAATATCCTCAGTACCTTAAAACGAAAGTGTATAACCATGTATCCTTCCTGTATTTATCTATGGATCCCAGACGTGGACACTTACAAAATCAAACATGGATAAGATAACAAAAGCCCAAAGATCAATGGAAAGACAAATGTTACAGTGAAGCTAACAGGCAGAAAAAGGAATTAATGGATAAGAAACAAAACAAAAGTAAGGGATGTCAGAGGAGAAGTAACAAAATTAAAATGGAAATTTGCTGGTCATATCAGACAGAAAGACGATCGATGGAACTAATGTATTGTAAACTGAAGACCTTGGGAAAATAAAAGAAGTAAGGGAGGACCCCAAATGAGATGGATGAACACGGTGACAGACAGAGAAGAGTTGAAGATATTGGGAGAGGCCTATGTCAAAAGATGGATCGAAGAAGGCTAAATAGATAGATAGATAGACTACTATTTATTGCACCTAAAACTGATTTAGATCAAAATGTATCCATTATAAATTCGTGGAAAAAAATGCGAATCAAAAATTAAAAAAAAAATATTTTTTAAGAAGAACTATTGACTTTTTTTTGAAAATCAAAAATTTAAAAATTTATTTTATTTTGATGAATTTATCAATCTATTGTATCTCTGTTGATTACTTAATCTGGTTATTTTCGATAAAAGTAAATTCGGTGAGTAACCGATAAAATCATGTAACCTTAAAAAATGTGTTTGAACATATCATTATTCGTTTGTTGTGATTTTGTTTGGCTGATGCCTGGTTTTAAGTTATATGTATTTAGTTAATTATACAAATACTTCGTTTATTATTATAAAATGTCATAAAATTTTGAGTAAATACGTGAGTATCTACGTTTGATTACCGGTTTGGTGGTCTATAAATTAAAAAGTGACTAACATTCACTATCACTTTTGTCGCAAGACAAAAAAATGCACAGATAATAATTTAAACGCAGGTCCAATCCGGTGCATAGGAAGCTCGAACAAGCCCAGTTTCCTCTCAATTTTTTTTGACGCGATTCTCGCAGATCTGCCATTTTTTCCACGCAGAATACTTTTGACGAAGACGTTTTTCGACGCGAGAATAGTGAGATTTTTCGCAACCTTTGCATTACATTTTTCGCAACTAGTTTGGATTTTTTTCTTTCTTTTTATCATTACGTTGGAGGTTAAGTTGCGTTTGGGTAGATTAGATCAGGTTATAGGTAAGCTTAGGCACGTTTATATTTGGTTAAACTAGTTCAGGTTGTTTAGAGTTAGATTAGGTTGGGTTACGTTCAGTTGCATTTGGTTAGATCAGCTTAGATTAATTTACGTTAGTTAACCACCTCAATTTTGCTGACAGTCTGGTTTGTATACAATTAGTTCAGTCAATGAATGGCCATTAAGGGGTTGTAGAGTGCATGGAGGGGGGGAGAATTTTTCTCTCCGGGAATATGTTAAGCGTACTTAGGACGTTAACATATCAAAAGTCCCCACCCCTAGCCCTCCCGCTTCAGTGGCGGAAGGGGGTGAAAAGGTGCTGTTTTTCGGATTTTAGCCTATAACTCGATTACGGGGCATCGTAGAAAAAAAAATGTTGTATTAAAATTAAAGAGCATTAAATTTCAGATTAAGACATAAAGGCAGTATGGTTATGCGTACTTTACCTCTAAGTGTAACAGGTTATGAGATAGTGGCCACCAAAAACCATTAATTTTTGAAAAACACATTTTTGTCTCTTATTTTATTATTTTTTTTGTATTATTCAAGAGTGATACATTTGATAAAATAAACTAAACTGAATAATAGAATAGTATACAAAAAATATAATTAAACGCAGTAGCGGATCTAAAATTAGAGCACTTTTTGTAAATCTTTTGTTGGGAAAAAATCATCAAAATATGATGTGGTATTTTTACTGCATAAAATTTTATGGCAAAAAAGATTCTCAATTATTAAACCAACCTTACCAACCAACTTAATAAATCGACCTAACCAACCAACCTTTGTAATGAATAAGTCAAATTCATCAAGATCCATTATTTAGGCAAATTTTGCTCTGTTGTTTTCTTAGGGCATAGAATTAAATCAATTCCATTCTCTAAGATTGTTTTTAATAGATATAACATTAAATATTGAATACTAAGGCTGCAAAACAAAAAAGACGCTATAGTATGAAAAAATCAGATCATTTAAATTTTGATAATCTAATTACTTTAAGTCAGGAATTTCTTTCCAATCCTAAAGACAGAGATTGTCTTATAAAATGTCTAAGGAAAAACTTTAATAAAGTATAATCAGAACGCTGCAAGCATCACAGGATATTGTGAGCACTGTAATTTCAAACTCCATGCAGCGGTCATTGTAGAATATAGATTTTTCGGTAATCCAGGTCGTAAATACTCCACCCCACCACAATATTTTGTTTATAAATCCTGTCAGGGATAAGTAGAAATAGCATAATCTATCTACGAAATTCAGCAGCTAGGACTATAAGAAGTATTGTTCCTGCATGCTTTTACTGATTACGATTGAACATCAGACGTATCTTAGAGGGGCCAGCAAGGATTTATAAGGCTTTACCAAAAATACCCTAAAATCTAAAAAACAGCAAACGTGTTTTATAATCCCCGCTCTTTCATGCTGAAGTAGAACTTGCTTAACAGTTATACCTGCTAAAATGATATAACTCTTCGGCAAATGAAAGTTCCCTAAATACCTACAGATTTCCTTTATTTACAAAATCAGAGGCAAATATGAAACTATTGACTTAAAAAAAAATTCTGGAGTGATTTATTACCACATTTCCCAAGTGTGGTAACAACAAAACAACATAAACTTAAAACATGTTATCAAGTAGCTACAGCTTTGTTTATCAAATTAGCTAGCTCCAGAACTATTGGGTTAGGAATCTAAAGCAAACTGTATGGTTCCAGCCTTCACCAAATCAGTGGCATCAAGAAAAATTTGAAAGATGATTTTTTGTAGATGCGTAACTGACTACAGCAGCACCAAATGTAGTTGCAAAAAGATGTCCATGTTTCATTTATGCCACAAATGTCAGAGAAAATTTGTCCGTTTTACTCAATCATAATTATATGATATTATAATGAAGATTAAGGAGTCGAGCCAGAAATTCAAAAAAGAAAGACAAACAAAATAATTATAATAATATTAATTATAAAGATTTTCACACCACCTCTATCCTATGTATCTACAGATGTATAAGTTTTCGTCTTATTCCATATGCAATATGAATTTAAAATTTGTAGGCATAGTCAATACAATATGTTAAGAATGCTTTATAGAAGGCTAATTGATATAAATCAATCTAAAAATTGTTCTTATTATACGTGTAAAACTATCAATGACTAGGTATCCAAACTTTTAGCTGGCTCAATAAATGTATAACCCTTAAAAATAATAATAATACTTCAATTGTGATTCCAATTGGAGTGGGAACGTTTTTCCTTAAGTTTCCTTTCAAATAATACTTATTCCTTTTAATTTACCCCCGTCCTAGTGCCCTTAAGGGCGATAGCTTGACCCAAGACTCATAATGATGATAATGATTAAGAAGGTAAAAGTAATTATGCAGTTTTTTGTAGAAAATTAGAAATATCAACTTAAAACTAAAACACCTGTAACTTTTTATTTATGATCACACATTTAAAGATAAATAAATTTCTATGAAAAAAATTGAATGCGCACATTGTCGTTATTCACGATTTTTTTCTAAAATTAAAAACAACAGTTTTAAATGAAGAAGTCTGATAAAAATATGGGGCAAAAATGTGTTTTGCAAAAATGAGCACTTTTTGGTTGACACTATCTCAAAATCTGTTACAGTTAAAGATCAGGTTAGCATTCAAATTTTGTAGGGAATTTAATGCCCTTTAATTTTTAATATAACTTTTTTTTTGTACACCGCGCCGTAATCGAGTTATAGGCAAAAACCCTCTCGTTGATTGGACTAAATGTTCTGTTAATAATACAAATTTTCTATTTCATGGGTATACAGTATTGACCTAAATAGCCTTTTTAATGGGACTTTTTCTGAGGATATCTGAGCTAAGTGACAGTTATGTCAAGCTAACCTAATGTCAAAATTTTGACATAACATTAAAATTTTTAAATTGGAATTATAATACCTCTTTTAAAAGGTATTTTGATTCTCTATACACAACACGTTTAAAATTTTTAAAATCAGTTTAGTTTCCTAGGAGATATGTTTGTTTTTCTTCGCGGCCGACTAAAAAAGTCAATTTTTTATCAAGCAAAAAAAAATTTTTTTCATTTATTTTATCATAAATTAAATTTTTATGCTTCTAAGTTATGTCAGTACCTATGTTTTTGTTTTTTGGGCATTTTGTGCGATAAAAATGGCACTCGTATATGAAAACAATGATCTAGTGAAAATAATCCTAATTGCAATAACAATTAAACGCAGTTGGCAAGAATATCAAAAAATCTTACATTTTAAATTTTACATTTTTTGAATTGTTAATAACTTCTTTATTCTGCAACTTTTATATAAATGATTTTTGGTACAATTACTTATTTTGACGAGTTCTACAACTGGTTAAAATAAATGACTTAGTTTTGAGAACACCCTGTATAAAAAAATTTGAAATCGTAAGCTTTTTTTTTCTCGAAAAAATTGGGATTACCATAGCTCACACTACTATAGTATAGTAGTAGTGTGAGCTAATATGAAATAAAAACACTCTGTGGTTAGGCCATTAAGTAATAACAATTTTATGTAATGTCTTAAAAACTAAAAGTGATAGATGAAACTCAATTTGACAATTGAATTCTTTATAAAAAAAATTTTCTAGCATTTCATTTAAAATGGAATTTACTTTTACAATTGAAGAGCTCTCGGGAATAAGGATGAAAGTCCATTTTTTTCAAATTTTAGATTTTGACAAATTTGTATTCTCTGATATTTTTTTCATCTATAACGAATGAAAAATCTTAAAATAGAAGTCTTTTTCAAATTAAAAAAATTAAAAAACAATTTGATCTCTTGCGGGAAAAAAGATGATAGTCCACAGCAGGGGCACCTTTGCGAAGTTCTCGGGAAAAAAGATGAAAGTCCATTTTATGATAACGTGTATATGGTCAGTATTTTTTTATAGAAAGATAAGATTAAAATAAATGCCAGTCTTATCAAGAGAGCAAAAAATTCTAAAAATTAAGGTAGGTAGTCAGCGGTTTTAGCCACTTCATTTTATTAAAAGTTAAAGAGTTTTAGTGAGTCTACTTTGGATGCGCTAAATTGGATAATAAATCGAAAAAAAGAAAATCCTATGGAAGAGTGATATTGCAAAGAAGCTAAGACTGGCAAGTCATACAATAGGGGATGATTGCAAATGTGCAGTTCATAGGGGCGTAGGGTAATCAATATGGAAGAAGTGAAATTATTATTGATTGAATTTTTAATTAATATTTTTTTTTTGTAAAATCTTTCATACATTTTTTGCGAATAAAAGTTATTTTCTAGTAATATATTATCAAAAAACAGACGTCGAGCTTTTTCCGAACAATTTTAAGATTGATTCTGTCGTGGACTATCATCTTTTTTCCCGTGAACTGCCGTCATTCGACAGAACAGGAAGCCATAATTACCAAACAGTTCTAGTACTCTACAAATAGTTAATAGAACTATAACTCGGAGTCTTTGGGCTAAATAAAGTATATTATGTTTTGTCCCAAATAACCATGAATATTTCAAAAAAGTAATTTTAAATCTAGAAATTGATTTATTGAACATTTTCAGTTTTTGGACTTTCATTTTTTTTCCCGAGAGCTCTTCAATTCTATCATTATCTTAATTTTCATTTGGCTCTACCAGTATTGTTAAAGTAAATATTGTTTCAGAATAATTATGGAAGAACTTCAAGAATTAATAACAGTTCAAAATGACTGCCATGGAGTAATCAAAGAAGGAAAACTTGCAAAGTCTCAGTTATTGTGCGAAGCTGTGCTACTAAATGATGTTCGCAAAACACAAGAATTGATGCTAGAATCAAATGAAGATGATTTTTTATTAACAAACTCGACGGAAAATTGTAAAAATATAATTAATCTTGCTTGCAAGGTGGAATCGATTCTAGAAGATGTATTCGAAACGTTGATGAGTCATGTGTGCAACACACATCCAGAAATGCAGTGGTCAGAATCTCAGTGGTATTATTGGGAGCCGATTCATTTTGCAGCATATTCATTAAATTTGAAAAAGTTAAAGATTTTGCTGAATTCCTACAACAAAGCGAGAATTAATGCACTTACAGTATTTTCAGAAAATGCACTTCACGTGTTGTTGGAGTATGGAAAACGCATTGATTCCTACAAGGCTCATTTAACAAATGGTTGGGAAAGTCGAGTTTGCAATATAATCGCCAAAGAAAAAGATGATTTAATCGAATGTTCGAAAATATTAATTTCTTCTGGTGTAGACGTAAACCACACAAACATTTGGGGTGAAACCCCAATTATGGTGGCAATTAAAAATGGATATCATGGTATTATAAAATTATTATTGCAACAAAAACATATTGATCTAAAAAGTAGAAATATTAAAAATGATCAAGAAAAATCTGTTCAAGATTTTATTAAGGAGAATGATTTAAGTTATGAATTTATAACTTTACCTGTAAGTAGTGAAAATCCTTCTAAAATTCTGTTCGATATGTTAAAAATTGGTAGTGAAGAACTTTTTTTGAGATATAATAATGGAAATATTAGACAATATTCAAACTTAAGTGATGGTGATAGTGATATTAACACTAGTGGAAATATGTTACAATTATGCTTTTTAAAAGGCTACCTAGAAGTTCTTAAAGACCGGAGTTCGAAAGAGACCACGGATCTTAAAGATCTCATAAATTCTAAACCTATTAGAATATTTATTTCCAAAGGATATGGTAAATGCATAGAACACCTTTTAAATAATGGCGCTGATTTAAAGTGGCGAAATAGGATGTTTGATTTTTTAAACCTTATAGAAGTGTCTGTTAAATTTTGCTACTTTCCTTTCCTTATCGTATTGCTCGAACATTCCTCAAATTATGTTTGTTCGGATGACATTTTTGATGTATTAGAAAAGCATTCTAAAGGACTACTTGAATCAAGGCATCCCGAAGTCGTGCATGTTTTGTTTATTCTGTTTTCCAAATTAGAAAATTTATTAAGGTATAATAAATTTAGTGCTGATTTTGATCTTATAAACTACAGACGAAAAACCGTGTTAGAAAATACAATGCATTTATGCTTAAAATATAACCAAAAAAATGAATTTACTGATGTCATTTTAAAAAGTTTAAAACTGGGCGCGCCTTTATCTAACTCGAACTCAAAGAGTATTGAGCCATTCAATATTTTGGATGCAGCTACCATAGAAAAGTATCTTGATGAATGTGTACTTGATGATAATGAAATGAATTTTGATTCTCTTATTATTGACAGTAGAACCCAATATTCGGAAACAAAAATTCTTCAGAGTTTTGTACGAGATAAAATTAAAATTGAATTATTAAACCACCCCGTTTTAATTTATTTGACACATCGTAAATGGCTAAAAACAAAAAACTTTTTTTATCTGGATATTTTTCTTTACGTTTTATTTTTGGTTTCTCTTTATACTTACATGGTGAATTTGCACATTAATAACTTAACTAATACTGTAAGTTGGATATTTAATTTTTTCTTGTATATTCATATTTTAAAAGAATTTTCTCAGTTATGTTTCTTTCAGTATCGTTATTTTATGGATATAGTTAATTATTTGGAGGTGCTGGTTTTGGTTTTCAGCCTAATAAGCTGCTTCACACAAAATGAAGTTGCTATCGTTTTATCCATTCTATTAGCAACTGTAACATTTTTGTATATGCTGGGTCAGATACCAAGGTTTACAAAGTATATGATTATTGTCAGTTCAACTAAGTATTTCTTTGAATACGCATTATTTTATTTTATACAATTTTTTGCCTTTGCTTTGTGTTTTCTTGTTTTGCTACCACCCGAAGAAGGTGTTTCGCGTACAAATGCGTTGAGTGAGATTTTTAAACATCTTTTTAATTGCTTGATTTATTTTATAGGACAGTTTGACGGTGACGTTGCACATCCTCCTCATTTTCCAATTTTCGGTAGAATTATAGTAGCATTATTTGCATTTTGTATGACCATAATTTTAAACAATCTTTTAGTTGGTCTTATAGTTACAGATATGGATACAATACAAAAAACGGCAAAGTTGTTAAGGCAAGTTAAAATAATAAAATACATTATCAGAACTGAGTTGTTTCTTAATAACATTAAGAAATTTTTATTGTTTAAGCGATTAAAGATTATTCAGGACACTAATATTTTTACCAAAGGTCATTGCAAACATATGTCTTACAAAGATGCTGTGCATACCAAAAGCGTTTTTGATGATGATGATAAGGATAAATTAAAACAAATTTTGGAACAAAACGCATTAGCTGCATCAATCAATAAATACTGTTTAAGAAATTTATATCAGCATATTGTAACTGAATCTTTTTCCGAAAACAGATTTGACAAAGGGAATAAATATATTCTGGCAAAGTTACATCAGTTGGAGGGAGCACTAAGTCGCAGAAGTGTTCTACATTAAACTTAAATTAAAAAAAAGATACATAGGTAGCTAAAATACAATTTATTATAATTATTATTTTATAACTTTATAAATACCAGTTTATTAAATATATATAGTCTAAATATCTAACTTAGTTTTAATTAAACCTATTTATTCATGTGCATCTCACAGCCATCTTTCATTTTTAACATTTTAGTTGCACACAATTTTTCTAATATCACGAAAACCGTTTAAATAGAATGGCAAAAGAGTTTAGTCTAAGAACAGAAAAATCTAAGAACATGTTTATGGGAACTTTACGTTTTCTTTATTTGCCTACTCTATAGTTATTACGTTGGTTTAAATATTATTTAACAGCAATTTCGAGTAATTGTTTTTATTATTTAGCTTTTTTTCTATTTTGAATAATAGTATTTAAAAGTTGCTTAACCACTTACTGATTGTTAATAAGCGTGTTTTTAAGGTCTTTAAGCTCTCGTATTAAATGTTTAATGTGTCTAATTGGTCTGTTCTACATGATTATTACCAATATTTTTATCACATTCGTCTGACGATTTTTGAATAGGTGGTTGAGTACTGCAACTTTTCTTTTTCTTAGCTGTCTCGTACGCTGATTCGAGAATATCTCGAGGTAACCTTTTTCTCTTGGATTTAATGGGTTTACATTTAAAACGACTCGATAGGCTTTAAGTGAAACTAAAGCAGTCCAATGCAAAAGATTTAAGATGTATCGCGGTAGATACCCATTAAACAAGGCCAATTCAATGTGTGATATCAGTTTCGTTTGACTTATAAGCTTTGACAAGCCAGCGGTTTTTTGAAGACCTCGTATGTCATGTATAGCAATACCTACTAGAAGATTCATTAGAATTACTGTTACTGTGCACTTATTTCTAAAACTAAAGGTGGATCTTCAGGGTCATTATCTACTACAAGATCTAAACTTAATTCACCTGTCATCATTACCAGCACGGTTATTAATCCTATAAAGGGATTTGGGACTGTGGAAGAATCTGGAAACATTACACAAAAACTTATTGTAAATCCTATAAGGAGACATAAGGAGGCCAGTAACAATTTTGCGAACTCTTGCTGAACCCTCGTGTACATTGCCACATAAAGTCCAAAAATCGGAAGTTGACCAATCATCAGCATTAAGTTGGTCCATCTAGAAGGAACTGCAAAAGCTCCAACATGGTTCTGCTAGAGTCCCTGTATGTTGACATATTTGGATATAATATATTCAAATATGTCAACATACAGGGACCCTAGGTTCTGCCATGTGTAAATTCGGCCTGTATAAATAAACGAAATAACGAAAACACTAAATATTACAGCCCATTCTATAATATTTTCAGGATGCGATAAATACTGTTTTACGGATGGATACCCAGCGATTCCATAAACTTTCCCTAAAATTTAGCAGCATGTAATTTCAACCAAGGCAAGCCGTTTACGTTTTGTTTATTTGCCTACCCTATAGTTATTACCTTGGTTTATATCACTGGCGTATATATGGGGGGGCTGGGGGGCCCAGGCCCCCCCCGAAGCTAAGATTTTTTTAGATATTTTCGACATATTTCATAAAGACAAACATAAAATACGCCCTCATGGGGTCTCGGCCCTCCCCAAAACTGCCTCGGGCCCACCCCGAAACTTTTTTCTATATACGCCACTGGTTTATATATTATTTAACAGCATTTTCGAGCATTTGTTTTTATTATTTAACTTTTTTTCTATTTTGAATAATAGTATTTAAAAGTTGCTCAACCACTTTCTGATTGTTATTAAACGTGTGTTTAAGGTCTTTAAGCTCTCGTGTTAAATGTTCAATGTGTTCTGCCGCTCGATCTATTTTGTTTTGTAAGGTTGTTACTGATCCCGAAGACGTAAAATCGAATTTTATATTGGTCTGTTCTACATGATTAGTACCAATATTTTTATCACATTCGTCTATCGATTTTTGACTAGGTGGTCGAGTACTGTAACTTTTCTTTTTCTTAGCTGTCTCGTATGCTGATTCGAGAATATCTCGAGGTAACCTTTTTTCTCGTGGATTTAAAGGTTTAACATTTAAAACGACACGATAGGCTTTAGGTGAAACTAAAGCAGTCCAATGTAAAAGATTTAAGATGTATCGCGGTAGATACCCATTAAACAATGCCAATTCTATATGTGATATCAGTTTCGTTTGTCTTACAAGCTTTGACAAGCCAGCGGTTTTTTGAAGACCTTGTATATCATGTACAGCAATACCTACTAGAAGATTCATAAGAATTACTGTTACAAAAAGTAAGAAAAAAATATATGTCACCTGTGCACTAATTTCTAAAACTAAAGGTGGATCTTCAGGGTCATCATCTACTAGAAGATCTAAACTTAATTCACCTGTCATCATTACCAGCACGGTTATTAATCCTATAAAGGGATTTGCAAATGTGGAAGAATCTGGAAAAATTACACAAAAACTTATTGTAAATCCTATAAGGAGACATGAGTAGGCCAGTAACAATTTTGCAAACTCTCCCTGAACCCTAGTGTACATAGCTACATAAGGTCCGAAAATCGGAAGTTGACCAATCATCAGCATTAAGTTGGTCCATCCAAAAAGAACTGCGAAAGCTCCAACATGGTTCTGCCATGTGTAAGTTCGGCCTGTATAAATAAACGAAATAACAAAAACACTAAATATTACAGCCCATTCTATGATATTTTCAGGATGCGATAAATACTGTTTTACGGATGGATACCCAGCGATTCCATAAACTTTCCTTAAAATTTCGCAGCATGTGATTCCAACCAAAGCAAACCATTGCATTTCAATAACAAATGGATTATTTCGAAGCATGTGACCCATCATGGATTTCTTTTCACACAATTCTATTACATTTTGAGGTTGTGTATCGTTCATATTTTTTCCATGGTTGTAACAGTTGTGGGCCAAAGCCGTTAGTACATACAATGATAAACTTAATATAAAAATAAAACAAAACAACATTCGCGCAATATAGTATTTCCTGATTTTTTCCCACTTCAGATATAAAAAGGCTGAACATAAAGGATGTAATAGTATTTCCTTTTGACCTTCATCGACAAATGTATTAAGAAAACTGATTTCCCGGGGATGACAATGTTGAAGTATACTTCGAAAATCTAGTCTTAATTCGACTTCTTTGTTTGACGATCCTGGATGATGGTGAACTGTAATTGCTTCATCTAGTTTTTGTTTTACTATGGCTAAAGAAGCTGGCGTTTTTCTTGTTATAATTCCTAAAACAAACAAATTTTCAAAATGAAATTTGTACTAACACTTAAGGTTGTATTCGTATGTTTTACGCTATTAATGGAGAACAACACATGAGTAGATGCTACCTTGAGTAGGTTAGAAACTGACCAAAAATAATTTCTCCTCTTCTCTTTCCAGTACTCGGAAATCAATGACAGAATGATACCATGTGCGTTGGTAAAAATTACCTTTTTGATTTTATATCAATTACAGCCCGCACTTTTTCCATCTTTTATTAATAACGATTCTTCAAAGTTTGCTAAATCCTCTGTCTAACAAAGATATTTACCTAAGGCCGTCATTCCAAATTTGGATTTTGCTGTCACGTCCGCTCCATGGAAAATTAATACCTCCACACATTGGGAAAGTTCGTTTAGTGCAGCTATATGAAGTGGAGTATACCCGTACTGATCTCTTTCATTTACATCCGCTCCATAGCTAAAATTAAAATTGTGTTTTAGCGATTGGCTTGTATGAGTGACTGGGAATTAGAGAGAAGAACCGGGAAATATCTATCTATCTAGTTGTAAAATATCTAATAATCTGTGTGACGTATCTCCTATAAACCAGCAACCCTGATGAAAAAAATTACCCATTGCAGGTACGATAAAGAACGAGATAAATAATATAGCTGGTCTGAAATCAAATAATTAGATACTTTCGATTAAATGCGACAAGAACATTCCGATAAACTTTACCGGTTTAGGAAAGATTCGTTTTGAATTCATCTCAGAATACCGTAAACACCTTCCATCTCTATCAAAAGAGATAAGGCGGGTCAGCAAAAAAGGAAAGGAAATACTATAATATATTTATTTAACCGATATAATTGTTCGGGTTTGTACTGTGTAAAAAAACTGCGTAGGAAAGCACAACGCGACGTTGCCAAAACAGAATAACACCAAAGCAAACGTGTTTTGTATTTCTTTCTAACTTACAAATTTTATTTTAGATAAAGTTTCAGAACAACTCTAGATTTATGGAATGTCTGATATCTTTTGTTTTTTCTGGTCTTTGTGGGATTTTTTAACCTTCAAAAACTACGGAATAATAAATTTAGTTGGTTTCTTTCCTTAGACTAGTAAACCGGGTTGATCGTTCTTTCACATTCTTCTAGAAAAAGCTCAGCCTTTTGCTCTGTTCTTTCCTGTGGTGTCCAATTTAGTATTTTCTTTGGGATTCTGCCTTTTGCCATTCTTTGTACGTGTCAATACCATCTAAGTTGCTTAATTTGTATGTCGTCTGTTATTTTGTGTTTAACATCCATAATTTCTCGAATTCTCTCATTTCTCACTCTTTCCAGTTTTGATTTTCCGGCAGCGCGCCTCTAATATTCTATTTCAGTGGCTTCAGCTTTTTCTTTCAGGGGCCATACTTTACTACCATAACTTATGACACTTTTCGCTATTTTTCAATATTTATGCAATAGCTACATTTTTAATGGTCTTACTTACTAATTTTACTTAAAAACTATAATCAGTATATTTTTTTTATATAAAAGATAAAAAATTTGCACATTTCTCGTGATTTACTTTTTTTAATTTATAGATATTCAGGTAAATAAATTCTTTATAGTTTTTTATGTAGCTATTGTCCACATCACTTCTCGAGTACAAAATTTATCGATCTTTCCACAAAAAAAATATTATTAATTTATTTTTATCTTTGTCATTTAAGCTAAAGTTAAGGGAGATCAGATCGGTAAATGTGATTTTGCTCTTTGTAAAGGACTTCACTACTTTTGACATCAACTCTGTCAATTGTCTTACTTCCCTGAAGTACGAAAATCTGTGTTAAGTTGTTTAATTGCTTATCTTCCTTGGTTATTTCCTTGTTTGTGTGATTTCTTCATCTAAACTACCGTCATTAGTGATGTGCATTCCCAGATATTTGTACTGTTATGATGTTATTCCAAGATAAGGTCCTGTTGCTCCCCACCAATGCACATATATTCCGTTTTCTGAAGATTTACCTCCTGCCCCCACTTCTCGTCCTGGTCGGATTCTTCAATTCATTTACGAGTCATATACTCTAAATCGTCGGAATCTTGAGCCATCACTATTTGATCATCAGCAAAGCAGAGAGTATACAGTACATAATCGTTTAGTGGTATTCTTATCTGTTCGCACTTTCTTTTCCATGTTTTCAGGGCTTGTTCTAAATAGATCTTAAACAATGTTAGTGACAAGCAACAACCCTGCTTTAGACCCGTGTTGATATCAAACCCCTTTGATAATGTCTGCCCGTTCTTTATTTTGCTTGTGTTTTCTTAGAGTTCTTGAACACCTTTTATTAGTGCTATGCTGATGTTGGTTTTTTTCGAGAGCCTTCCAAATTTTTAGCTGGGACACACTGTCGTATGCTTTCTTGAGATCTCCGTAGAGGAGATGTATTTCTTAATTATGTGCCGTCTTTTTCTCAATTATCTATATTATTGGATCTACCAGCTCTAAATCCAGCTTGTTCTTCGACCTCAATATCATAGTATTCGTGCTCACTTCTCTTTTGCACTAGCTTACCGTAGACTCTTGAAATAGTACTAAGCACAGCGATTTGTCTATAATTATCACATACGTCTCTACTTCCCTTTTCATATATCGTTATGTACGATATTTTCCATTCTTTTGGCAAAGTTTCTCCATTAATGCATATCTGGAACAGGTTAGTTAATTGTCTATGTAGCTTTTCTGTGCCGTGTTTAGGTAATTCAGGAGGGATGTTACCGAAGCCTGGAGATTTTCTGTTTTTCAGTGATTGACAAATCAGTTTCATTTCTTTGGTATTGATTCTAAGTGGAGATGCTTCTGTTCGTATTGGAACGTCGGATTGTGGCTGTTGTCGTTGTTGATATTCTTCTTTAAAAATGAATAAAATCAGAATTCTAAAAATTTTTTGCACGACACCAAACATCGAGGCAGTTTTGTTCACAAAGATAGAAGTACAAAAAATAAAATTAATTATGATATTAGGTACCGTCCTTAAATTACGTAACACTCACGGGGGGAGGGATGTCTTAGCCTTGCATTACACTAAATGTTATTTTATGTTTTTTTTCTTGAAAATGCGTTACAAAGGGGAGAGAAAGGCGGTCAAAAATCTTGAATTTTTGCGTTACGTAATTTAAGAACGTTTCCTTTAAGAAGCTGTTTTTGCTGATAAAATATTTAGTTTTATTTAAAAAATTATAATTAATAAATTACCATTATGAAAGTAAAGGCAGAAAAGTTCTGCGTGATTCACAATCTGTAAAACTATCAACTTACATCTGAGTGATCTTTAACTTTCACCAATTTTTTTAAAAAGTATTGTATTGTATTACTTAAGTAACGGAGCAAAGACATTATTTTTGACTTGCACAAATTTTGTTTCTGTCTATACTTGTATACACGTCTTTTTCTCCTGCAAAATCTAGGTTTGGGAATCCTGTCTATTTAACTTTTTACCTTATCAAAGCTTCAATAATGTCAAATGATCTGGCAGCTTTGCATACTGCAGCATGGAGCGGGCTTCTTTTATCACAGTCAGTAAGCCGAGGATCTGCTTTGCCTTTTTGAAGCAAAAGTTCTACACATTCTAATGCTTGTGCCCTAGCTGCTAAGTGTAGAGGTGTCTGAAACCTATGGTTCCGGACGTTAGTGTTACATCCCTTATCTAAAATATATTTAGTTATAAACTAACAGGACGTAATGAAGTAAGACTTGAAATTAAAAAAAAAACGATCGAACTATAAGTTGAGGATGTTTATAAGTGGCACCGCTTCATAGCTATGGTAAACCAAATTTTGCGGCAAAATTTGAGTAAAGAAGCCTCAAAAAATTGTTGTTTCACTTTGTACCTGCAGTGTGCCGCTTTATATGTCTAGACCTTTTAAAGGAGATATAAAATAGGTACTTACCTAATAAATAAAGATCCGAAACATAAAAAAATCCAAAATTATATTAAAATGTGCGCAAATATTGATTTAGTTGCATAAACGGTAATTTGTTTTGTAAAAAGTCGGTCCCAATTTGTTTGACATTAAAACAATCAAAACAACAACGAATAGAAAACGTCAAAGCTCGGCTAAATCAATATATTCGTAACAACCAGACAAGAGTATATATGTTCCTTTCTAATAAAATCGTTTGAAGAAGACATAAATAAAAAGCAAGTAAAATAGTAAGCTAATGACTAATTAGTGCAGTGGCTCGTTTTGCTAATCAATAACAATAAAAAAATTACAGGAAGTGCGGGCCACTGTATGTACCCCTCTACTCCCTTCCCGTCTATCACGGTTTTAATGACGCGGTGCCACTTTAATACAATATCAAGTATAGTGTTATAGTCATAACTTCTGTAACAAAACGGGATTTGAAGAATAAGGGAGCATTTTTAAATTACGTTAATGTCAAACGGGGGTTCAGCCCTGCATTACATTCAATGTTTTTTTCTAAGAAGTGTTTTTTTTTGGAAATGCGTTACGATGGGTAGAGATTGTGTCAAAATTCCTGAATATTTGCGTCACGTAATTTAAGAAAGTCCCCTAATCGTTTTCTAGCGGTTTGTACATTTTTATGCATATACATATTTATTTACCTTCCTAGCCCGCGCAGCAGTAGCTAGAGAAGGTTTTGTTTTCAATGTAAAAAAATTGACATAACGCCGAAAATGGGTCATTTGAGTGTATTTAGACCTTTCTTAGCAATCTAGTCGTGACGTTTGTCTGTGTATGTTATCTGTATGTCTGTCCGGCCCACGATAGCTCTGGAACCGCTGCGCTGGAGCAATTCTCATAAGATTTTCATTAAAGCCTTGTCCGCACCAAGAAACATTGTTGAAAACAAAGTTAGTAACAAAAAAGTTAATGACAATATTTTTCAACAAATTTTCAAACCAAACATTCACAAAAACATTGTTGCGAAATTTGTCTCCAACAAAATGTTGCTGTCCAGACTGATTTCGACAGTTGAAAGTAAAAGTACAGCAGAAATGGATGACAGTGATATTGATAATATTATTGCGGCAGCAGCATGTGTAGTAATATGTGAAACAAATAAAAGAAAGAGAAAAAAGATGTGGGTACGTCCATTTTTAAAAAGTAGAAAGAGATACTGCGGTAGTGATTTACTGGAAGACCTAAAGTGTGATGACTTATTGACTCGGGAGGTTCGATGTAATGGAAGTTTTAAAAATTTTATGCGGATGTCAAGTGCCGACTTCGAATATTTAATTAATTTAATCGGCCATAAAATTGGTAAAAGTTTTTAACATCTTACATTTCTTTGATCTTTACCGACAAGTGATGGGAAACAAAATCTTGTTGATAACATTGTTAGAAACATATTGTCAGCAACATTGTCGTGTTTTGTTCTGTATTTGTTACCAACAAAGTTACTCAACAAAAGTTAGGAACAAATGTTATTAACTTTTCCAATTAAATTTTCAAACTCTGTTAGTAACATTGTTAGAAACACATGTTTCTAACAATGTTACCCTTGGTGCGGACAGGGCTTAATGCTAATGACAGTTTTTTTACTTTTTTGGCGTTAAAATAATTGTGTGTTATATCCAAAAACTTCGTAGGAACTTTCGTTTAACAAAAAACTGTGCTGATCGGCTAGGACGGTATTATATCCATCATTTATTTTATTTTTAAGAAAAAAGAAAATTTATTACAACCACGACTTGTTTTTATACAGGTGTTCAGGCTCGCTCACTAACATAATATTAATTTAAATTTTCTGGAAGCAAATTTGAAAACGTATTTTGGATTTTCAAAACACCCAGTGAAATTTTGGCTTCTAACGGATTTTGATGTCGACGCATCTCTCGCTTACGCTGATGCATAACATATGGGCTCAAGCGGACCAAACTGCGATCTTCTGTGTGCTGATGTAGGTACCTATTGTCTTGTTGTCTGGAGTTTTTAAAACAGGTTTTGTCTTTCTCTGTAAAGCAATATGGCCTTAGAGTTCTTACCAATCAGCGGCAAACTGAAGATGCAAAGGATGGTGGTGTTCAGCCAGGCAACAAAAACCGTTGGAAGTGGGAATTTCGTCTCTAAGGGGGTTTTATACGCTTCACTTCGTTTGATTTTGTTGTTTTCAACTTAGGGGAAATGTTTAATTTTGTATAATATTTTTGTCAATTGTTAACTTATGTAAAACGATTCTTTTTATTGTTTCTTATTATTTTGACGTTATCTTTTAGAGTTGATTTTAAAGCTTTTTATTTAAATATTGTTTTTCGGTGCTTTTGAACACCGTTTCTTTTTCTGGTTTAATATCATCTAATACAAACCTTTTCTTGTCCTTAAAGCAGCATTTTAAATCATTATCACAATCCTAAATATTAATATTCAATAAACAGTTGATTGATTAATTTTATTCAATCAACGTTTAAAAATTTCTTAAATAACTTTATTTTTAACAAACTTACGAAAGGTTGCAATAAAATTATTAAGATTTGAATATTATTGAAATAGCAAAAAGTTTAATAATGATAATAGTAATTATCTAATATTAAAGTGAGGTAAAGTTCAGCAGAACAAAATTGAACAGGTATGTATCTTTCCTACATTTTTTATTTAATTGAGAAAACACGTATAGTAGTAGTTCCTCCAAGTATCACCATTTTCCCTTTGAAGATTTAAATAACTAATAATGGTGTTTAATTATGTAATCAGTAATTTTTAATTGTTTCACAAATGCAGCATTCAAACCTTGGCTACTTTATTTGACAGGTATACTGTTAAAGCAGTCAGCTGTGTGAAAATTAAAACAACCAAGATTATACTTGCCCAAGAGAATATCGACACATTCAGCATAACCCCCATCAGCGGCAAAATGTAAAGGCGTTTGACCTTTTTCTTTGGTTTTGGCATTCACATTAACATCCTTGGTGCCAAGCATAATCTTAAGGCATTGCACGTGACCCAAATCTGCAGCTAAATGTATTGGAGACATACCGCAATACTCTATTTGCTCTACATCTGCACCTTCGACAGTAAGTAACCTAACACACGCTATGGCGTTTGCTCTCACGGCACAATGTAAAACACTCTCGTTACAATTGATAGTATTGCCAGCTGTTAAAGCTTGTACCCGCGCTCCGTTATTGAGGAGTATCATAGCTGTTTCTGGACTATCACCGAATGCCGCGCAATGCAATGGGCTATAGCATTTGTAAATTGCGTTGACATCACAGCCTTGAGTAATCAGGAATTGTGTTCCAGGAATACAGTCACTGAATGCAGCTAAGTGAAGGGCACTTAATCCTTGATTTGGTTCATAATATGTCAGCTGTGCTCCTTGTAGCAAAAGTCCATCAAGAAGATCCCATCTCTTAATAAAAGCTGCCCAAAGGAGACATATGTTTAACTCGATTTTACTGGCCGATTTAAGAGCTTCTTGTAAATTTTCTTGAGTGATATTTTTTGTTTCAATATCTTCAAGATAATGGTGCTTTCCTAAAATAAAATGTATCCCTAAATTGTTTATTGGCATGGTGGAAGTTGATTCACTTTAGGGTGGGTTTTTATCTGAGGGAAATACTCTTGGAAGCTGCTTTCAAAAGTAGTTCTCACAAATAGATACATTTTTAAGAGTACCTATTAGTTGTAAGTTTTGTTGGCTCATAATACGGAAACCTTAGCCAAAGTGTTAAGCCTAAAACCTTTCTTGGTTCCTCTTTTCGCCAGTGGTCAAGTGTCAAGCCAAAACTATTGTTCGGATACATAGATGACACATTTATTATATTACCGGAAAATGCTGAAGAACTGCATAATTCTTTGCACCATCTTAACGGTATTCCATCAAAAATCAAGTACACTATGGGAACTGAAAAGATGAGATACCTTTTTTTATCAAACGAATTGACAGAAACATTCAAACCACAAAGTATAGCCTATATTTTTTGTGATTCAAACCACTGTATCTAAAAAATCTACACACACGGGACGTTATCTAAATTTTAAGTCTAATAATTCTGTTGCTTCAATACAAGGCGCAATAATAAGTTTGTATTTAAGTGCTTTAAATATTTGTAGTAATAATGAAGAATTAACCACAGAAGTCTACAACATTAGAAATGATTTACAATACGGACTGGCCATCCCAAGAAATTAATAAACTCAACAATCAAACCCAAAATAGCAAATTCTTAAAAACAATAATCGTTTGGGTGTTATTAACATTCGGTATCTTCGAAGGGTTTCAGAAAACAGAAGACGAATAGCCAAACACTATAATATTACAGAGCAATTCCACGCCAAGTCATCCAATTTACAAAAAAAGTGTTGCCGTGACATTTAATTTTTTTCTTTAATTATGCTTACTAAATGAAACAGCTTATGCTTAACCACTTTTGCACAATTTTAGATTTTTTAATCCAATTAGTCTGTTGTACACGCATTTGAAAAGTCTAAAAACGGGTAAAATGGGACTTTAAAGAAAAAAATTATGCTCATAGTAAACAGCACCTAAAAAAAATTAACCTATAATTTTGAAAACATGCATAAAAGTAATTTTCAAATAAATGTGATGTTTAGCAAAATCTTTTATAGTGGCTTAATTAGAGCAATTTAGAGAATATCCAAAAAACGCAGAAATTTTCGAAGTTTTCATATTTTTTTGGGGTACAAATGTAATGTTTTCTTAAATTTTTGATACAGTGTTGGAAAGCTATACTCAAGGACTATATCTTCCTTGTATAAAACATATTTAAAAAGTAGACGTTACCTTGGAGTTCCACGAAGAATTTAAGAATGTCTGGGAAATTTTTCAACTTCAGCATCAAAAATGACCCTGTCTATCGGGGTGCTGGTGGTAATCAAGTAGGGTAAATTTTTCACTGTATCATATACTTTTAAAAACAAGAAGAAAAATTCTGGGTCTGTAATCCTTAAGGTCACTACACATTTTTTTGTTATTTTAATATTTTTAGTGATGTTAAATTGCATCAAAAATTACAGGCGTGGATCTACGGGGGGGATGCCCCCCCCAAATCTGAAACTTTACTCAGTTTTGACACATCGAATACACCTCCTGGTCACTATGCAAAATAGTTTTGTGAAATATTTATTATGATATTTTCCCCCAAAATAAAGTTTCTAGATCCGCCCCTGCAAATTAAGATTTATCAGAAGGTAAAGTTTATTTATATGAGCACTGTTCAATAAATTATGATCTAAACTCTCTTCATAAGGTCACTACACAAATTTTTTAAAAGTTTATTTACTTTTTTAGTAGTTACCTACTGTCATATTTATAAAATCGGAAAAGAAGTTGAATTCTATAATTTCAGAAACCGAAATTTCTTTTTTCTGAGCTTGAAGTATATTTAGCATCTATAGTTAAATCATCCAGAGGAGTGAAAGAATGGTGTCCAGTTGTTGTTTGTTTGAGATTTTAATGTAAAACAAATCGTTTCACAGTACCTTCAAACGCATCACATGGGCTTTTACCATCCGTTAGTTTTGTACTTAGTTTTTTTAATGCCCAGTGGCGTATGCAGACATTTTCCCAGGGGGTTGGGAGAGGAAGCTTGAGTAAAAGCAAAGTCCTGGAAACCATTTATTTCTTCTTTCAGAAAAATTCAATCTTTAGGAGAAGTTATTTAATGGTTTTGGAAAGATTAGGCCTCCAACCCCCCTCTCTCCTGCGTACGCCACTGTTAAACCTGAACCACTTCATTTACCAAAGAAACCAACTATTTAATGTCCGTGTCTCCCCAAAAATTTATTCTTAAAACTAAAAAAAATTTTCCGACAGTGTACGAAGATGGGACTTGAACCCACAAACTAGGATCTTACGCAAAACAGTATGTGGCTATAAATAAGATCCCCTAACGATGATTTTTATACATATTTTTTTTTCCTTTTGCGACTCAATAAAAAAATTTGATTTTTTACATGCTTTAACCAAATAGCTTAAAAGTTGATGTTAAAATGACAGACCCAGATTTTTTATATCACTTTTATTTAGACGATACATTATCAAGTAAAACAACGCACAAGCGAAGTTTTAATAGACAGATAGACATGACATTTTTTTTAGTCAAAAGTTGCCAATTCTGAGGTTTTTGCGGTTTTTCCAATTTTAAAAAATTTAGTTTTCTGAAAGCAATAGACCCAGAAATTTTTCTTTTGCCTTGTATGATAGTCAAGCCACTGAGCTTTAATGTGCGTATAGACTTTTTTTTGATGGACCATATTCCGCACCGGTGTAAATAATTAAAAATCGAGAAAATCATAAAATTTACTATTTTTTTAAAACTATTTTTGCCATGTAAAAAAAGTGAGGTTAATTTTTTTTTCTGTATAGGATCATCCAACCAATATTAAAGATTTCTTCCGTCAAATTTGTTTTTACATAAGATTTAAACAATAGAAATAAAAAAAAATAAGGCCACAACTGATTTTCTTCTTTTTTTTACTTTTAAAGTGGCCTGTAAAATACGGGAGGCGATATTAAAAATTAAAATTTGTTAATTTGGTATTCCTAGGGACACTAATACATGTTATCAAAATTTGGATTTTTTTCGTGACATGACATCCAATGGGGGTGGATGATTTGGCGTGGAATTACTCTAAAACAGTATTCTCATCGAGAAATACGACAAGGACTTTTGTAACTAAAACAAAACCATAAAATTCCTTAAATAATAAGGAAGACATTTACCGATTCCCGTGTGAGTGTGGTAAAGTATATGTAGGAGAAACGAACGCCCTCTTTAGGTTAGATACATAGTGTTTTTTTGTGATATTAAGTGTTTTTATTTTGTAACATTTTACCTGAAATGCTTTTCATATGTTCTAAGAGGTTCGTCCTAATCGTATCATGGCATATTTGAACGGTTAGCTCATTGGTTGAAAATTCTTCGTAGCTCTCATAAATGTGTGCGTGATCTGCTGGCGGCGATGGACCACACTCCATGTAGATTTCTTCGAATTCTTCAGGTGGATATTCATCCTCCATCATCAGGTCTATGTCTAAAAGAGGAATCAGAAAAATCGCTAAAAAATAAGCGATAGCAGCTACACAGGGGTCTAGTACTTTCGGCGCAGGCCGACTCGATGCGGACCAACTCAACAAAATTGGTTCTTCTTAGAACCACAGTCTTTCTAGGAAAGAATTCATAAATTGCCAATTTATATGTCCTATTGCTTGCGAGGAAGCAAGTAATGGTCTCATCCTAATATAAATTATTTTTGAAACATACTCTTCTGACATCTTTCTTTCCCAAAATCCTGGAGAATGTGAAATCTAACCGTTGTCACTTGATCGCCAATATATCCTAACCGTGTCAATGAAGAAATTTCTAAACATTATTTCTAAACATCATATGAAAACAATAAACTTATTATCAAAGTAAACCTGCGCCAGGTATTTCGTGCCGAGTCGACACGCGCCGATTTATAGCCCTTCGCCGAGTTCGCCGAATAGTACGTTTCCCCTACATAGTGGTAATAAATTAGGTTAGGTTTAAATATGATAGGATAGGATGATATGATTGGACAAACCTGACTTTGGATAGTTTATTGTGACAATGTTGATATCCAAGATAAAGCTCGGTAATGCTATTCTGCCTCAGTAATTTTTTTTTTAATGCGCGCGAGAAAGTATTGTTTCTGGCATGTTTATAGAAAAATTATTATTTATACGAGGGTGGATCAAATATAAACAAGCCTTTGTTTATAAACTAGTTATTTAGAAACATGACACAAAATAGAAATTTTTTTCTACTTTTCGACACATCCCCCTTCTCTGTTAATACACTTTACCTAACGGTTTGACAGTTTCTTAATCCCGTTTTCATAAAAGGAAGCTGGGCGGGTATCTAACCAGTTGCGCACGAATGCCTCCACCTCTTCATTGGTCTGAAATTGCTCGCCTCCCAATGAATCTTTGAGTGGGCCAAACATATGAAAATCGCAAGGTGACAAATCTGGACTGTATGGAGGGTATTCCAGCAGAGTCCAGTGCATTTCATTGATTTTGGCCTGTGTTAAAACTGCCGTATTAGGTCTAGCATTGTCATGCAGGAGCAACACGTCTTGGATGGGGTGTGCTCTCCTCTTTTGGCGATAATCAAGCTTTACCTGGTCGATTAAGTTGCAGTAGTAAGCCGCGTTTATTGTTATTCGCTCGTGCAAAAAATTCGACCAACAAAACTCCTCTCCAGTCCCAGAAAACGGTCGCTAAAAGTTTGACTGCAGAAATGATGGTAAGGACGACGTGGTTGACTCACGTTGTCGACACGCTCACAGCCGTCGTTAATTTCTTTGCACCAAGTTTTTACAGGTACCCACGAAAGCGTCTTATTTCCAAACTGTGCTCGCAATCTGCATCAAATTTCAGCAGGTTTAAAGTTTTCGCGTGTAAGAAATTTAATGATTATTCTTTGCGCAACACTGCTGTGTACCTTCTTCTCCTGGCCAAATGAGCATCGCGGCACTACCAGCCGCCCACATGCTGCTGAATATCCCTACTTCAAAATTATAACGGCCACGTTCATCTTGAATGACTTTTCCGTTAGTAAGTTTAAAAGGCTTGTTTATATTTGATCCACCCTTAGGTATATTTTAACTTTACCAGCTTGAGGTGATGGTTTCCATTTGATGATATTTTTTGGCCCACAAGGCTGATATAAAGGATAACTCCCTGCTTCGGAACTTGGACTGATAGATCGTTGACTCGGTCGAATATCTGGATGTTCGTATCCCAAGTTATCCATTTTAATCGCTTTTTGTTCATAAATTGCGGAAACCATTGGCATTTGTCTAAATTATGTAAGTTCCTATAAGATTTAGACAAACAAACTTAAAATTTATAACCTCTATGTAACACCCAATAAACTATCTTAAATGAGTCCCAGGTAGCAAGGGGTCATCAAATGACGTCTTTTTTTCGTCGAAAAGTGGTCATTTGTATGACCAGCAGATCATCTACCAAAAAATGTTGTCTTTAAGGCGTCAGTTACTTGACGTCTTTTCGTAGTGTAGTTTATGACGTCTGAAAAACGTCATATATTGGTCACTACCCACACTGCACACTTTGTCCAAGGGACATGCACTCATACTTACATAGATGGTGCTCCAGTCAGTACCGGATTTATACGGAATGTGGGGGTCCGTATGTAAAATAAATTAAATATTATATCAAGACAAACTTCGAGGCTTCTTTCGCTTCAAGGTGAAGATGTGTAAGTCTAGGTATAGGTCTATTTTGATCTGTACCTCACAGACGAACACCGCTGTACCTGTTCCAGTACTTTCAGGTCTAAGTCACAGAAGAGTCACCTTCTGTGTCTAAGTTTCCTTCAGTGTTCTCAACTGCAGGGAATATTTCATATATTCAGACGAGTTTAAAAAAAGTTATAAATAGGTTTGTGTCTGTGTGTGTGTCTAATGTTCTGATTTGGTCCCAAATACGTCATATTGCTGACGTCTTTAAAACGTCTAAAAATGACGTCATTTTGGGTGTGTCTTTTGAACGTCATTTAAAGGTAATTTACACGTCAGATTAGAGACGTCAATGGTCATTAAAAATGACCTGTTTTTGACGTTGCTACCTGGGGTGATTTTATGATTTTGCAGCGGGTTGAAAATAAGATGTTGGCCCCTTACAGCCCCTAGGAGCCAAGGGCAAAAAAATTTAAATACTAGAAAAATTGCCTCATCTTTCCCACGTACGGTAGTGTATTACTTAATAAAATTAATCAAGAAATAAGAAAGGTATAGGCCCTGGAATATTAGCTTTCGTTTTAGCAGCGTAATAGATACATCGACTTTATGCTATAAACTTTAACAACGTTCGTCATCCTAAATTTTAACATTACGGTAATTAATTAATGTATTTTTAAATTCATCTTTAAACATGGGCGCACCCAGGCCCCGGGCCCCCCCAAGCCTTAGATTTTTTTACATATTTTCGACGTATTTCAGAAGAAAACACAAAAAATAGCTTAATATTCGACATCATGAGGCTTCGCCCCCCCCCCCCCAGAGGCCTCGGGCCCCCCCAAGACATATTCCTGGGTGCGCCACTGCTTTAAAAGTCTATCGAATGAGTTACTAGTTATTAAAATCGTTTAAAAAATAAAAATTATATTGCAAACAAGTGTATTGCAGTTTTGATAACTATTATAATAGTAAAAAAAACCCAAAACAGGATAATTTCAAAAAATTGTAAATTCCAAACAGGCAAAAACGAGCAAAAGATATTTATAAATTCTTGAACTAGAGGGGTGATATTTTATGCCAATGTGGAGTCAAGACCTTCTGGGATATTCCACTAAACTTTTCCGTTATAGCAAAAAATTTGAAAATGCTCTCCGTTTTCGGTCTAGACCATTTCCCCCTAATCCGACCCCGCTGAATCCGAATATCTCTGTTTCTAAAATATCGACAGGGGCAGAGAAAATCCCTCCCAAACTTCCAAAAACCTATTTTTTTTTCAGTTTTATTCAATTTTCTCGAAAACTAACCCTTTTATCGAAAATTGAAAAGAACAGTTTTTTGTGAGGAACATAATCCCTTTTCAACAATGTATTGGTTGGTAAGGTCAGGAAACGAAAGTAGCTCTTCAGTGCCGTCCGTAAATTGGGAATATTTATAAAAAACATGTTTACTATAGGTTTAATGAAAAAAAAACTACACTTCTTGGGAAAAAATAGGTCGTCTTATAGAAAATTAAATTTTCTTTCAAGCGCTGTATTATAATGTGCGACTTATGTCACGTTCAAGACTCCAGGTGCGTACTTAATTATATAAATAAATTTTGAAAAATAATAAAAATAAGTAATTTCTGTATAACATTTTATGACTTTTTTAACGAAACCAAGCTTCTTGGTTCGGTTCATTTTGACATTTTTTATTTTTTACCTTATTTCATCCCACTGATTAGTTTTTAAAAAAATATGACAAAAATGTTTTTTGATCATTTTTAAAACTTACCTCAGTTACGGACGCCACTGGAGAGTTACCTATAGCAAAGGCCATATTTTACACTGGTTAAAAGGAAATTTTATTGTCCACGGAAATATTAAGAAAACATTTTGTTAGGAAGCTTAGTTTTTAAGAAAATTGGATATAACCTGTAAAAGAATGGTATAGTTGCACTGCAGCGGTTAATATGGAATAACTTTAAATTTTTTTATACAACGTGTGAAAAACTTGGTTTTTTAATGATTTTTTGAAATTACCCCCATTTACAGACGTCGCTGGAGAGTTTGTTATAGATCAAACCCCACCGAATTTCACATTGTTGAAAAGGGAATTATATTGTCTACAATAAAGTATAGCACATATTTTTTCATATTAAGCTTAGTTTCTGAGAAAATTAGATAAAAACTGTAACAAAAATGGTTTGTTTTCTGTTTTTTTTTAATTGACTGAATATACGCATGCCCCTAAAGTTTTAAATATGAAACCAATCCGATTATGTTATACATCATTTTAAAGGAAATTTTATTGAATATAATTAAATAGAACACATGTTTTTCTGTACATTAGTTTTAAAAAAACGAATACATCTTGGGAAAAACATATTTTTTCAACTTTTTTTTCTTCAATTAGCAGCTGGAGAGTTTGTTATCAGTCGTCTGACCTTATTGAATTATGCCTTGTTAAAAAGTGAATTTTATTGTCTAAAATAAAGTATATCTATGCAAAGTTTGAGATTCGTAGCTCATTCCGAAGTAAAGTTTTAGGTAGGTCAAATATCGGCTGAAATGTTTCCAGAAAAGATGGTTACGGCGCGCGAACTTGGCGAGGCACTGCTGTCCCCTCAGATTTTACATTTTTCCCTTAGAAACGTAGTTTTTAAGAAAATTTTAAAAAACCTGAAACTTTCAGATTTTGGGGAGTCTGGGTGAGTTTTTAAAGGTTTTTGTAGTTATTAAAAAAAAACTAATATGATATTATTTTTTACTTATATAAATATATATTCTGAATGTACACCTGTGTCAATTTGGGCTTGACAGCGGTAATTTAAAATTTCGCGGCTATGTTGAATATCTCAGCCCCCGTCAACATTGATATTCCGGATTCAGTTAACTATTACATGAAAACTGGTATTTTTGTTGTTTTTTGTTATAATTATTAATAATAATTATAATTATATATTAATATTCTTAAAAACTATAAAATAATTACTACAAGAAAAAAGCCAAAATTATTCAGCTAGTTTAAGTAAAGACCCTAAGGACTTGGTTTTATTTTAATTGACTTGGAATAAGTGGAACACTTCGTCAAGATAAAAACTTGAAGTACACTATCGATATATGAAGTCGTATAAAAGTAAGAATAAATAAAAATACCTTAATTCTTCCTAAGATAACTTTATGACGAGCAAACCGATTATAACAAAAAGGGGAACCTAAAGATGTCCATGAGTGCGGCCGGCGCGGCGGTCATAAGGGGAGCCATGCCCCCCTCCTTAAGCAATCTGCTTGTGCAGAAAGAGACAACAATATCAATTTTCACCTTCAACCTCCCGGTGGTCTTACGTCTGTGGGTTACCCATGACCCCCCCTGGTCATACGATATGGCCGCCGATGATTTATTGTGCTTTTAAAAAGATGATAACTAAGTTAAAATCTTACCTGGCAATCTGTGAGATTCAAATTTTGCAAAAAAAAAATACAAATCAATCTTTTTGTTGAATACTTATCACGATATAGAAAAAAACAGATTCCTTGCATACAAACTCTGATTCACTGACCACTGTAATTACAGGAAGCGTTTTGGTGGGTATTGTAACAAATAAAAATGGTATTTAATTAAGCTGATAAAATAAAAAAAAAACGTATTTGATCATTTAGGCGAAAAAAATTCTGTAGGTACCTTGTGCAAATATTCTTAGCATCATCGCATAAGTGGACCGAATTACCTAAATTACTCAATTGAAGCTGGGAAACGACGTTTACAATGATTATATTAATTTTTGGTTTTGAAAAGGGGGATCTTCGGGCAAACAAAAACCTAAATTGTAAAAATTTTTGTGACGCCTGCGCTGCACCGCACCGCACTGCTTGGCCTCACTCAGTCTGATTAACCAGGGTCCCCCATTTTGTCCTCTCGATTCTTCGCTTAGAGTAAGAAACAAATCTTACTCAAACTTTTAAATGCAGAAAAAAAAACAAGCCCACCTAATTTTTGCTTTAACACAGATAAAAAGAAATTTCAATCACAGAGTGATCGAAAACAAATTTTAGTTTATCGGTCACCAGGAACGTGCTACCAAGAAAAATATACCGGGTGGTCAAAAAAAACCGGACAATTTTTTTTTATTATAAGTTTTGAACTGTATAATCGATTTTAATGTGACAAACTGCACTTGGCAGAGAATAAATCAGAGTTTTGGCTAAATATATTGTTTTGTCCGTCATCTCAAAATCCAAGATGGCGGACAAAATTAAAATGTACCCTTCAAAGATGCTCGTTTATTCTTGTGTTGCTAATACGTTTTAATTATTTTTTTAAATCAGTAAAAAAGATGCATTCTTTTTACGCACAACAAGGTAAGAATCAGCAAAATCGGTTCGGTGGTTTTAAAAAAATATATTTTTGTTTCAACCATTGTTGATGATTACATTGCCAATCATGTCTGCATTTATTTCCTTATAAATTGATTACTACTGAACCGATTTTGATGAAGTAACAAAAATCCTGGTTAGAATTTATTTCTTTTTAAAGATCATGAAAAAAGTTTTATCGCCATCTTAAAATGTAAGATGGTGGGCAGAATCATACTTGATTCTTTAAAATGGCGTGTTTTCTCTTATTATTAAAATATTTTACTTTTTTTTTATCTATAGAAAAGCACTACTTTTCCCCCACACAACGAGGTATAAATTAGGAAAATCGGTGTGATAGTTCTCATAAAATCTATTTTTGTTTTAACCATTGTTTTACAGATTATACGATTGCATTGCCAATCCGATCTGCATTCATTTCCTTATAAATTCATTATTACTGAACCGATTTTAGTGAAATAAAAAAATCATGGTGATAATTAATTGCTCTTTAAAGATTGTAATCAAAATTTTCCGCCATCTTAGAATTTAAGATGTCGGAGAATCATACTTGATGCAATGTCATGGTATAATTTGTAAAACAATAGTTAAAACAAAATCATTTTGTAAGAACCACTTCACCGATTTTAGTACTTTTGACCATGTTAAGCGAGAAAAAAGGATTGCTTTTCTTTAAATTAAAAAAAGACTAAAACATTTTCGGAAAATAAGAATAAATTTGCCTCTTTGAAAAGTCAAGTATGATTCCATCCGACATCTTAACTTTTTAGATGGCGGCAAATTTCGATTATAATTTTTAAAGAACAATCCATTCTCACCATATTTTTTTTTATTTCACTAAGATCGGTTCAGTAATAATAAGTTTATAAGGAAATGAATGCAGACAGGATTGGCAATGCAATCGTATAATCTGTAAAACAATCGCTGAAACAAAAACAGATTTTTTGAAAACTACCAGATTGATTTTACTAATTTGTACCTTGCTGTGCGGGGGAAAAGTACTGCTTTTTGATAAATTAAAATAAAAACTAAAACTTGTTCAGAAAATAAGAATAAACACGGCATTTTGAAGAATCAAGTATGATTCTGTCCACCATTAAATTTTAAAAAACGATCAATTTTCACCAGAATGGTTTTTATTTTATTAAAATCGCATTCTAAAAACACAACAATGGTTGAAACAAAAATATTTTTTTTTAGAACCACCGGACTGATTTTACTAACTTGTACCTTGTTGTGCGTGGCAAGAATGCAGCTTTTTTACTGATTTAAAAAAATAATCAAAACATGTTCGCAACACAAGAATAAACGAGCACTTTTAAAGGGTACAATTTAATTTCGTCCGCCATCTTGGATTTTAAGATGGCGGACAAAACAATATATTTAGCCAAAACTCTGATTTATTCTCTGCCAAGTGCAGTTTGTCCAAATTACATCGATGGTATAGTTCAAAAGTTATATTGAAAAAAAAATTGTCTGGTTTTTTTGGCCCACCCGGTATTTCGGGAAACGAAGACTTGCCGGAAGATTTTCTGTGAATGTTTGGGGGTGGATTTCGGCAAGAGGACATGGGGCTCTTTCTGGAATCCTTGGTAGGTTAATGCTCAGGCTTATGTTACTATAATGAGGCACTTTATGCTTCATCATGTCAGGATTCTTTACCCAGATGGTTTTGTATACCAGCAAGACAACTGTCATGTCCACACAACGCCCAAATATCTCGACAGTGGTTTCAAGAGAACAATGTCGAGGTTTTACCATGGCCGGCCAAAACTCTCGATGCCCATCCAATCAAAAACGTGTGGGACTTATTTCAAGAAAATGATTAACAAAAATGAATATTACTCCTAGAAACTCGAACCATCTTATTGAACTTATTATATAAGCATATGAAGACTTCATTCAGGCATACCCAAATTTGTTCAAAAATTTAGCAAATCCAATTCCTAGAAGACCAGCAAGTTTTATCCAGGCCGAGCTTTAATTTGCTACTTATATGACCAATTTTTTTATTTTGTTTGTTGTTTTGTAAAAAGATAGAAATTATTTTTTTTGTATTATTTTCCAAATTTTTTATTAGTTCTTAACATTATAGAACCGTTAGACACTCAGATAACTATAGGAGAAGTATCCTTATTAGTTTATTTGTTTGTCCAAAAAATTAACCTTTTTTGCAAATCAGTCAGTTACAATAAGCCCTGCAAACAATACATATTCAAAAACCCCATATCTGCGGCTAACTTCTGCTGTGTGTATTTTATGTGGCGTTTTGTGTACATCGCTGGCGAGTTTGCTATAAGTTAATCCCCACCAATACAAGTAACACGGTGTTAAAAATGAAATTTTTACCTTCCTAGCCCGAGCAGCAATGGCTAGAGAATATTAATTTCGACGAAAATTTTGTCATTTGGGTGTATTTTGACCTATCTTAGCAATATCGTCGTGATGTCTGTCTGTGTGTGTGTGTGTGTATGTCTGTTTGTCCGTAACACTATAGCTCCTAAACCCCTAAACTGATTTTCATAAAATTTTCAGGTAAAATAGTGTTCGATTCTTTAACGAGCTGATTAGATTTTGGCCAAAATCCATTAATGTAAAGGCAGTTTTTTGACAATTTTTTTATAATCCTAACTTTTTAGCGAAGCATTGTATCAATATGTCGCTTTTAAAATATAGTAGATTACATTTTGCTCAATAATTTGCGTTATAACCAAAAACTTCGTAGGAGCTTTAGTTTTTGAGATATTTACAAAAAAAACTGTTTTTAAGGATGACATATGATGGCTTCACTTAAAGTGTGCTAATAATAATAGACTAGAGGAAGATAACAGATCCGCCATGGATCCATTTGTTTCATATTACGCTTTACGCCGCCGGGCCACCCTATGTGAATTTTTTAGGAGCTGCACGGTAAAAACTTTTGTCTACAATGGAAACACGTTCTTTTCTTGAATAAGTTGTTTTACCTTAAATGAATTAAAATATTTCTTTTTAGTTCAACGCAGCGTTTAATCTTGAAATGAGACTTTATTTTTCTTCTTTAATTGTTTTGTTTCAGTATCTTTCATTTTGTAACAAAGAAAATTGTCTTCATATCCTAAGTAATATTTTGCTTCCAGAGAAAACGGTGCCTTGGATTAATTCAGTTCCAATTTATAATAAAACAATTTCTGTTTTACATTAAAATATTTTTGTGCTATATCAAGAAAATATTCTCTTGGTAAGTAGGAAAGCACAAATTATTTTACTTCAAAGCAATTGGCTGACAATTTTTTTTTACCGTGTGGGTATTCTTGGCTATCATACCAACAAAAACAGGTATTTCCTTCGCTTCGTTTACCGATTCGCAGATTGTTAAGACTTGCATATTTTTTTTAGTTTCTTCCTGCTCCTGCAGTTTTTCAGATATTAAGGTTATATTTGCAACCTGGGTTAAGCGAGTTAATTCATGGCTTCTGCTGAATAAAAAAATTATTGGGAGGAAAGGCAGTGGCGCCCCAGGAATATGTCTGGGGGGGGGGGGAAGCGAGGCCTCTGTGGGCGGGGGCCGAAGCCTCATGATGGCGAATTTTATACTCCTTAATCTTTTTATTTATGAAACATGTGACTCCGAGCCCCCCCCCCCCTTGTTCACTTTAGTGTCGATGTTTCTACCATTTATTTGGTCATCCTCAGAACACTAAAATGAATATTAACTGTTTTTGTTTTCACTTTACAAAACTTATACAAAATTTTAAAAAGCAAGCAAACTAATAGGAGCATAACAAAATTAAAAAAAAAAAGTTATTGCAGCACTACAATATTTAAAAAACAGCTTTGAAAATTAATTTTTACAAACACTAACCTTTAATTTAGTTGCAATACACAAAATCTAGGTTAAAATAGATTGATATTTTCTCACATGAACTATAAAAAAATATATAAAAAAAGCTAATGATGTCCATACTTTGGAATATGGAACCCAATGAAAAAAGCCAATGATGATTATTAATCGTTTGAGAACAATGTGATTTAAGTAGTAAAAAGTTTATGTTTTGTTACTTGTTTACGAGGGTCGTCTTTTAAGTTTTGCATACACCGCACTTTAGTCTGAAACCTTTATATTTTGGCCAAAAATAGCAAAAACTAACTTCACAATAAAACTGTTTAGTTATATATTTTTTAAAGCTAAATAGTGGCACATGAAATTATTTTTCACTAACTTTAACGTGGCTATTTCTAAGAAGTGCGAAGAGTTATAAAAAATTTAAAAAATGTTTTTTTTAACTAAAGGTAATTAGATTATTTTTTGATAATTTCAGTCACAGGAATTTTAAACTTATTCTTTAAATACGAATGATAGAAAAATTGTGCAAGAAATGTATGACTTTTTTTTTCCTTGATATTTCATTGGACTAACAAAAAAGCTTTTACGAACTTTCATGTTAATTTTTGAGAAAATATTTTCGTCTTGATTTGTACTTTCGGGAATACATACACTGTTGGTGCGAAAAGGTGCGATAGTTTCCAAATTCGTTATTAATCATGACCGTGCATATTCTGATAAACACAGAGTACCTATTCCAGTGCATTTTAATTTGTGTTTCCGTGTGTCTTCTATATAGATAGTAGAGAGCAAAGTACCTTAAAAAAAGCAGAATGAATCGTAGATATCAAAACTCTCAGCAATGAACTTGAAAAAACAAGAAAAAAAATTCAAGGATTGCCGCCAAAATAGAAAATTAATAGAAAATGCAAACTTTTAACATCAGTTTCAGGGTATTTGGAGCATCTATATTCAAATATAGAATAATTTTTATTGGCGGAGGGAAATAAAAATATATAATGGAGGGGGGGGGGGTTAAAAAACTCAAATTTGACATGTGTGACATCAATTAATTAAGGTGTTAAACCAAAAAAAAAAATAGGTTTTCATTATTTAACTTCCTCCTATCACTCCTCAAACCAAAATATGATGATCAATATAAATTTTTCCTCGATTTAAATAATTCATCGGATTCATTCTCTTTTTTTATTTTTATGAACATTAAAAGTTTCTAATGCAATATTAGGTATTCGCTGAATCGAACCAGAACAAGAAAAACTGTTTAGCATCCCCCTGGGAGGGGGAGGCCTGGGAGTGGAAGTCTATAAATAAATTTTGTATGGAACTTACTATAGGCACGACTAAACTTCTATATGAGTTTTCATTTTAGTCTCTACGGCTTCTCCTCTTAGGGAGGAAAAAGGGGTGCTGGGGCAAGGTCGTATCCAACCCAAAACAGAAGAGGGGCAGGTTTCTGAAATCCATGGCCCTCTTAATTTAGATGGGGGGAATTTATATTCTAACTGAATTTCAATGTCCGATTTTAAACAATCTGGTTAAAAAGGGGGACAGCCCAACAGCTGCCCCCCCCCCCCGCCGAATACGCCTTTGTGCTAAGGGTATAATTGAGTGAATTATTTTTTTTTATTATCTTGGTTGAATTTAGCAAATAGAAATATTTCCATGATAAACTGTTCATGTCCATTAGAAAAGTAAAGTTTGGACCCCCAAATAAACGGAGTAAAAGGGGGGATGGGGATACTGATTGGTTATAAAACTTTTTAATCCTTAGATTCTAGTTCTGCGGACCAAAATACTTAAGGGTATATATAATATTGTAAATTTTTATAATAGACCAAATTTTACTCCCCAGGGGCAAATTCGATCATTGAATTTTTTTTTTGGGAAACTCAGTTTTGTGCACAAAAATTAGGAGGATTTGGGGGTCTACCCTCTGAGTTTTGCAACTTATATTTTTTTGTGAGGCTGTGTAATCTGCAGATCATATTAAAAATAATACACTTTTTGAAAGGGCTTTTAGGCAGTATAAACCACGAAAATGGTTGTGGCAAGAGTGGAAGGTAATAAAAAATAATTTTTATTTGTTTATTAGCAATTTAGACTTCTTTATTGATTTGCGTTTAAATGATTAGAGAGTTTAACGTTAAAAGCTCGGTTAAAAGTCTATTTTTGGCCAAAATATTGATCCCTCAGACCATAGAGCACCGGTGGAATAAAACAGTAGATAACTTTTAAAGACTGTATTGTTTCTTGAAGTGTTCTCAACGAAATTTAATGCACTTTTGCATGCGCTCCAACCAGTTGTCAAATCTGTAATTCCTGGTACTGTCAAAATTGCATTCTTAAAGGCGTCGATTGCTTCCTCTGGCGACTGAAATCTTTGACCACCGAGTCCATTCGTGATTTTCGGAAAACTATAGAAGTCGTTGGGATTTACGTCGGGACTGTATGAAGGTTGGTCCAACAATTCGACGTTTTATTGGATTCAAAATTCAATTGTAATAAAAATTCAAAATTCTATTTTAATTTAATTCCTCATTTTTTGAATTGAGGTCTTTGAAATTTACATTGAAGCCTCAATCTTCCGATATGTCACATGTCGATCTTCCGTGATGAGAATGCGAGCAGTATCGATGTTTTCCTGGCTTACAGCCGTTTTTGGTGCACCTGGCCTTGGATCGTCGCTAACGCTAATCCATCGGCGCTTGAATTCTCCATACAAACGAGAAACCGTCGACTGATGTGATGCTTTATTACCGGAAACAGAAATCAACTCGGCAAGGCATTCTTGTTGAGATAATTTCGTTCGAAAGTTATAAAAAATTACAGCCCGAAAATGTTCTCCAGTTTTCGACTGAATTGTTAACTTAAAAAAATCACTGTAGCTATACAATTATATGTATCGAACTGACGTTTCAAGTTTAGGTTAGGTAAAGCTTAATAAGTTTTAGTAAGTAACGACATTAGATCAGTGTCGCCCTCTATGTTCCTATATGTAAAATATAAAAGACCCTCGTATTTTGAAAAACAAATATATTATATCGGACTTTATACAAAAATTTATCACAGTTGCAGTTATATGTTAAACAAACATTTTGTAAGGGTTCAAAATTTTGTTAGGATCCATAATTTGTTTTAATTCTTTCATTAGTTGGTACGGCTCATTAGAGTTGACAACGTTTAAATATTTTGCTTTTTGAAAACCCATTCCATGCTCTGCGCTGATGCTTCCTTTAAGCTCGATAGTTCTTTTTATTACATAATTTTCCACTAATTCTTTAATTTCAGGTGTAAACTCGGAAACACTGATGTTAATATGCAAATTTCCATCGCCTAAAATAAATACTTGGTAAATTTATATTTTTTAGTAACTGATTGTACACAGTATCCTAAATCTATGTTTTGAAGGGATTTCTAGGGGAGATAAAAAACTGGCCTGTAAGGCTTGATATTCAAGAGATTAATTAAAGTTAAAACAGTATTGAAGATTTTTTGAAAAGTCTGCATTTTACATAAAAAGTTGGCTCTGGTTCGAAATAGCGCTGTTTTAAGATAGCGCCTATATCAAAAAAAAAGAAAACCTGACCTGAACCTGAACTGAACCGAACTGTCGTAGCCTAACTTGATCTAACCTAACGTAACTTAATCTGACAACCTACCTAACCTCGCTTTGCTTGCGGATTGCGACGCAAACAATACGTTATAAGTACTTGCCAAACGAGGTTAGGTTAGGATGGGTTTTCAGGTTAGAATAGGTTGTTCGGTTAGGTTCGGTTGTAAGGTTAGATAAGGTTGTGAGATTAGGTTAGATTGTCAGGTTAGGTTAGATCAAGTCAGTTTACGGCAGGTGGGTTTCAGGTAACGTTTTTTGATGTTAGCGCAATGTTAAAACAGCGCTATTTTGTTACGCGCTATTTTAAAACAGTGCCATTTCGAACCAGAGCCTGAAAAGTTATAGCCTCAACTTTTTTATTTATGTATAAAAATTTAATTTTGGTAATTGATTTTTTATAGTTTTTTATAAAAAAATCTTACTGTCTAATTGAATTTTATCTGTCACTTTTCGTTTTTATTTATTACATAAAGTCGCTATTTCTTTTGGAATACCCTCTATGTATTCGATTTTTGGAATCAGTCTAACATTTCCTTCTAAATGACGTACCATACAAAGATTAGAAAGAAATAAATGGGTTATTAATTCCATAAAGAAATTAATTTTTTTTTCTAATATCAGAAAAACTGAATAAAGTGCCAGAAGAAATTGAATATGACTGTTGAATTTTTTATTAAAAAATCTCTATAAAGAAGGAATTTCATTTTTATAAATAAAAAAGTTATAAAACTTATCCCCTCCCTAAAACAGACTATTCAAACCCCCCTTAGCTTTAGCTTAGCTTAGCACCTAAAACCCTCCAAAACCATTGAATTTGGGACACATTATATAGTTTAATATAGGTATTCTAGATAAATCAAAAAACTTGCACAAATCTATTAATAAGTTACTTGACTTGGAAAAGGTCAAATTTTTAATCGGATTAAGAAAACCCTAGCAAAAATACAATATTTTTAACAATGTTAGGAAGACTCCCGCCATGTTGTTTTATAAAATGGGGGCAAGTTTAAAATCTCAAGTTTATTTACTTTGCTTTTTATTTTTTGTAAAGACAAGACAAGACCTAGCCTGAATCGTACGGTTGGTTAGATCTTTAAAAATATTTTTTATGACTTGAAAAGCGATCTTGGTTTAACAACCGCATTTTTCAGAATTAGGAAAAGGTTCGCAATTTTAATATTTATTATTTTGCAAAACCCATAAAAATATTCTTTATAAAGTGACGAAAAGATTTGAGTAGGTATGGTATAGAATAAATAGTAAGATAATTAACAGCAAAATTTACTATTAATAGGGTGTTTGACAGTAGTAAAAAATAAATATATATTTATTTTTAGATATCTCTTTAGGTCTTGGTAATGCTAAAAACAAACTGTTTTGTTTAATTTTTTCTCAAATTCATAGTTCTTTTAATTAAATAAATTCATTGAATTAAAACAATTAGCCACGTAATTCAAAACAGGCGGTCTACCAATCAGCTGCGAGTGACGTCACAAAACAGTAAACGCCTCGAACGAACTTATTTTCTGTGTTATTTTCTTATGGACGGTAATGTTTGCTTTGATTTAAAGTGCGAATTATCGTCCTAAATTAGATTTTATTTTGTGTTTTGCTTATAAAAAACATTTTCAATGGAAAACGGATTATCCAAAGCCGATAGCTCTTAAATTTCTTTGAATAGCTCCAACTTGCCAATGCCGAATTCCTTTATGGTGGCAGGCTTCTTTGCCAACAACAGCGATTTTTGTACTGCGGAATTTAGAAACGTTAAAATGTTGATTTAAGTATTCGATGAGTTGTTTTGTATGTAACTGAAAGTTTTTTACAATATTCCTCGCCTACTTTTACTCATTTAGATTTTGAGGTTAGGTTATATGTTTTGCTTTTTTGTTGAATATGCCACTTACAATAGATTCAATTAAATACCCAATCATTATATTTTAAGCATTAAGAAACAATCAAAAATTGCTTTTTTAAAACAAAATTTTCTAAATACATTTTGTTTCAAAGAATTCTTATGACCCTTCATAACAAATATGCAATGCCTAGTCTTGCATATGCACTGCTCAGTCCTACATTTAGCCTGCATGTGCTCTGCCTAATCCTGCATTTAGGGGTACAGGGTGATTTTTTATAATTGCAAGATCGCTATAACTCGGTTATTATTGGGAGTAGAAAGTTCAAACAAAAACTGTTCGGTTTGGTAAATGATGGCCACTTTAGACCCACCATTAGTATTTTTTTATAGGTTATAATATACAGGGGGCGACAATCAGATCAATTTTTTTAAAGGGAACACCCTATATATTTTGGTATTTTTAAGTTCCGCAAAAAATTAGCTTTACAGATATATGTAACACTATGGCTCTATCTTTGTTAGTTTTCGAGATATTGACGATTAAAATTCCGAAAATTAGCAAATTTTATACGGTATACGGTGCGGAGTATTTAACGTATAGACTGTAAATAACAAACTGAAACAATATTGACTGACAGTTTGATAAATATAAATAATCATCTTTGTCAATTTTCCACGGAACTGTAACATAAACCAATTTTCATAGAAATTTAAAATCAAAAGACGACAATTTTTTAAATGTTTTAATTGTTTTAAATCCATAAATAAATAAAAATTAACGTAACAAATGTTCAAACCATGTTCAAACCTATCACCATTGACTTCAATACATTTTTGAAACCGGTCTCTTAAATTATTTATTGTTCTGGTTATTAAATTAGAAAAATTTTCATTAAGCTCATTGACAGACAGTGATATTAATTCTCTGAGCTCTCGAGTATTCCTCGCTTCTAATCTGTAAACTTTATCTTTAAGGTGACCCCATAAAAAAATGTCTAGAGGAGTTAAATCATAACTGTTGCGTATTGTGCCGTTTTTCCCAACCCATTCATTAAAATTATTATTTAAGAATTCTCGAACCTCATGAACATTATGAGGAGGAGCCCCATCCTGCTGAAAAATCAATCTTCTTTTCTAAGTAATTTTGTAAAAAATTTAAATAAATTTGTCCCGTTAAAGAGTGCTAAAAAAAATGGCCCAACAACACGGTCGTTCAGTATGCCACACCAGACATTCACGGATTGTCTTCCCTGTCTTTTAATTTCTTTTCCAAAATTAGGGTTAGTCGTGGACCATAGTCTTCTATTCTGTCTATTTGGTAGACCACAAGTTGTAAACGTCGACTCATCCGACCACAAAATGTGATTTAAAAAACGGGGTTCTGCGTTTAGTCTTTCATGCATAAAGTGACAAAACTCTACCCTTTTTCTTTTCTGATTGAGTGTTAGGCCTTGAAGTTCTTGTTGTTTATATGCCCAATAAGAATTTGTTCTTAGGACACTTCTTACTTTGGTAAAAGACGTCAAGCGTTCCTGTCCTTCTTGCACTAATGCGGAAGATACTTTTCTTATAGAAATTTGTGGGCTTTCTTGAAAATGTAGTAAATTATTTAAATTAGCCTCTTCGTTTGGACGAACAACTTTTTTCGTTCCACAGACGATGTTTCACGAAATTTTCTATATATCCTAAGAATTGTGGATATATTAGGACATTGTCGGGCTGGATACAGTTCTCGATATTCTCTCGCAGTAGCGGTGGCATTTTTATTATTTTTCACATATAATAAAAGTATCTCTTGCTTTTCTGCATTGGAATAAAGCAACATTGTTGATAAATATTTAAAATTTGGCACTGACAATGTCATTAGGTATCCACACATCTTAATATTGTTTGTGACTTGTCACAGGAAATACTCCGCACCGTATTCAAAATGTGCTAATTTTCGGAATTTCAATCGTCAATATCTCGAAAACTAACAAAGATAGAGCCATAGTGTTACATATATCTGTAAAGCTAATTTTTTGCGGAACTTAAAAATACAAAAATATATAGGGTGTTCCCTTTAAAAAAATTGATCTGATTGTCGCCCCCTGTATATTATAACCTATAAAAAAATACTAATGGTGGGTCTAAAGTGGCCATAATTTTCCAAACCGAACACTTTTGTTTGAACTTTCTACTCCCAATAATAAGCGAGTTATAGCGATCTTGCAATTAGAAAAAATCACCCTGTACTCCCTAGTCCTGCCTAGCACCGCCTAAAAATTTTTACATCTTTCTGCCTATTAGAGTTCACCCCTTGTAATAAACATAACCTCAAAAATTTAATCGTCATTTACGAAATAGTTATATATATATATATTATAGACAACGTGAGAAAAATTAATAGAAACAATTTAGTTATACTCACATCAAAGTGATCTTCACTAAAGTCAAGATGTATTAGATAAGGCCCTTGGGTCTCTTAGAGCAAGTTCTAGCCACTTTTTCCGTTCTTTTACTGCTGTAGGCACATGAATAAATAGTTTTTCAGGTGTTTTTATGCTCGTATTCGAACACTGAGGCACTACACACCACTTATAGGACATTTTACATAAAAACACAGTAAAACACAGACCAAAAGCAAATAAACACTTGAATGCCGTGTATCTTTTAACGAGTTTACTGCGCTGTGACGTCATTGCAACGTCATGCTAGAAATAAGCGTTTAAGCTGCAAATTCAAATCGGAAATTAGAAAACTTGATTTTAAATGTAGTCATACTATTTTAATAATTTTGCGTAGCAAATTAGGGATCTATGTATCATTCTAAACTCTTTTCTAAAATTTGTCAAATACCCTATTGTTCGTACCATACCATGGAACTGAAACCCGAGAACAGCAAATACTAAAACTCGAAAGTCTCAGGGCCAGTTTCTTAATAGAGGTTACCCTGACCCGTGGGTTAAAAAAAGAGATGATTGACATATTTACCACATGTTAAAAAAAGACAGCTATCAGGGACAACCCACGGGTCAGGGTTAACCCCTCGGTTAACCCTCTATTTTTTATTTAAACCGGCCATCAAAGGTGTTTGGTTCATGTAAATAAATTGTTTTCTATTTTACAAACCTAAATGGCCAAACCCAATCACAGATTGGACACGATCTTTAAGAAAGCTTCTGGTGTCATCCACAATTTGGTAAAAATGTTTTATTGGCAATGTAAAATCATAACTGAAGAAGTATCCTTTTATTGTTAAAGCTTCTGGAATTTTTTCTCGTATTGCCCACAAAGCCTAAAATGATTTAAGTATATCTAAAGCAGTATCAAAGAGACTGGAAGAAGCAAATTTAAATTGAAGGGTCAAGTGGTAAAACGATGAGATTCCATTTCTCAAAAGGTTGAGTAAAACGAAATTTAAAGTGGGAGTCCCATCGTTTTTCCACAGTGCTGCCTATTTTTAGCCGTCGCTTTTAGTGGGATCTCATTGTTTATCCCCTGTAAGGTTTAGTTTGTTATCACTTCACATTACAAGCTGGCGTCAAAATGTCGATTTCGGAAAAAAATGGAATCTCATCGTTTTTCCACTGGACCCTTCAATTGCTTTAAACCGCTACACCCTACACCAAGCCAGTCTTTCTACAGCCTAACCCCTTTCAGTCTGAGTTTGACGTGGCATGTGTATCCCGACGAAGAAAAGCTGGTGGTATTGCTCTCTAAAAGAAAATACTTGCGGAAGCAGGTTTGGAGAGTATTTTTCTCAAATGGGCAGGCACCCTCATTAAACTGCTTTAAACCGCCACACCAAGAGAAAATGGAACGAGTAGAGGACTATATATACCTGGGACGAGTAGAGAAAATAGAACAAGTACAGGAATATATATACCTGGGACAAATTATTAAACTAAAAAAAGAAAAGTAAACAGCTGAAATCCTGAGAGGAGTAAGTTGAATATAATTTGCTCCCAATTGCTAAAAAATGTCTGGACATCCAATTTCCGGTTTTGATAGAGCCAGAATAATTGCTCTTCACCAACAAGACTGGTCAAATAGGATTTCAGCGAGACTTGGCATTCCCAGATCGTCTGTTATCAGAGTTGTGCAATTGTTCCAAGACACAGACACAGACGAAACGGAGGATCGATATTTAGCCAATTTTGTTCGACGTAATCGGAATATCACTGTCACAGCGATAAGAACGCATTTCAGACGAACCTACGGTAGACTCATTTCCAGTCCTACAATTCGGCGAAGGCTGGCTCGTGCCAATTTGCGATCGAGAAGACTGTTAAGAGTGCCCAGGCTTACTAGAGCACATAGAGCTCACCGCTTAGAATGGAGCCGTAATCACATAAATTGGCTTTTACCTCAATGGAGAAATGTCCTTTTTTCTGACGAGTCCCGATTTGGACTGCCAAGCGACAGCCGCCGTGTAAGGGTATGAAGAGAACCAGGACGTGCAGCACGTTTAGCCTTTCCTCAAGAAGTGGTTCCCTATCAAGGAGGAACAGTAATGGTTTGGGGGGCTTTATGAATGGTTACCGCACTCCTCTTATTCACATACCAGGGGTGCTGACGGGAAACATTTACCTCGAAAATGTTATCAGGCCAATTATTCTACTCCGGAGGAATGAATTTGGGCCAAATTTTATCTTTATGGATGACAACGCTCGCCCACATCGCACTAGTAGGATCCAAAATCTGTTAGCTGAATCAAACATCGAGAGAATGAACTGGCCGGCACTCTCGCCGGACATGAACCCGATTGAGCATGTGTGGGGTATGCTGTCCGAAGCCGTATTCAGGAGACCAAACCCAGCGATAACCCTTCAAGTGCTGATTGTGGCGGCACAAGAGGAGTGGGACCATATTCCTCAAGAACAGATAGACAATCTGATTCTCTCAATGCCAGGCGGGTCAATGCGTGTCTCGAAAACAGAGGAGGTCACACTGATTATTAATGTTGTTATTTTATATTTATGTTTTTTTATTTAAATAAATTTAGTTTTGGGAACTTATTTTGTTTTTCCTATTTTTTTGTTGGACCCAAGACCTTTGCACTAAAGAACAATATGTGAATAAGTTGGCAACAGAATAGCGATTTTTATAACATTTATCGAAATTTAAAACTTTTTGCGTTTTCTGAGAAATTTGGGGGGTCCAGGTTTTTTGACGCTGTGTGTATTAAAAAATAAAAAATATTCTTAGTACCTCAAAACGAAAGTGTATAACCAGTGTATCCTTCCTGTCCTTACACAATCAAACATGGATAAGGTAACAAAAGCCCAAAGATCAATGGAAACACAAATGTTACATGTAAAGCTAACATATAGAAAAGGGAATGAATGGATAAGAAACAAAACAAAAGTAGGGGATGTCAGAGGAGAAGTAGCAAAATTGAAATGAAAATTTGCCGGTCATAATATCAGACAGAAAGACGATCGATAGAACAAATGTATTGTAAACTGAAGACCTTGGGAAAATAACAGAAGTAGGGGAAGACCACAAATGAGATGAGCTGACGATTTGGAAAAACATGCGGGAACTAGATGGATGAATACGGCGATAAACAGGGAAGAGTGGAAGATATTGGGGGAGGCCTAGGTCCAAAGATGAAACCGCCACACGCTGTTTAGATAAATTTTATTTTTACGCAATACAAAGCGGGTCCTGTTATCCTTTTTAGAAGCTTAAATTTAAAATATCTAGGTATAATTAATAGTATATTGAATAAAAAATTATCACAATAATTTTATAAATCGATTTCTAAATTGATAGTCTTATCTGAAAATGCAATTCTGCTGATTTTGATTGTGTAAAAATAAAAAAACAATTTTATAGTGCTCATCGTTGTAGGTAACTTTAGCAGGTACTTTTATGTTTAAAGTTAAAAATTACCAAGTAGAAACATATGTTTACATATTATGTTGTATTTACTTGTATAAAAGCCCAAGTAGTTTTAAAATTATTTAAATTAAAATATATTTTTTTTTAATTAAAATAATTATCACACAAAAATAAAATGGGGGCAATTTTAAGCTGTTGTACAAATGTTTTAACATGCCGATGTTGCTGTGGTACACTTAAATGTAATTTTGCAGGTGAGTAAACGTAACTTTACTGATGGTTATATAAATAACTTTATATTATTTTAAAATCTTGCTTTTCCAGAGCCCAAAGAAACAGCTTCCCCCAACATTAGCCAGCCACATTTTAGTTCTTCATCTCTAAGTAACACAAAAGATAAGCCAACTTTTACACAAGAAGCAGCAACCATAAGGACTTCTATTACAAAGCCTGGTTCTATTACTTTTAAAGGGGCTTCTACGAATTCTGAGAGTTCTATTACAGGAACAACTTCATTCACTCCAAATATTATTAGAAGGTCTGTTAAAATAAAAAAGTCTGGATTGCCTCAAGCAACATTTGTAACGAATCCTACAAGATCTAGTCTAAAGGCAAAAATAACTGCAGGGGCTGCTAGAAAAATTTCTGTATCATCTAATATCTCCAAAACATCGTTAAGAAAACTTAGCTTGACTATTGAAACTACCAAAGCGCTTGAAGATTCAGTGGGGACAGCTGTTTTGGATAGTAATATTATAAATCTTGAACCTAGGCAGATAAAGACTAGATCTACTCGCTTAATTATAAAGAGTCCTAGAAGATCTTTTACTAAACGGCGAAGGCCCGGAACAAGCTCGTTCAGATGTTTGTATAACAAGAAAAAATTCCTAGTTACAATACCAAGTAGAAATGCCTGGATGGAAAATCGTATAGTATTCCCAAAAGAGTCTCTTATCTGCTACACTGACGGGTCAAAAATAGCCGAAACTAATGCCGCTGGAGCAGGAGTTTACTTGGAAAATGCTGATCTTCAAAAAAGTTACTCCTTAGATAGTAAGGTTACGGCATTTCAGGCAGAAATTTATGCAATAAAAGCAGCAGCTGAAGAAAAACGAGTAAAACAAGGAAAAGAAAATGCAGTTTTTATCTGCTCTGATAGTCAAGCGGCACTTCGAGCACTTTGTGTGCCTTTACATAGGTCTGAATTCGTCCGTCAGTGTTCTGATGCACTTGAAGATCTCGCGAATAAAAAATATGTAAATATTCTTTGGGTTCCTGGTCATGTTGGTATTCTGGGCAATGAAAAAGCTGACACATTGGCCAAATTAGGAACAACTGTTAGGGCAAATTCTGGTGTTGGTTTAACGAGAACAAAAAAATTGCACAGAAAAGGTGGCAAAAATAGAAAAACTAGATATTCAGGGGGCTATAGAAAACCCAAAACAATGCATTATAGATAAAATTTTGGTTATAGAACTAGGAATTTGTTTTTTGTTTCAAACTTGTTCGGACTTGCGTGGTCTTTATTATTTTAAACACGACGTTTCGGTTAGTAAGTATCTCTAACTGTTTTTATATGTAAAAACCACTGATTTGTATTAGAAAACTGTTTTGTTCTTGTAGAGTTAAGTCGTAAATGTGACTGAATAACATTTTATTTTTTATTCTATATTTTATTATATTTTTAAAATGTTTAGTTTTATTAAGTCTATAAATAGTCACTTTTAAATGAAAAACACTACCAATTTTACCGTTTTTATTGAAACTAGTATTTTCTAGTTGAGAGCTTGATTTCAGACTTCCTTTTTTGCCTTTTTCAAATGAAGGCCAGAAAAACAACTCTCAAATTCTGTACCCTAAGTAGGTATTTACCCTTAGTAAAATACTAGGGACACTACTAAATAGATACTAAATTAAAAAGGCAGATTTTTAATGATTAAAATTCTTTTTTAACTTTTAAACAAAAAGGGATTTTAACTAAAGAAAGCATATTAAAATTAACATTTTTTTAAAGAAAAAGCCAACATTCTTTATTTGTTTTATTTTCTATGCGTTAGGTTTATTTTTATTCTTGGTAAGTAAATGTTACTGCTTTGTTCTGACAATAAATCACATTCTTGATTGATTGATTGATATTATCTCTTTTCGTTCAAGTTTAAAGGGGTGATCTATTAGACCACACTGTATAAACAAAGCTCTAAACATTAGTTTCTTTATTTATAAGTTTTTAACAAATATTTACCTTTGCTTTACTATCTTCGGACGTCACTGTTCCGTTTAAAACAATTCCTTTGTTAATTGCTTCTTCTAAGTATTTGTTAACTTTTTCGCTATCATGTTCTGCACTGCTTCCAGAAGTTTCGATGAGTATATAAAAAGGATAGCTATCAATAGGCATTCTTATATTAGTATGATTGTGTAAAAGTTCTATGCTTTCAGCATCCATTAGTTCAAAAGCAGATAGAATTTCGCCTAAATCCTCTTTTGCTTTGCGCAGAGCTAGAAGAACTTTATCATAATTTTGACAGCCTAAAAACAAAGATTAATTATTATTGTTAAAGATTATTAATTCTTAACATTCTGTTAGGCAAATATGAAAAAATAGTTTATTAAACATTGATTTGATTCTCTTAAATGCTCTTAGTCACTTTGCAGGATTTTTGCCTATTGTTTCAAGATAAGTATTGCAGAGTTTAGGTGCAGAAATAATTTTTGGTATGATGTGGTACGTTCATTCTCACTCAATAAGAAAGGGATAGTATAAGGCTGTGTGTCCATGGAGCGTATTATCCGCGCGGATTTATCTTTTCTTGGGCTCTCATTGGTTGATTTAAAAATCAAAGCCTAAGAAGAAAAATCTGCGAGCGTGGACGGCCGGCTCAATAGCGCTTAATTAAAAATATCTGGCCAACCTACCTAACATAGCCACGTGTGTAACTTTTGGCTTAGAGGGGCATTGTATAGCTACTTTTGTAATCATGCCCAACGTTCCTTCAGATCCAATAAAGAGATTTTTGAGGTGGATACCAGTGTTGTTCTTCTTGAGAGTGTTTAAAGAATCAATTATGTGTCCATTGGCTTTGACCTAAAAAGTAATTACTTGCTATTTCGAGTTAGGAATTGCAATGAGCAGAGAAGAATATGTCGGATGATGGTTGAATAAACCGAAACGTAACAAACTGAAAAGAGAGATTTTTTACTGACCGATTCCCAGGATCTAAAATATATTCACAAATGCAACGGTCAAAAATATTTTTTAAATTTCAACAAATGCCAGGTCATGGATGGTTCTACGGAGAAGTACACCGTACAGATAAGAATATGTCTGATGATGCTGATGATTTTTTTTTCACAAAGTAAAAGTACCTTTTTAATAACTTACAACTTCTAATCCCAAAACATTTCCATGTAAATTTCCATAGCGCAACAATCTTTTTCCACCTGCATTGGTGGCAACATTTCCACCAATACGACACGACCCTTTGGCTCCCAAATCCAAGGGCACCATGAGACCATATTCTCCCACATGGTTATCGAGATCTTCTAATATGCAACCAGCCTGACATACCACGGTACCTAAAAATCGCAAACTCAACCTTTTTAAAGATCTGTTAATTTTATCTTATATAAATTAGGCTCTGTGACAAAATAGCGCGTAATTAAACAGCGCGTGGTCAGAATAGCGCTCTATTTTAAAAATTAGAAAATATGTTATCTGACTTGGCTTGACATAACCTGACTTTGGTAATCTAAACTAACCTGACCTGGCCTGATCTCTTTCTTTTTTGTCAACAAAACTTGAAAAAGCTATTTTTGATATTATTGGGTATCCCAAATTCGATGTTTTGGGGTGCTTTGGGATATTTCTAGAGATAGAAAAAAACTGACCCACCACACTCTTGCAAACTTCGATTTTCAAGAGATAAAGATCAAAACTACTCCTTGAATAGAAAGCCATTTTTTATTTATTGAAATTTCATTTTGGTGTTAAAAATTGCATTTTTATTTTTTTCCCCTCCTAGCCCGCGTGCATATTTGTATACAACACCCAGGATCGCCAGTCGGCTTTCGCCCGAACATCTCTGGTACATAGCAGACGATATGGTAAATCGCTTGGGTAACTAACACCCGTGATCGCAAGAATGTTCGTTAAAAATCATTCTGGAACAATCTTTCTTAAGAAAGAATTCGTAAATTTCTAAAATACATATATTTTTTTAAAACATACTCTCCTGACCTCTTTCCCGGGATCCTAGAAAATGTGAAACCTAACCGTTGTCAATCGATCGCCAACGTAACCGAACCGTGTCAATGTAGAATAGGGTCATTGATACGGTTACGGCAGCGTTCGGGCTACAACCGAATCGCAATCATGGACGTCGTTTACAAATATGCAGCCCGCGCACCCATGGCTAGAAAAAGTATTATTTTCGACGAAATTTTTTTTTTCAGATATTGCCGAAAACCTGTTATTTGGCTGTATTTTGAACTATCTTAGCAATTCGTCGTGTGTGTATGTGTGTGTGTGTGTCTGTCCGTGACACGATAGCTCCTAAACCGCTAAACCGATTTTCATAAAATTTTCAGATAAAATATTGCTCGGCTCTGTAACGAGCTGATTAGATTTTGGTAAAAATTCATTATTGCTAATGCCGGTTTTCGGAATATAGTAGACCACATTTTTCTCAAAAATTTCGTAGGAGCTTTCGTAACTGAGATATATACAAAAAACTATTTTCAAGCCTGATATATCATGGAGTTCACTTGAAGTGTGCTAATAGGCTGGCTAGGAAGGATAGTAATCCAACTGTCAAATTGAATTTTACCTGTCAGATATTACATTAAGTTTGGATACAGAGCAAAATTTCCTTTAAAATCACACAAATATTATTTTATTTTTTTTATTACCTCTTTATTTTTTATAAATTTTTTAATTTAATAATTTTAAACCCAGAAAATATATTAAAATATAAAATAAAAACAAACAATATAAAAAAACCACAAAGAATTTTAAAAAATAGGGGTCATTCCATAAATAAATAAAAATTTTATGTAGTAACTCAAAAACTAAAACTGGCAATTAAAATTATTTTTGAGAGTTAGATTCTTTGTAAAATAAAATCTATAAAACAGCAATTTACACCAAACTGAAATTTTCATAAAAAAGTTTTGAACCCCACCCTTAATGCCGACTTTTCAAAAACGACTTACTATAACAAAATGCGGTTTTACCTACCAAGCTTTTTTTGAAAATCGAGCTTCGCAAGTGGGGTTCGGTTTTGCTTTATCTCTCTAAAAACACCTGACACATTTTAAAAAGAAACACTGTTTCTTAGAAACCACCAGGGTAGCTATTCTGGGTCTTAAACAATGTGAACATCACACGCTTTGTCCAATAGCAAACTCTCAGCAGTCGCCTATGCGAAATGATTTGTCTTGACCAATGGCATAGTCGCGCGCTCTTCAGATTTAGTGAATTTTACGCGTTTAAAATGAAATTCTCCTGCCTCGTACCGACTGAACGTTTCTCGGTCGGATCGTAGGAGAAGCTTGCGCAATGAAGGTCTTTTCGCATAACACGTGACGGTTCGGAGCTAATTTAAAGCTTGCCATTGGCGAAAGCATGTGATGGGAACTCATCACATCGTTCAAGTAAGAGAATAGCCAGCAAGGAATTTATCCTTGGAACCAATAAGATTTTTGTCCCCCACTTGTTACCTGACTCTGGATTTACTTCAATAATTTCATTCATGAGCTCGGTGGATAAAATGATTTCATCAAATACTGGAACGCTGCCTCCTACCACGCTGGTGTTGCCTCCTTGCGGACATACTGCTAAATTATGGTGGTTGCAAAATTCCAGTATCTTTGATACCTCGTCTGTTGTTTTTGGTTTAAGCACGATTGAGCTAGTACCTAGAAAAATATTTACTGCTTACAGTGGCGGTTATTCAATAAGGGCTGCAGCACCGGCTAATTTTGAGTACAGTAATATATTTTTTTGTCCTTTTTTTCTCACTAATTAGGAAGGCACATGCCTACAACATTTGTATAATTGGTACGAGGGGCAAGCCTGTTGCTATTCGAACTCTGGTCTTGGTCTGGAGGGCGTTGTGCGTGCTTCGCTCTTCTCGGGTAGAGTCCCTGTATGTTGACATATTTGGATATATTATATTAATATATCCAAATATGTGAACATACAAGGACTCTATTCTTGGGTTGTGCGCTGTGTAGATACGCGGTGGATTTTGCCGGGTCTGTTAACCAAACTCCTCCGAATAAAGGACGGATGAATACAGATTGTACTCATATTAAAAAGGATAGAACTATTCAACTGACGTCTCAGCTATGCAAAATTTTAGAAAATCGGGGTAGTTTCCCGTTTATGTTAAGAACAGATGGGAACTGCAAATTTGTACCTAGTTGGTTGACACCATGCCTAGGAAACTCAATGCAATTTGAAAGGTCGTAAGGTTAAAGTTCTCACTAAGCTCAAAAGAGGCGCTGCGGTCGCGCGTTTCTTCCTTATTCTATTTTTTTGAGACTTATCTGTGGTTTGGATTTTCCGACCCCCTTTTATACAGGTAGAAAAACCTCTTCCACCGCATTTTATTTCGGGTTCATTTTAAATCTATCTTTTTGGCTTATGTAGGTAATCTTTGCTGCTGACGCGATGACGCATTAAAATAAAATTTTAGTTGCTTTCCTGTGTGAAGTGTCTAAAGTTCAGACGAGTATAAGATGCATAGTTTTCCGATAAATTTTAAGGTAAGTTTCTTATTTTCTCATTTAAGGTTAGATTGGCATTTGATAAAATTTGTATTGGTAGTGTCTTTTTACCTTCTTATCGCTTACTTTACGGAACTCTGAATACAGGTTTCTAATGCATGGTAGGTGCCTTATTTGCCCATCAATTAAGCAAAAATTTGGTGTAAATTTTATGTCTATCTCTTTCTTTTGATATAAAGTAAAAGGGAGACACATACAAAATTAACATTAAATTTGTGCTTAATTGATGGGTAAACGAGGCATTACCCAGCCGTGTAATTTTCTTTGAATACATTTATTCCTTAATTTTAAATCTTTAACTGAACCATAATCTATTACCTATGATTAACGTGGTTATAAGTTGATTTTTTTTATGGTTTTCAGTTTTTGGATGATATGTGCGACCACTGATAAGCTATGTATATACTGCTTTGAAACATACCCAACAAAACTTACAACCAAGGCGAGGAGGTACTTTTATATCACGTCAGATTTTCGTCAAGCTGTTTTTATATTAATAAAAAATGTTTTATTTATTGCACTTTATATATCATTTTCAATCTGTTTATATCTTATATAGACATTGTATGTCTTTATAAAATATTGACTGATTGAAAATTCCATACAAACTTTAAAATTAAAGAAAATTTATTATAAAAGGCGATTTAAATTTCCCGCCTCAACTTTTAGTTCGTCACTAAGCTCAATAGTGGGCGCCACTATGGTTGACACAATTTACGGCATTACGGTACTTTTATTAATGAATATTTATTTTAGTGTTTGCCAAAGCAAAGCCATTTGTAATTAGTTTTATAAGTGTGGTGTGTGGTACAAAAAGCTTTAATAAAACATGGAACCTACCGAGGATATAACCATTACTCTCCGGGATTTTAAAAGTTTACCTTTTTTTTAACGAAAAGTTTACTTTTTTTTTAACGAAAATTTAACTTTTTTTTAACGAAAAGTTAAAAATCAAACAAAAAGGTCGTCCTTTAGGGCCTATCCTTAAATTACGTAACGCTGAAGGGGGGGAGGGGGGTTTGGCATTGCGTTACACTCAATGGTTTTTGAATGTGTTTTTTTCTTGAAAATGCGTTACGAGGGAGGGAGGGGGTCAAAAATCCTGAATTTTTGCGTTACGTAATGGGTGCGCCCATGGTTAATTTCCTTACCAGATTTAGACATTACGTATGGGGGAAAAGTGGCGGGAAAAACTATACAAGAAAATTCTTTCGCGATGTTTATAAGCGTTTTAAATGGATTTGTGGGTGCAGTTATTTTGTTTTCCTTGTTTGTTATTTGGTGGTGACTCAAAGTGGACTATTTCCGAAGACGATTTGAACCATTTACCGGATTTTTTAAAAAATTGTCTTGTTCCCCACTTTGCAGAACCGCCACTTTTAAACCTCACGCCCCGCCACTGACTGCTTATCATTTTTTTGAAAGATTTTGAAAATGAGACACTTTTTACAATTTTTATATTTTTAAGATTTTAGACTCCTTTGTAGGACTCGAATTTTTTTTAAAGATATAAGTGATAATCAGAAAAATATTGCAAACGTAAAAACACAGAAATTTGACCTATAATATGCGAAAAAAAATTAAAACTGTGTCTCATATTTTACCTTGAAAAAGTTAAAAAATGAGACAGATCAGGCGAAATATGAGACAGAAATGAAATTCACGTATAAACAGTCGGATAGCCGTCTAAACCAAAAATAAGACAGTCAGGGTAAAATTAAGTCATAAGTTTTTGTTTTTTTTTTTACTTAAATACAACAAATAAGTGCAAAATAGTTATTTACCTAACAAGTGCGGAAAGTAATACTTTACCGCACGCAACGGCAGTTGGCGGAACGACGCGAACCGGAGTTCGGTCAAGCCGTCAACGGTGGTAAAGATACTTTCCGCATGTGTTAGGTACAATATTTTACCTATTTTTAAATAAACATGTCAAATAAGATTTGATTAATTGAATTTGAAATGTAAACAAATATTGAAGCTGTCTTATTGATGCGTTGTTAAGGTTTCTAAGTGGTGCGCGTATGAGTTTGAGATCGGTTTTCTATAAATAAATATTTTCACACTTATTTGTTGTATTTAAGTAAAAACAAAAAGTCTCAATTTTACCCTGAATGTCTTATGCTTGAATTTTATCACTGTGTCATATTTGGCCTGACCTGTCTCATTTTTGAACTTTTTCAAAGTAAAATATGAGACACAGTGAATTTTTTTTCTCATATTATAGGTCAATTTTCTATGTTTTTACGTTTGTAATATTTTTCTGATTTTCGCTTATATTCTTTAAAAAAAATCGAGTCCTACAGAGGTTAGACTCCTCTTAAAAATATAAAAGTCTTAAAAAGTGTCTCATTTTTGACCCTATACAAAATAATAAATATAATATCTTACCACGAAAAAGTTTAAACCAATCAACATTATATTTTTCCAAATCAGACTGATCAGTTATTACTCTGGTTGGTCCTAATAAATCCTGAAAAAATTGATGATGACTTGGTTTTAAGTTACTGTAGCTGCCTCTGGTGACTTTGTAGTTGTCCTGTAATAGATATAATTAATAATAAATTAATGAAAAAAACGGCGTGTTCTTTTTGCACACAGCATCCCCATTCTCTCACTTAACTCTTTGTTTATCAATTATTATGAGTTTGTAAAAAAAATTATTTAATAATTTTGTCACAGTTTTTTTAGACCATATTTACAGTGAATGCAGCAAATTAAATTTACATTTGTTTAGAAACGCTTTTTACATTTATAAAGATTTTTTTGTACAATAACTTTATAAAAAAAAATATCTTAAGACTAATATGAAATGAGAAAAAAAAATCAATTTTAAAATCTTAAAACTATAAATACGTATAGTTTTTGCAAAGTCACCCGAAATGCTCCTAATACGGGGTTCTATCGATTTCATGAAGTTTTATTTCATTCCGCCCTTCAAAAGTTATCCAAATTCATATAAAATCTTCCTGGTATAATTTCAACCCTACCGACAGAGAAAAGGCGCGACTCTTTGCGGTCCGAGCACAAAGTCTGTTTTCTGACCGACCCAGCCCAGGTGGATGCACCATACCTGATTGGCAGATTTTTTTGAAATGCGCTTTTAATTGCTAATTAGTGTCGTTTCTGTAGGTATAGGAATAGAAAGTTTTATTATCTATTTTTATTTCTTTAGTTTACGCCATAATTAAATGAAATAATTTTTATGAGTATATCTACCGTCGCCCATGTCACTTTCTTTAAAGGATATGCCGATGGTCGGCTTTAACCTTTGTTCAACTGACTTTGCAAAAACTTTACCTAGGTATCTCAGTTTCCAGTTTTGTAACTATACTTAAGATTTGTAAAAGTTTTAATTTTTTTTAAAAATAAAATTGCAATAAAAATTCATTATTATCAAAAATTCAAATTTGAATGATGATTGATTAAAAATATTTGATTTTTATACTTTTCCGAAAATCACGAATTGACCGATACCTTCAAGAATGCAAGTTTCCAGTGGCGTATATAGAAAAATGTTTCGGGGGGGGGGGGCGAGACCCCATGAGGCCGTATTTTATGCTATTTTATGTTTGTATTTATGAAATATGTGGAACATATTTATAAAAACCTTAGCTTCGGGGGGGGGGGGGGGCAGCTATATACGCCACTGCAATTTTCACAATACCAACAAACGAGTGAAATTACAGCTTCATTTAGGTTTAGTTTATTTAAATCAATATTTTTTAGGACCTGTTTTAATTTTGTATAATTAATTTATGTACATTTTTTTTAGTTTTTTTTTGGCTAGGTTATAAAGATTGCTTATTTCTGTAGAAATGAAATATAAGATAGATCTTTTGTTTTATGTATTTTAAAGTTCATGTTTGTTACTCTTAGGTTCGGTTCGGTTCGGTTCGGTTCGGTGTGCGTTTTTATGTACAACTGTCTACACATGTTGCGTTGCACTGTGATCATCAGTTACTCTTGTTGGTTTATCAATATATATTAAGTAGACACAGGACGTTAGATAATTATCATTATTGTAGTCCAAAATATCCATGGTCATATCCCCCAAGAAGATATTAATATTTTATTTGCAGTTAAAGAGACATACAGAAAGAGATTCATTAAAATCATTAATGTAATTTTTAAGGTATCTTGGTAGCCTATATTAAAGTGTTGTTTTTTGCAAAAAGGCACGCATAAATTTATGTTTATTTATTTTAATGATAGAAAATTCAGGATTTAGACTAGGTACTTTTGACATAGATTATGGTGCCATCATGAGTTGTGATTTTTGAAGCTGTGTATCCATAAATACTATGGATTTTAATGTCAAAAATTTCTGAAAAAGTGAGAAGTTTTTAGTTAACTCTGTAATACTATAGGTTTGAAAAATATTAGTGCTTGATCAAAATTTTTATATATAGGTAGGTACTACAGATGTTCAGCTGGACAACTGAAATACCTTAAATATTTTTTGCACTATGAATCTATGAATTAAATTACTTATATCTAAATCGTATTTAACAGGTATACTTTTTAATGCTAAATCATTAGGACTGTTCAATGAAAAAAAAAAGAAATAAAATAAAGAACTATTAAATGGAAAATCAAAAATATAGACTGAAGTGATGTCAAAAAATATATAGGTACCTAGGTTTGTGTATAAAATTTTTTGTAAAATAAAGGTCTTAAAATTTGTTTTAGGTTATTAAGAGATTTCACGACATCACGACTGTCCTCAAGTTTTGCCCTACCAATTAGTTCGGTTGACCTGTAGTTTATCCTCTCTCTCAAAAACTCTAGTTGCTTCCTTCTTATTGAACATTCTTCAGAAAAACTATTATGTTCACAGTTTCTAGTATATACATAGGGGTTTGCTGTTCTGGTTACAATGTTGACGTCTGTTATTTCATCCCTTATACCAACCGTATATTATCAAGCATATATACAAAACTTACTTTAGTATAATTTGGAACAACACTGGCATATCTAATCGATTCACTAAAAGTTTTCACCAACGAAATTGAAAATTTATTACTTATCATTTTTTGCGACTTGATATAAACATAAATATGATATAAACTAATTAACTTTCACATTGAACACATACCTACTTGATTATCTTATTCATACTGATAACTAGGTTTCAATATCGTGCATTTAGCGTGACAAACAAGGTTGTATAGTTCTTTCACTTCAAAAAGCTACCAAAAAAACCATAATAAAATTTAAATATGAAACCCATTAACGTATCCTAAACAAATAAAATAGAATATGGGCCGGACTGTGAACTATTTATAGTACGTATGTAGTCAAGTCAAATAAAATGTTTAATAAAAGTTGCTACTTAATGCGTATAATAATCATTAATAGATAGGTACTATATACTATGTAGCTTGCCCCTGTAATATGTGTAATACGTTCGTATATTCTGGAACGATTTCCATAATTTTCTACTGAGAGTTGCGTATACATATCAAGAATAATATCTTGGTTTTCCTCGTACAATGTGTTTTTAAAAGTTTTGCCTTGCCCTTTGGATATTTTTACCTTCCTAGCCTGGCTGATGGAAAGGTATTATTTTCGACGATTTGAGATAACGCCAAAAATGTGTTATTTGGTTGTATTTTGACCTATCCTAGCAATATCGTGATGTCTGTCTGTGTGTGTGTATAGTATTTCTGTACGTAACACGATAGCTCCTAAACCGCTGAACGGACTTTCATAAAATTTTCAGGTAAAATAGTGTTCGATACTCTTACGAGCTGATTAGATTTTAGTCAAAATCCATTAATGCTAATGACAGTTTTTTGACAATTAAAAATTAAAAAATGCCAACTTTTTAACGGAGCATCGTCTCAATACAATGTTTTCGAAATGGAGTATAATATTTTCTTCAATAATTCGTGTTATTACCAAAAACTTCGTAGGAGCTTTAGTTTCTGAGATATTTACTAAAAACTGTTTTCAAGGCTAATATATTATCATGACTTTACTTGAAGTGTGATAATAGGCTAGTTAGGAAGGTGTCCGGTCCGTCCTGGATCCATTAATTTTTTAGGGTTAGGGCAGATTTGGTTCCTGTAAAACCGCAGACTCCAATGGTACCACCACTTCTTCTCCTCCTTGGTTCTTAAATGGTCTTCAAAAAACGCCATTATTAATATCACTAATTATGTCCTCACTTATAAAAACAAACTAAAATGTACAGGTTTATAATTGTTATTTTTCACAATAATAATGAAAATGTCACAATAATAATAATATGAATTCAAATCAGTAATATAAAAACGAACCGCTAATAATTTTAAAATGAGTTTGACGCTGTATTAAATAATGCATGTGGTACCTTTCGAAAGCCTTTGTTATATTTCGAGAAGGGATTAGGTACTTATAGAATGGTATAAGGCATGTTCGAAACTTTAACTTTAAAGAATGATGTATACCTAGCCTTGCTTAAAACACAGAACTTCTTCTTAAAATTTGAAAATAAATTTTCAATTTTTGTACAGACTCCTGCAAATCTCAAAATGGTTATTATGATTAGGGTGGCACGCGCCAGTTTTTTGTGATATTTTTTGTGTGGCTTTTTGAAATGACAGACCTATATATACTTACTTATTCTACAACTACCTGTTTCCATAATGTTTATCCAGTGGTGGCTCAATCTGTGTTTTAAAGAAATCGTGAAGAGATACTAGCAAAATATTATTGTGTTATTTATATCTGGGGACACGGCAGTGTCCCGACAAGTTCGCGCATCAGCTTTACCATCTTTTCTTAAAACATTTTAGCCCTTATTTGACGTATCTAAAACACTACTTTGAAATGAGCTACGAAACTCAAACTTTGCACAGTCGTAGATCTTCATAGAGTTAACAACCGTTCCAAGTTGTATGGACTTCCATAAATTAGTAAAGTAGTTACAACATTTCTAAAAACATCGAAATTGCCACTCACTCACTCATGTATAGATCATCAAAATTCTACTGTACTTCCAGACATACTATAAAGCTGAAATTTGGCAGACTGATAGAAATTATGACCAAACCCTTGGAAAAAATAAAAAAAACCCAAAATTTTTTTATACTTCCTTCCCCTGTAAATGTAAAGTTATGTAAAATTAACATTGCCCACTTCCAAAAACGCTACAGAGCTGAGGTTTGGAAGACTGATAGGAATTATGATAAAACTATCAGAAAACAATTAAAACAACAAAGTTCTAATTTACTTCCCTCCCCTGTAAAGTTATGTAAAAGTAATATTGCCGACTTCCAGAAACGCTAGAGAGCTGAGCTTTAGAAGGCTGATAGGAACTATATTAATAAAACCATGGAAAAAAATTAAAAAACCTCAAAATTTTAAATAAGGCATTGTAAAAGTTCTGAACATTATTTCGCATATTTTACTACTTTAAAATTTAAATATTATCCAAATCCTTTAGAAAAAGAGTGAAATCATAACAAAAACATCTCATCATGTAAAAAATAGCAAAGTTTAAAAAAAACATTTCCAAACTAGTAAGCACCTTTCATTTTGAAATTTGTATTGGAGAACTTGGCTTTACTTTTATCTCAATTCTTTTTACAAAATACCATTTTCGCGTACTTGGCTTTTTTTTTACATGAAATGTTTTTGTTGTTATGATTACCTTGTTTGTACCTTTGTATCTTTTTTACGGCACTTTTGTAACAAAATTAACATTTTTACAAAAAAAATCTATTAGCAAAAACTAAACGTGTCTGACTTTAAACTTTTATATGTCGCTAAAAGCTATTAAGATATATTTGAATTGCGTTTTTTATAACAAGTTTTCACCGAATGGAACTTTTTTGTCCCATCTAGTTATTGCAGTATTACTTACCGAAAAAATAAGAAAGCTCTGAGTAAAAATAACACACAGCGTGGTACTTTTATTATAATAACTGGCAAAATATTTCTTAAAAACTAATTTCTACAAAGTAATCAGATTATCTAATTAACTAAACACTTTATAGGGATTTAAAATATGATTAGGATCTAACAATCTTTTTAGGCTCCTCATCAATTCATAAGAACCAACTGAGTTTACTTGGCTCAAATATTTGGCTTTTTGAAATCCTAATCCGTGCTCAGCGCTAATGCTTCCTTTTAACTCAATAACTCTATTAATCACAAATTTCTCAATCATTTCCTTTGATTGTTTGCTAAATTCTGGAACTTTTACTACCAAGTGTAAATTCCCGTCACCTAAAATAAGAAGTATAGTAGGTACAGGGCAGTGGCGTATTTAGAGAAAAAAAAACTTGGGGAAGGGGGGAAGCCGAGACAGTTCTGGGAGGGGGGGCGAGACCGCATGCGGCCGTATATTATCCCATTTTATGTTTTTATTCATGAAATATGTGAAAAATATCTAAAAAAATCTTAGCCTGGGCCCCCCCTGCCGCCCCCCTATACACACAGACTCTATTTTTGTACACACTGCAAGCCTGTATTTTGGGAAGGGTTCTATAACATTTTTATTTATGGAAATTTAATTTTGGTGTAAATTGCTTTTTTATGGTTTTTTTTATTTGTTGAGATATTACATAAAGTTGGTATTTTTCTTAAGGAATGACCCTCTTTCCTCTTTTTATCTGATTTTTGCAATCAGCATGGAATTTCCTTCAAAATAACTTGTCAATTATCACGCTCAATATTATTTATTAGTTTTTTTATTGGATTTTATATTTTTATTGGTTTTTATATTTTTAATTTTTATTAATATAGGTATCTAGGGTGACTGAATTAAATTATGGATCATTGACAATATTTCACATTTTACAATTTTTTGACAGCCGTCACTATGTAAGAGTTACTACAAATTGAACATTTTTTAATTAACACAACCTGTATATTTTTCTATATCAGGGGGGGGGTACCTCATTGTGACGCTGGTGTCCTGATTTTTCATTATTAATTAACAATTTAAAATCAATAAACACGGCATAAAGTAAGCATGACTTATCGAAAAAAAAATCACGATGACTATTACTATATCAAAGTTATGAATTGTTTAAAGTAGGTATCTTAAATAAAGAGTAAATAGGATTTAAGAAATTTACTACGTTTATACGCGCCTCAAAGCGGTTTTAAATAAAATCGGTTTAGTACTTTTGGATAAATTTAATAAGATTATTCCTTATCTAGGGATAAATGATAGAATTTTACCTTTTATGTTTTTTGCCGATTCGGTAATTAGTTATAGTTAAAATTAATTAATATTACATTTTTTCGCTTTATTATAATATACATCTATGTATGTGAACCTTTGGGTGCCTTTATTGGCCGCAGTTTTCGGGCATAGTCGCGTGTGCTTCTCCCACTCTGATAATATGGAGAGAAGAACAAGATCGAGGGAAATGCCCTGGGTTCGTCCTCTTTCGATTTCCGACTGCAGCATATAGGGTAGGCCAATATTTTACTAGCTTGAAGATACACCGCGGAAATTATTTTTCCTATTTTCGAACCGGTCTATTTTGTTTCACCCGCGATCCCATAAAAGGATCCAAAAGCCATTTTGGGTTTTTTCAAAAATTTCCTCACTTGCGAGACTCTATAGACTCTATTTTTAGGTGATGACTAAAGGTACAAACTGCATCTTTCTATGACGTCGTTTTTAAGCTACATGGGATTTTTTGAAAGCCTGTATTTTGGGAAGGGTTCTATAACTTTTTTATTTATGAAAATTTAATTTTGGTGTAAATTGCTTTTTTATAGTTTTTGTTAGAAAACTAACTGTCACTTTTATTTGTTGAGATATTACATAAAGTTGGTATTTTTCTTAAGGAATGACCCTCTTTCCTCTTTTTATCTGATTTTTGCAATCAGCATGGAATTTCCTTTAAAATAACTTATCAATTATCACGCTTAATATTATTTATTAATTTTTTTATTGGATTTTATATTTTTATTGGTTTTTATATTTTTAATTTTTATTAATATAGGTATATAGGATGACTTGTTGTAAACTTACCTCGCCATAACTTTGTTATTATTTGCCGTAGAACAATGGAACAAAAACTGAATTAAATGATGGATCATTGACAATTTTTCACATTTGACAATTTTTTGACAGCTGTCACTATGTAAGAGTTACTACAAATTGAACATTTTTTTAATTGACACAACCTGTATATTTTTCTATATCAGGGGGGGGGGGTACCTCATTGTGACGCTGGTGTCATGATTTTTCATTATTAATCAACAATTTAAAATCAATAAACACGGCATAAGGTAAGCATGACTTATCGAAAAAAAAAATCACGATGACTATGACTATATCAAAATTATTAAGAATTGCTTAAAGTATCTTAAATAAAGAGTAAATAGGATTTAAGAAATTTACTACGTTTATACGTGCCTAAAAACGGTTTAAAATAAAATAGGTTTTAGTACTTAAAACGGTTTTAATGGTGTTTATATGACAAATCGGTTTAAAATAAAATCGGTTTTAGTGCTCTAAACGGTTTTAATGGTGTTTATACGACAGCATTTTCAAACCGTCCTTATATAAAAGCGCTTTAATAGGGTGTCCCAAATTCGATGTTTTTGGGGCGTTTCAGGTATTTCTAAAAGGTAAAGGTACAAACTGCATCTTTTTATGGCAAGTCGTTTTTAAGCTACAGGGAATTTTTTTAACTTTTTTATTATTGAGAATTTAATTTTGGTGTACATAAAATTGGCATTTTTGCAATCAGCATGAAATGTCCTTTAAAATAACGTATCAATTATCACACTCAATATTTGATTTATTAATCTTTATTGGCTTTTATATTTAAATTTTTTATTTATATAGGTATATGGGGTGACTTTTTATAAACATACCTCGCCATAACTTTGTTATTATTTGCCGTAGAAAAATAAAACAAAAACAAGATTAAAGATGGATCATTCACAATTTTTCCCATTTTACAATTTTTTGACAGCTGTCAATATGTACGAGTTACAACAAATTGAACATTTTTTAAATTGATACATCCTGTACATTTTTTCATATCAGGGGGGGGGGGCGGCTGCACCTCATTGCGTCGCTGGTGTCCAACGATGTTGCCAATAGTTTTTCGTATATATGATTTTTCATCATTAATCAGCAATTTAAAATCAATTAACACAGCATAAACTAAGCATGACTACGTTTATACCCGCATAATATCGGTTTAAAATAAAATCGGTTTCAGTACTTAAAACGGTTTTGACATCATAACCAGAGAACATATTTCTTCGATGTCATAACATGACAATGTTATGAGGTAAAAACGGACAAAATTGAAATAAAATCAAGACACCATATAAAATGTTGCTTAATTCTTTAAATAATTGAAATGGTTTTAAAGAAAATTTGATTAATCCGAGTCAATACTTGTTAGCATAAAAACTTATCGTGTTTCCCCTGTAGCATATTTTTGTATGATTTTTTAGTAGAGAGATCTCACAAACTTTTTGTGGTAAGCCGTATTATTTGTTTTTTGTTTTCTGCTCTTGAGAATTAAAAACAATTTTTCTTTTTAAATTGCAATTTTTTGTGAAAACTAAATACTTGCTTATATTCTTCCTTAATTTAAAAAAAATTGTAATAGTGTGTTACATCATTTTATTAGAAATTTTAACAACTTATGTTTCTACAAATCTCGTGTATGAGCAAATCGCCTCTGCGCTGCAGAAAAATTAACAAAAAACTTAACGAAGTAGGTTCTTGGAACCGTGGAAGGGTACTGTATATATGAACAAAATTTGTTAAAGAGGCACAATTATTTGTAAATCCTAAATTTTTGCTTGGTCTATTATTGCATTAACTGACACCTTCCTAGCTAGCCTATTATCACACTTCAAGTAAATCCATGAAAATATATTAGCCTTGAAAACAGTTTTTTTGTAAATATCTCAGATTCCGAAAACAGTGTATTGATACGGTGCTCCGTTAAAAAGTTGGATTTTTTAAAAGTTTTTATTTGTCAAAAAACTGTTATTAGCATTAATGGATTTTGACCAAAATCTAATCAGCTCGTAAGAGTGTCGAAAATTTTTTCGTCGAAAATAATACCTTCTCTAGCCATTGCTACGCGGGCTAGGAATGTAAAAAAATATAAAATTATGAGTAACCTTACCTAGATGCCCATAGCCAGTTACTGATTTTGCCAATTGTCCCATATGAGCCCTAGTTTCATCCACAAGTTGAAAGTAATATTGTAGCGGAAGCGTCACGTCATAAGCAAAGGAGTAACCATCTTTTCGCGATGCAGTTGATAGACTTTCTCGAATCGTCCATAGAGCCTAAAAAGGGATATATTTTTTCCTAGGACCACATACTAAAATAGCATCGCCGTACCAAGAAAAAAATGCTACAAAGTAAGGCAAAAATATTGTATATTTTTTGTAGAGAGAGCACGCTGCTCAAGAGGTTTATTATAATTGTCTCACAAAAATTCAAACAAAGAAAAAGGAAATAACAATTTTTCTAACGATAAATGTAATTTTTTTTTGGAAATCTGATCCGTGCAGTCATAGATTCCCTATAAAATAGTCACATTTTTGTAACCACCTCTAAGGGGTGGTTTAGAGTTTGTTAAACTACATGAACAATCAAATTTTGATTAAATATGTTATAGACAATAATTTCGAAAGTAAAATAATATATAAATAACTTAAAGCTATATATTTAGAACGAATATTTATTATATTACAAAAAGTGCAATAATTGGAAACCGGTTCAGTCCCCGCCAAATTATTAAAATAGTTAACATATGAAATAAAGCGGGCAGAGCTATCAAATGGTGAAAACTGATTTGAATTCGATATTCCTCTTGATAACGTTTGGAGGATTAAATACGACTACCATTTTTAAAGCAAAATATTTGACAATGAAAGAGCTTTTATTGCAAGGTATTTATTTATCAACCATCAACAATTATATTGTACTTAACACCCTTTGGCAAATACTGCATGTTTGCCGTACTAGTACGGACGTTTTTACTTACGTCAACCTTTTTTTCTTCCGATACCATGGTGCCATTTAAAACTATATGCTTTTCCAATAGTGTTTCCAAAAAATTTGAAACTTTTTCTTCGTCGTGTACTTGATTGCTTCCAGATGTCTCCACTAGTACGTAGTATGGATACTCGCCTATGGGAGACTGAATATTCATCAACTGTGATAGTAACTTCATCCCTTCATTATCCATTACTTCAAAGGCGGATAATATTTCGCCTAGGTTTTTCTGAGCTATTCGTAAAGTTTGGATGATATTGGTATATTTTTCACAACCTAAAATTTCAGTGAATATCAGGCATAATCGGAGATTATAGTCCATTTAAAATCAAGGTAAAAGGTCCTGAAATTGCGAAACGGATGAGACCACTTGTCCCCTACGTATTTTGGGCCGCTGATCACGAAAATGAGGGTTAAAGCTACCGCCAGTGGTTGGAATACCCTTAAAAATGCAAAAAACACCCCTAAATAGGTGTGTTTTTCGAATATTTTCGTTATTTTGCAAATTTAGTCATCCTATATGTTTTTGGGGCGGTGATTACGAAAATGACGGTGAAAACTTGCATTACAGGGTGGAACCACCACTAAAATTGGGCAAAAAACATCCCGAAATGGGGGTGTTATTCGACTAAAAGTGTTTTTTTGCCAATTAAGACATCTAATATGTTTTTTGGGGCGCTGATTACGAAAATGATGGTTACAACTTGCCCCAATGCTCGAACCACCCCCAAAATAATCGCACAAAACACCCCTAACAAGGGGTGTTCTCGACTGTACTTTCACACATTCATTGATGTGTAACTCTCGCCCGGGCCCTCGAAACAGTTGATCCAGTCCTCTAAAAATAATCTCCGGCTAGATCTCCAAACTTTGACGAGCGGCCTTTCACTTTTCTCCCAACGCACTGAAACTTCTCTCATTGTTGGGGGTGGTTCGAGCATTGGGGCAAGTTGTAACCATCATTTTCGTAATCAGCGCCCCAAAAAACATATAAGATGTCTTAATTGGCAAAAAAACACTTTTAGTCGAAAAACACCCCTTGTTAGGGGTGTTTTGTGCGATTTTGGGGGTGGTTCGAGCATTGGGGCAAGTTGTAACCATCATTTTCGTAATCAGCGCCCCAAAAAACATATAAGATGTCTTAATTGGCAAAAAAACACTTTTAGTCGAAAAACACCTCTTGTTAGGGGTGTTTTGTGCGCTTTTGGGGGTGGTTCGAGCATTGGGGCAAGTTTTAACCATCATTTTCGTAATCAGCGCGCCAAAAAACATGTAAGATGTCTTAATTGGCAAAAAAACACTTTTAGTCGAAAAATACCCCTTGTTAGGGGTGTTTTGTGCGATTTTGGGGGTGGTTCGAGCATTGGAGCAAGTTGTAACCATTATTTTTGTAATTAGTGCCCCAAAAAACATATAAGATGTCTTAATTGGCAAACAAACACTTTTAGTCGAAAAACACCCCCATTTCGGGGTGTTTTTTTCCCCAATTTTAGGGGTGGTTCCACCCTGTAATGCAAGTTTTCACCCTCATTTTCGTAATCACCGCCCCCAAAAACATATAGGATGACTAAATTTGCAAAATAACGAAAATATTCGAAAAACACCCCTATTTAGGGGTGTTTTTTGCATTTTTAAGGGTGTTCCAACCACTGGCGGTAGCTTTAATCCTCATTTTCGTGATCAGCGGCACAAAATACATAGGGGACAAGTGGTCTCATCCGTTTCGCAATTTCAGGACCTTTTACCTTGATTTTAAATGGACTATTAAGAAAAGTAGGCTAGACAAGCATAAATTATACATCTGAAAAAAATGCAACTAAGCATGCCAGAAGAAGTGCAGCAACATTTGTCGATGATATTGGTTTATTGACGGTAGAAAAATGTATTGAAAAATCAGTACAAGAACTTCAGGATGCAGTAACCCAAATTCATAATCAGAAAATGACGAATAAAATTTATGGAAACTAAATTAATTCATGTTGATTTTACAAACGAAAATATAAAAGTACTAAGAAAGATTGCACATTGGTAGGAAATAGTGACCTCTATTGGGACCTAAAATCGAAACTGCAGCAAAGATTATAAAATAAATACGCAAAGAAACTATAAAGCTGGACTCCATCGAAAAGTAATTAGGTAAGTAATAATTATTGAGCTTCTAGACAATACTATGCTAGTTCAAAGACTACAAAGATCGAAACCGTTTGAGCTAGTAAACTTATACAATAAATAAAACAAAATATTGCTGTAACCTTAGAGGTATATATTACTCTAAGGCTATAACTCAAACGAATTGTGATTTACAGTTACAAAAGAGAATAGTTTTAACTTTTCTAGTAAATTAAAATAAAATAAAATTGCCAATTATTCTTAAAAACTAGGTTGTAATGCAATAAACACAGTGTTTAACAAATAAAACAATTATTATAAATGATGTTTACTTTTCATTTTAAATATTTTAAAAGGCTGAATTATACCAATTATTTGGGTTAGCTATAACAAATGCGCATTTTACAAAACGTCTACCTAAAAATGCTACATGAACGCTTTTGGGGCGTGCAGGGCATTGGAGTGCTACTTTAGTTATAAATCCTAGGGTGCCTTCTGATCCGATAAAGATATTTTTTAAATGCAGTCCTGTATTGTTCTTCTTAAGAACATTCAACATGTCCAATGTACCACCATCGGCTGTAACCTAAAACCAAGTTAGGTTAAAAATCATATTTTTTTCTGCACACTAGAATATCGTTGTTGGAAACTAGGGTAGCTCTAGTGTCTAGTGTATTGTGTGTTACATACGTAAAATAGTTAAGTACGGCAACAATGCCTAGAAGCTCTCTTTCTTATGTTGTAGCAACCGAATCAGTTTAGTACTTGCGATGAGCCTATCGCTATAGAAGTGTGCTATACTTTGTATTTACTTTAACGTAATAAAACCATCCCTAGTAATAAATCCGTTGTTAGTTATTTTGTTACTAAATAAAACTTAACATGGTGGCAGCGGAATAGCGTACTAGCCTGGTTTTCGTTGTAAAACGCTGTTAATGCGGAAAAAACGGACAATTACGTGATTAAATACTGTGTATGTGTCTACTAGGACAACTAGGAAAAAAAACAACTAGAACATCTAGAAAAAGTGTTTTGAAACACAGGAGTGTGTGTTAAATTTTTGACAGAAAAAAAAATGGCCGATCATAAAACCCCAGATGAAATGAAATGGGTAGGCGATGTCGCTAGCCATTGGCAGTTATGGCAACAGAAGTTTAATAATTACCTACTGGCAAGTGGTAAGTCCGGTAAAGATGACAATGTTAAAATTGCAATTTTGTTAAATTTTTTGGGGGAGCAAGGTTTAATTATTTATAACAAATTTGACTATGCTGAAGATGAAGACAAAAATAAGCTAAAAACAGTATTGTCAAAATTTGATGAATACTGTAATCCGATGAAAAATTTGGTTTACGAACATTTTAAGTTTTTTAAAAGAAAACGTTCTCCAAATGAGACTGTAGACCAATTTGTGACTTCCCTCAGACACCTTGCTTCCACCTGTGAATTTAAAGAAACTGATATCATGATTAGGGATCGAATTGTTATTGGTATAAAAAATTCTAGGATCCAGGAAAGATTGCTGCAAGAAGCAAATTTAACCCTTGCGGAAGCTATTAAAATATCGCGATCTATGGAATCAAATCAAAAGTTATGGCGGAAGAAGAAGCTAGAGAAGAAACTAGTGTGAGTGCGATAAAGTATAGATCTAGAAATAAATGGGCCAAAGCAGGGTCATCTAAGGAAAAATATCAATTAGAGAAATCTAAGAACCCATTTGACTCCTCGAATGACAAGAAAACCTGTCAATATTGTGGCCTTGAACATCTGAAAAGTCAATCTTCGGCCTATAATCGAGTTTGTAGCAAATGTTCAAAAAAGGGTCATTATCGTCGTTTTTGTCGCAGCAGATTTGTTCATAATATTGAGTATACTGATTCCGACTTAACACCAGGGAACTCTGGAAGTGATAGTGATACCTACAGTGAGACAAGTGAAAAAAGTCATTTTTCGAGTCGCCGCGATCGTGTAGTGTGGACAATCACATTATCCACTGTTTCCTCAATCGAGTGGCTGGAATCGATCGGAATTGAAGACACTAAAATTGACTTAAAAATCGACACCGGAAGTGAGGTTAATATTCTTAATTTTTCTGACTTTAAAAAACTAAAAATTAATGAAAATGATCTGGAAAAATCATCATCTGTGCTTTCATCATACTCAGGTCATAAAATTGATATTCTTGGACAGATATTTTTGGACTGTAGTTTCAGTGGAATACATAAACGGGTTTTATTTCACGTTTTAAAAAGTAACGGCGCCTGTTCGATTCTCGGACTTCAGGCTTCTAAAGATTTACAAGTGATTAAAGCCGACACCACTGCGAGCGTAAAACTTTCGAAAAGCGGCATGCGCCTCGACCCGGGTACCGCGCAAACAAGCTCGTTAATTCCCGTCGAACAAAAAGTAGTAGGAGAGCCGATGTACCAAAACAAAGTAAAGTTCGATTGTTCTAAGAAAAACTCTGGCTTGGAAATTATTCTTAAAAAACACAATAAAGTATTTTCTGGCATAGGTAAAGTTGATCGTACCTATTGAATAACATTGGCGGATAATGCAGTTCCCAGAATTTGTGCTGCACGAAAAATACCTATTGCGTTAAAAGATAAAGTGAAAGAAAAAATTGACATTATGGTTGCCGAAAAAATTTTGATTCCTGTTACAGAGCCGACGGATTGAGTTCATCCAATAGTAGTTGAACCTAAGTCAAACGGAGATATTCGTGTATGTTTGGATCCCAGATACTTGAATAGTTTTGTAAAACGTGAAAACTTTAATATTCCGACCACTGACAGCCTTTTTAGTGAATTGCATGGGGCCAAATATTTTACACTACTCGATGCATCACAGGCATTTTTACAAATACCTCTGGACTATGAAAGTTCAAAAATGTGCATGCACCATCGCCACTTGTTGGGGTAGATACCGTTATGCTAGATTGCCTTATGGCATAAGCTCCGCCCCCGAAATATTTCAGCGTTTTATCTATGACACCCTAGAGGGCGCTAGTGGTGTTATATCATATTTTGATGACGTTCTTGTGTTTGGGAAAACAATTTATGAACACAATGCCAACCTAGATACTGTTTTGAAAAAAATCTCAAAAAGTGGTCTTACATTAAATCTTGAAAAATCAAAATTTTGCCAAACAAGCGTTACTTTTCTTGGACATTTAATTAGTGCCTCCGGAATTGCACCTGAGATACTCAAAATTGATGCAATTGAATGTGCCCAAAGATCGTAAAGAATTACAGCGCTTCTTGGGAATGATTGTATATCTTGCTAAATTTTTGCCAAATATCTCTCAAGAAACAGCTCCATTAAGAAGACTCCTTAGTGAAAACTTTGAATGGCAATGGTCCGCCAATGAAGATCTTTGTTTTGAACGCCTTAAAAAACTTGTGACATCAGCTCCTGTACTATCGTTTTTCGACCCACAGAAAGAGACGACTCTTGCCGTCGACGCAAGTCCTTTTGGACTAGGGGCAGTAATTTTACAAGATAATCACCCAATAGAATATGCGTCTCTGTCACTTACACCTACGCAAAAAAGATATAACCACATTGAAAAGGAATTACTTGCTGTCGTCGTGGGCTGCGAAAGATTTCACTTTTATTTATTTGGCAAACGATTTAAAATTCAAACTGACCACCGCCCTTTAATAGGTTTGTTGAAAAAACCTTTAGACGAATTATCACCACGACTTCAGAGATTAGCAATTCGTTTACTTAGGTATCAATTTATTTTGGAATATGTGCCAGGAAAAAAAATGCAGGTCGCTGATACTTTAAGTCGAGATCCGAGACCAGAAAATATTGATACTTCATACCTTGACATTAATCTTATGGTTTACTCAGTGCTTACTACGTCAAAAGAAAATGAAGATCGTTTAAAAAATGAAATTTCCAAGGATTCAGTTTTTAAATTATTAAAAAATTATGTAATTTTCGGATGGCCAGAGCACAAAAACAGTGTTCAATCTGAAATCAAGAAATTTTGGAACATAAAGGACGAAATTTATTTACACAAAGATATTCTTTTTTACAGAAAACGATTGCTAATACCTACAGCTTTGCATCAGGAGTTTCTAAGTTTAATTCACAAAAGTCATCAAGGAGTTGTTTCATGCAAAAAACGTGCACAGGAGACAATTTATTGGCCAGGTATAACAGCCGACATTGAAAACCTAGTGCTAAGTTGCCAAATCTGTCAAGAATATTCTCGTAGCAATCAAAAGGAGCCATTGACTCCGCATGACGTACCCACTTTGCCCTGGGAAAAGATTGGAATCGATTTTAAGTCCCTTGATGGCTTGGACTTTATAGTAGTAATTGACTATTTGAGCAAATTTGTGGTTGTTAATAAACTGTTAAGTAAAACAGCTTCTGCAGTGATTTCTACTTTAAAAAATATAATGGCAATACAAGGATTACCCTTAGAAATATTTTCGGACAATGGACCCCCCTTTAACTCACAGGAGTTTTACAACTTTGCAAAAACTTATGGCATTAAATTAAGCACGTCAAGCCCAACATACCCTCAAAGCAATGGCATGGTTGAAAGAACGAATTCAACAGTAAAAGGTTTATTAACTAAATCCTTTAAAGAAAATGAGGACCCATTTCTAGCTATAATAAACTATAATATAAAACCTAAACAAGATTTGCCAGCTCCTTGTGATTTGCTAATGGGCAGACAATTAAGGAATACTATGCCAGTATCGAGAGATTATTTACAGCCAAAATTGCCAATAGATGGCATCCGATTAAAATTATTAGAAAAGCAAAATCCTATGGTTCAATATTATAACAGATCAGCTAAGCTTCTACCTGAAATTTTCACTAATCAAGATGTACTTATTCAAAAAGCTCCCAGAACGTGGAAACCAGCTACAGTTTTGCAAAAATCTGGCCAAAATGATTTTGTCGTAAAAACAGAAGATGGAGGGGAATACAGGTGTAATCGAGTAAATTCACGACCTTTAAGAAAATCCCCAGTGAAGGAAAATAATTGTCATAAAGGAGAAGTATCTGTTGACAAATTTAAATTCAAAGAGCCTTTTGAAAAAAGCTTTGAAATTGAGCCTGATGCAGAAATAATTGAGAGTCCGAAACCTGAAAGGAAACTGACCCGATCAGAAAGGGAAGTAAAGCGCCCTGAGAAACTTGATTTGTGAAATCCTACAGTTTGTTTTAAAAGAAAACTTTTGTGTTTATAGAAGTTCACTTATTATATTTAAGTATTTTCGTAAGAATTTAAATGTAGGTTTATCTGTTTTACTTAAGAATTTTTTACGTATAAATTTAAGTAGTTTTCCTCTTTTTTATTTTTTTATTTATTTTAAGGCAGGGCGTGTTACATACGTAAAATAGTTAAGTACGGCAACAATGCCTAGCTCTCTTTCTTATGTTGTAGCAACCGAATCAGTTTAGTTCAAAGCGATGAGCCTATCGCTATAGAAGTGTGCTATACTTTGTATTTACTTTAACGTAATAAAACCATCCCTAGTAATAAATCCGTTGTTAGTCATTTTATGTTACTAAATAAAACTTAACACTGTGGTTAAAGGAAGATTGATATCACAGTTCAAGACTCACCACTTCTAGTCCCAAAACGTTGCCATGGAGATTTCCATATCTTAATAACCGTTTGCCACCAGCATTTGTAGCAACATTCCCGCCAATGTGGCAAGAGCCTTTCGCACCTAAATCCAGCGGCACCATTAGTCCTTTGGTTGCTACGTAATTATCAAGAGTTTCCAAAATGCAACCAGCTTCGCTTACGACAACTCCTAAAATAGATTTTTGAATTAGAAAAAAATTATAGACACATATTTTTTAAACCAAAATACCTAATTAAACAATCACATAAATATTAAAAAGTAACGTTTCGACATTGGTTTTTGTCTACATCAGACCTTCAGACTGGATCGTACATTAGAAACAACAAGAAACAAGAATTTAAGCACATGAGGAACACAAACGGCACAAAATTCAAAAAGTCTAAAGGTCTGATAAAGACAAAAACCATTGTCGAAACGTTACTGATGGATTAAAGCGTATATTTACCAGAATAACAGTGTCCTTATTCCCAATAAATCTACCTGTAGTTGAATTGCAAAGACGTGATAATTTTACCAAAAATTAAAAAGTATGCAAAAAATGAGTTGAGCCTTCAACCAATATGTAGACCAGTCGGAACCTATAGACTTGAAGACTTGAACCTATAGACTTGATACTTATACCTTATATGAACCCTTTGGTAAATACTGTTTTTGTTTTAAAAATATGTATATAGGTATTACCTGCTTCTGGATCAAAATCAAGAATTTGATTCATCAACTCAGAAGAAACGATTACTTCATCAAATACTGGAACGCTACCTCCAACTAAACTAGTTCTGCCGGCTTGCGGACATACAGCCAAATGGTTTTGATTACAATACTGTAATATTTTTGATACTTCGTTGGTGGTTTTAGGCTTTAGAACGACCGTGCTACAACCTGTATAAAAATTAAAGGCACAATAAACTTTTTAAATTACGAGAGGAATTCATAAAATTATAGTTTCTGCTATTATTGTAAAGAGCCTCACAATACCATCTTGCTCTACAAGCCGGGCTTGGCACCCATATACGTAATATTCCAATACCCACGGTAATTTCCAGTTCTTGATGAAAACATTAAGAAATGGCAATATCAAATGTACATAAGAGTGTCCTTCTTGTAGAATTTAGTATAAAATGTCCTGATTGGTTATTTTTAAACACATGCTTTAATTTACTCATGCATATTATTTTATTGGTGTATATCGTCCCCACACATTTGACCCGTGTCGTCACATTGATTTATCGGCGCACAGTGGCCAAAAACCCTATCTATGTAAATGTACAACTACAACTTTAAATAACGATATAGAGATTTTTTTAAAAGAGTTTAATCGCAAGTAAGTTTTTTTTCAAATAAGGCAATTTCATTTGTGGCGCCTTTTTGGAAGGCTTCACATCGTCTCCTGGATCAATAAATAATGTGACAGCTTTGACCAACGTCAAAAATGATGGAAAGGTTAATAGGCTAAAGAGGGCACTAAACTGAGAGATTCTCGTAAGACCTATTAACGGCAATAATCTCTATATGCAAAGTGAGGCAAAAATATTGATATTTTTTGTAGAGAGAGCACGCTGCTTAGGAGGTGCTACTGACAACATTGACAAACACTTTAATGACAAATCACAAATGACAATCTCCTTGAAGTATTAAGTTCACAGAATACCACAGGTGATTAGAACTAGAGAGAGAAAGATTGCAATGCTTAGCATTTATTGTATGTTGTCACTCTAAAAAAACTGTTAAATTTTTGTCTCAGTGTCTCATATAGCCGTGGTCGTTCCAGTTACTTCGTATATAATTCATTAAGTTGCGGGTAGTATAATTTTTACATATAGATAATATTCAAAAAGTACTTACTATACAGGGTGTCCCAGATAAAAGTAACTACATGGGGTCTTATGAGAATTTTGGAAATGATAAGACATATTATAATTCTGGTTAAATGGAAAAAACTAACTATATTCTGAGCCCAATCAGGTGCTGTATTAAAATTTAAAATAACCACAAGGGTTTTTCCAAATATCAAGCAAAAACTAAAAACTGCTTTTAATAAAAATAATTTATTTATTGCTTGATTTTTTAAAAGTCTTTATAGATATTTTTATTTTTGAAATAGACTGGGCTCGGAATAGTGCCAATGTTTACCCAATAATCCAAATTTGTGTGTATTACTGTTTTCAAAATTCTCATAAGAAACCATGTAATAACTTTTATCTGGGATACATGGTATACCACAACTATTTTTTAAAGTTTCTAACCAAGTAACGATAACTTTCAATGTGTTATGCAAAGTTTATATAGAAAAGAAATATCGAGTGTGCACAAATCTATCTTTCACATGGACTGCCTAGGCTTATCGGGGCAAATAATGTGTTTGCGCTGGCCTTAAGTTAAAAACGGGGTGATTGGAAAGTGACAAAGACAGAGTAATAAATAAACTTGTCACAAAAAATTATATTAAAAAATAAATATATATCACGTGACTGTCCCAAACCTATTTTGGTTTCACTTCTTATGTCATACTAATAAATATAATTTTGGCTTTCTTATTTGTTCTGCACTTAAATCTTATTTACACTCTGTATACAGTGGCGGATCCAGAATTTCCCGGGGGCAGGGGTCAAAGTGGCAGCAAACATCAAAAAAAATTTTTTAGTGGTTTTTGATAGAAATTGAGATGTGAAATTTAGTAGCTAAATAAGAATAATAGCGCCGCAGGCGAAATTTAAAAAAAAATAAGTAGAATTTTTGACAAATTTTAAATAAATGATGCTGCTAAACTAAAAAATAAATTATATGTTTGGGTGGGGGGGGGCTCTGCCCCCCCCTGGATCCGCCACTGTTTGTATATATTGTTTATTTTAAATACACTCTGTTTTGACTACATACACACATTGAAAACACTGTATTAGATTACACAAAAACAACAACTAATTCAACGTTCTTGTTATAACAAGTCAAAAAATTTACCATGACTCTACACGGACATCGCAACGCAAAAGCATTGTTTATTAAGGGAAACAATGGCACAAGCGAGATAATCAACGAAAAGCGATCTTACGTGTGTCTCGACTAATAGAGTCGCGTTTCGCCTGTCCCGCCATGCATTTGTAAAATATGTGACCCTTCGTCGCATGTCTAGGATCCGCCGCGTTCGTCGCGTCATGGCATCACTCTTAGCTACTTAAAAAAATACTCTGCCAATATATGGGCCCCTAAGCTCACACTAGGTACTATAGTTATGTGAGCTAATATAACTAAAAACTGAAATATATTTTATTCAACTCCACACTAAATTACCTTTTGTTTGATACCACACAAGCCATGTTTTCACTTAAACTCAAATTTTTGAAATCCACCCCCACCCTTAAAAAAAACAAAAACTAAAATGTATTTTGTTGAACTCCGGACTTAATTACCTTTCGTTTGATATCACACACGCCATATTTTCACTTAAACTCTAATTTTTGAAATATACCCCCACCCTTTTTTTTAAATAAATTAAAATGTATTTTGTTTACCTCCAGACTCAATTACCTTTCGTTTGATATCACACACGCCATATTTTCACATAAACTCTAATTTTGAAATCTATCCCCACCCTTTTATTTGGTTTGTGTTCGGTGGATTTTGTTCATTTTTAAATGGGACCATGTCGACCCAAGGCCCAGCCCAGGTACCAAATTTCATTAAAATCGGCCAAGCGGTTTTTGAGTTATGCGCGTTGGTCGTTACAGACAGACATACAGACACACAGACAGACAGACAGACAGACAGACAGACAGACAGACAGACATACAGACAGACAGACAGACGGCGCAACAAAAAAGTTTCAAAATCATCTGAAACGCAAAGATATATAAAAATTTTTGAAATCGGAGCAACTTTTTTTTTTTCGAAAAAATTAGGATCACCATAGCTCACACTACTATAGTATAGTATATGTGTGAGCTACTCTGCCAATATATGGGCCCCTAAGCTCACACTAGGTACTATAGTTATAGTTTACGTGTGAGCTAATATAACTAAAAACTGAAATATATTTTATTCAACTCAAGACTAAATTACCTTTTGTTTGATACCACACAAGCCATGTTTTGACTTAAACTCAAATTTTAAAAATCTACCCCCACCCTTAAAAAAAGCAAAAACTAAAATGTATTTTGTTAAACTTCGGACTCAATTACCTTTCGTTTGATATCACACACTCCATATTTTCACTTAAACTCTAATTTTTGAAATATACCCCCACCCTTTTTTTAAAATAAATTAAAATGTATTTTGTTTAACTCCATACTCAATTACCTTTCGTTTGATATCACACAAGCCATATTTTCATATAAACTCTAATTTTTGAAATCTACCCCCACCCTTTTATTTGGTTTGTGTTCGGTGGATTTTGTTAATTTTTAAATGTCATCTCGACCCAAGACCCAGCCTAGGTACCAAATTTCATTAAAATCGGCTAAGCGGTTTTTGAGTTATGCGCGTTGGTCGTTACAGACAGACATACAGACAGGCATACGGACAGACAGACAGACAGACAGACAGACAGACGGCGCAACAAAAAAGTTTCAAAATCGTCTGAAACGCAAAGATATATAAAAATTTTTGAAATCGGAGCTACTTTTTTTTTCTCGAAAAAATTAGGATCACCATAGCTCACACTACTATAGTATAGTATATGTGTGAGCTAAAACTACGCGTCCGATTGACATTTTTCTAAAACCGTTGTGATTCCTGATCTTTGATACACAAAGTTTATAGAAGGTGTTTTTTTGATTAAGCAAAGGGTTCTCGAGTTATAACAAGTTATAAATTATTGTAAATACGCGTTTTCAGGGCGAGCACTTGTTTAATAGGGAACTCTTTCTGATAGAAATATTACTATATGCTTTTGGTGGAATCATGAGCACAGTTTATATATTTAAAAAATGCAAAAAAAAATTTCTAAATTTTTGGAAAAATTACCCCCACCACCTCCTGCACACGACGATTTTTGGACGACCAATCGATTTTGCATTCTTAGGGTGTAAGAAATGATTTAAATTGTATTTTACATTTTAGCAATGAAGTGCACACGAAAATCGGTTCTAGAAGCCTTTAACGCGCTTTAAAACTCTAATAGTCATATACGTAAATTACTTATATGCTAATAGTAGGTAACGCATTTCTGGCATAGACCACTGTGCATTGCGCTTTCACTTCGCCTCCAGAGCCGTTTTAACTCTCGTCACGCCCGAGGAAAACTATAAAAATAGTGTTTTGAGGAAAGAAACCTATTCCGCACTAGTGCGAAAAAAAAAACACCATAACAAAAAATTAAAAACAAACGTGTCAGACAAAACAATATACGTTGTCAAAATTTAATATAAATAAATACTTGTAAAATTTTGTTTCACTTAATTGCTGGCCCGGCCATCTAAGCGCGTTGTTCGGCCATCTGCAATTACATGCGGCAAAGTAATATTTTTGTACTTGTTAAATTTACTATTTTCTACTAGGATGTGGAAAACTTCACCTTTCTGCGCGCAAGAAGTTAGTTTTTAGGGAGTAACTGACAGAATAATCAAATAGTCTGCTATAATTTTTAATAAAATAAAGAGAAACTATATAATATGTGTTTAAATCATTTTGCGAAAAGATGATTTTGCATATTGGGTGTACCGGACCCGCACCACCATAAATTACATTAAATTTACAAAAAAAGGTACTCATAGGTAAAATATTGTACCTAACACAGGCGGAAAGTGTCTTTTCAACCCTTAAATAACATAAGGAGCATCCAATTTACAAAAACTATCCCGAAGCCTCATAATGTCGAATTTTAAGCTATTTTTTGTGTTTAATTTCCGAAATATGTCGAAAATATGTAAAAAAATCTAAGGCTTGGGGGGCCCCCCACCTGGGTGCGCCCATGAATTGATAAATAAACATGTCAAACTAGACGAAATTGATGAAATGTAAACAAATATTGAAGTTGCCTTATTGCCGCGTTGCTAAGGTCTCCAAATGGTGAGGGTTCGGTAAAGTACCTTTACCGAACGGCGTGCGGTAAAGTAATTACTTTACCGCACGCGAGTAGGTAAATTATTTTTCCACACACGACTGCTTGACCGAACTTCTTAGGTGCAACATGTCGTCAACGGCTTAAGGAAAAAACCAAATACGTAATATATTTGGAAAAAACCTTAAATTGTATTTCTCCCCTTTGGTGCACTAAAGGCGTAAGTTTCCTTTCATTACACGCGCAACTGACGTCCTTATTGTTTGGTACAATAAGTGCGAAGGCTACGTGTGTAATGAATGTGACTTACGCCCTTAGTGTACCAAAGGGGAGATTTCTTTGTATTAAATTTTGTCAAGTTGGGGTTTTTAGTGATTTTTATGACTATAACTTTGTTGCTACAGGAAGGTTTCTTTCCGAATTAGTGCGGAAAAGTGCAATTTTTCGCACGCAAAATGCATGATGATACAAAACAATATTATTTATTAATTTTTGAGAGAGATATTTACTAGAGGCAGTAGTTTATTTTTCACGCCTGTAGAAAAATAATATACCTATCTACCTACCTTGTTCGGCCATTTAGAAATGCCTACGTATTTTATTATTTTCTGCTCGCATGCAAAAAATACCTAGGTACTTTGGGAACTGTTTAAGGATAAGTTTGGTGCGAAAGGTAGAATTTTTTACACTGTCATTAGATTATATAGAAAATCGTAAAATTAATTGTTTGAGTTTTAGCACTTCTATTGTAAACTAACACAGCACCATTTTAAAGACCATAGTGTATCTGTAGCGTAATATAAAATTTTGAATCTAATAATTACAACAAATTTAATTCTATAAACTTTTTTATATTCTTTATGGAATTTTTAAAACATAATTAAAAAACTATTCTTCAAGGGAATACCCATAGTCTAGTGACGGCGCTGATTCGTTCGGGCGTGGCCGTTTTCGTATACCTGTAAAGGACACACTTATACAATTTTCGTATTGTCATCCTTTAATGTGATACTCAAAATCCACTTATAGAGTAAATAGCTAACCGGGTGTATTGGAATATTACGTATATGTTGGCACCACACAGGCTGTAGGATGCTGTTTGAAGCTAGCGCGTCTCTTCCTTTAATTTTAATTACCTTACCTCTAAGAAATTTAAACCAATCTACATTATACTTTTCCAAATCGTGTTCATCGGTCACAACTCGATCATCAAGAATATCTCGAAAATATTGCAAATGTTTTTCATTTAAAACTTTATAGGGCCCTCTAGTTACATTATAATTGTCCTAAAAAAATTAGCATCTTCAGCATCCAATAATACATTGCCTGCTCTGCAGAACGCTGGCGGCTTGCAGCCACAGACAACTGCATATGTATAAAATATGTAGTACGTAAGAAAAAGGGATAAAAGTTTACACGTGACTACCCCATTGTTTCAGGATAGATAGACCCACAGCCAATGCCTATCCTCTGTGCGCCCCGGTAAAGTACAGTACGATTGTTTAGATAGAAACATAAGGGTGTACCCCGATCTTAGCACAACATGACGGTCCGTAAACTAATAGTCGAAGGACACCAGAGGAGAAATTATAGGCAGGTATACAAGAGCTGAATAGGGATATCAGGGAAGATCCAACGAGGTCGGAATGGGACAACCTGGGCGCCGCCAACTCGGCGCTGCCATCTGGGCGCCGGGCCAACTGGGCGCCGGGCCAACTCGGCACCGGACTAAAAATATATTATTTATATAAAAACATCTTTAAAAAATCCTTTACGCAATTTTCTTGATATTTGTTTTTGTTAAGTAAAGTTAAATCCATTAAGTCGACTGTTGAATCTTGGTAGTTGTAGTTTTTGGTAACCTGATCTTTTTAAGTTTGAGTTAAAAATTGTGTTAAATGACCTCAAACAATGCGATATTTCATTCAAGTTTGAGACAAATCGGTTAGTAAATAAGACAATCCGCCATTTTGGATTCGCCATTTTGAATTTTTTAAGTTTGAGGAAGAAACTGTATTTTGTGATCTCAGGCACTGCAAACTTTCAAGTTTCAGACAAATCGGTATAAAAATAAAGAAATCCGCCATTTTGGATCCGCCATTGTTGCAATAAAAAACGTAAATTGTAGTGTTACCAGGTTACCAAACATTACAACTACCAAGATTCAACAGTCGACTTAATGGATTTAACTTTACTTAACAAAAACAAATTTCAAAAAAATTGCGTAAAGGATTTACTATAAATAACGAATAAATAATATTATTTTATTTTTCATCTACACATTTTATCAAAAAAAAATTTTTAGTCCAGCGCCGAGTTGACCCGGCGCCCAGTTGGCGGCGCCGAGTTTGTGGCGCCCAGTTGTCCTAGACCGAACGAGGTCGCGTTACGGGATCGAGATTGTCTTTTCTTTTAAATCTGGGAAGCGAGAGCATTATGCCGGCGTTAAAATTTACCATCAAAGAAAAGGTTCAAATATTAAAATGGTATTTTAAAACTCCGCTCGGGATGTAATAAATTTATTTATAAAGTACGAGGACCGTGCTATTCCTTGCAAAACTACCTTTTTAAATATAATTAACCATTTTGATAAATTTGGATACGTTAATCTCTGCAGAAAATGGAGCGACAATGGGGAGGTGGATTGGGGTACAAGACTCGTGACGGAACAAAGGCAACAGCGAGAAACTGCCGTTTGGGCTGCGGCGGAAGTACTCCCTCCTTGTTTAAGTTCAGTCATTGCTAAAGACATACCTGATGATATTCCTCCCAGAACCATTCGAAACGTTTTAAATGGGTGCCAAGCTTACAAGTTAAAAAAATCTTAGGAAATGTTTCCTGAGGACAATATTTTATGGATGGAATTTTGTGAAAAAATGATGGATCGTGCAAATGAAGATGAAAATTTTGTCAGTAATATTTTATTTACTGAGGAAAGTACTTTCTGCCTACACAATGCACACATTCCATCAATCACTCGCTACTGGGCAAAAGAAAATAAACATTTGACGGTAAATGTGCAACACAATATCCTCAAAAAATAAATGGATCCATGACGGATCTGACACCTTCCTAGGTGGCCTATTATCACACTTCTAGTGAAGCCATAATAATATATTAGCCTTGAAAACGGTTTTTTGTAAATATCTCAGAAACTAAAGATCATACGAAGTTTTTGGTTAAAACACAAATTATTGAGCAAAATATAGTCTACTTTATTCCGAAAACAGTGTAAAAAATCTCAGCTGGTAAGAGTGTCGAACACTATATACCTGAATTTTTTATGAAAATCGGTTCATCGGTTTAGGAGCTATCGTGTTACGGACTGAAATAATATGCGAAATTCGCAAATTTTTATGAAAGCTTTTCCATCTCCTCCCAAAATTTTTTTCTGGGTACGGCTCTGGTTTTGACTAAAGTTTTTTATCTCTTATAAATAAATGGAGTGCTATGTTGTAACTTTTGTTACTTGGTAAAGATTTTTATTTTTTAGACCCTTAATGTTTTTTAAATATGTTTTTTCTTGAAATTTAACACCCTCCCGTACAAAATTACTGCGTTTTTAGAGTATTTAGCTTTATATGTGCCCATGCGCGGTTTTTCACTCTCAAAAAAGGTGGTAACCCTACCTGGGTGACCATTCTGCAAATGGTGATCGATCATACTGAGAAAAGTGGTCTTTGGCCAATAGCAAATGTAACAAAATACTGAATAAAACTACTCATAAAAGCATGCCACACATAAGTAAAAATAAGCTGACAATAAAAAAAAATTAATAAAAAAAACGCGCAGTTGAGTACAAAATTTATGGGTATACCTATAATGTACGACATGCTTCAACTTTTAGTTTTGATGCCCAAAGCGCACTTACGAAATTATACAGTTTTTTATTTTATTGGTTATTGGGTAATTTAAATTTAAATTTTCTAATTTAAATCTTGTAAAATGGTGTGAAAAAATCTGAAAGCGTATGCAGAAAGAATCTTTGAAATCGCCCTATATAGGAAGGTTCTAAAATGTTGACCGGTCAATAATTTGTTGATCAGGCCCTTCCCCTTGCCTGATTTTGATGAAACTTGGTGGGAATATTAAAGAGCATAAACTAAACCTTTCGTGAAAATTTCACCCCGCTAACCCCTAAAAAATAGTGGTTGCAGACTGAAAAAACTCGATTGACCCGCGAAAATCTGCTTGATCGGGTACTTATTCTTATCCGATTTTGATGAAACTTGGTGGGAATATTAAGGAGGAGTCTGCAAGCCCTATTTGAGGGGTTACGGGGATGAAATTTTCACGGAAGGTTTAGTTTGTGCTCTTTAATATTCCCACCAAGTTTTATTAAAATCGGGCAAGGGGAAGGGCCTGGTCAAGAAATTATTGACCGGTCAACATTTCAGACACACCCCTCTATATATGTGGGGGGAATGACAGGAGGGGAGATGGGTGGGAGCAGGGAGGACTTCAAAGTAACTACAGCCAATTAGAGGACATTTGCGATGTGTAATCAAAGGAATTTCAATAAAATCGCCTGAAATTTAGATAAATTTGTATGCCTTAAAGCCTACATCATGTGACAAAATGGCGTCTGAAGACCGCCATGTTGATTCCTGTTAAAAAGTTTGTCAAAATCGGTTCCACCGCTTAGCCTCTAGCGTGACACAAACATACATATTTATTTACATACTTACAACAATTGAAAAACATTACCCTTCCTTTCGCCGTGCTACAGTTGGGTAAAAAGGTAGAAAATCACTGCAGCTTTGGCAGACAGTTTGTGAAATAGTTATTATAATGTTACCTATAGAGTCACGATTCGAAACACTGGCGTAACTACAGGGGGCCTGCAAGTAAGAAAAATGATCACTGTTTTTATTTCAGTTTTATTTCTCTCTGTTAACCACTGTCAGAAAGGTATTGCCTTGTAACCATTTATACTCTTTTTAAAATTACTGATAAAATATATTTTGGGCCCTTGTACAGAGATTCTCTCGGGCCCTTTCTCCAAGTGTCAAAGTAATATAATTATTGTTTTAAAAATTGTTCTGAGACCAATTATTGAAATAAAATAAAACAACTAAATTTATTACGTTTCAAATCTCTTTATAAACTAACTTTAAAAACTAAAAATTTCTCCTCCCAGCCTTTGAGTTTGCAAAACTATTTATGCTGTCCTTTAAATCTAAGGACGATGTAAGTTTGCGTTGCTGCAAACTCGTTCTTGACGTGCATTTGCCCTCAAATAATTTTTAATGATCTTCCGCTTACTAAACGTTCTTTCAACGCTAGCCACCATTACCACAAAGTATACGTATTCTTTGTGCCATTACTGGTAAGGTAAAAAAGAGCAGAAACATAATATAAACATCTGAAAAATTTCTCTCCATAAATCCATACTTGTCCATTAGCATTTGGAGTAGGCTGCGAACCGACATATCTTTCTTAATTTCGGGCTTAATCAAGTTTTTAATTCAGATATCACGTGCACAAAATATCAGACTTTTGTTTATAAAAAAAATTATCTCCCATTTTCAGCTCTTTAGCGGCGCGGCGGATTATTGTTATATTGGGTTTATATTAATCCTCGAAAAAGGAAAAGTTAGGTATAACTTTCTATATAAAGGTTGTATCCTGCCCCGGATTAAGGGGGGCTATGGAGACTGAAGCCCCGAGCTCCGGCATCCAGGAGCCCCGTATGATTGAGCATCTCTCTGAAAAATACCTGCAAAACACATTTATTTAGGGGGCTCCTTAAAACCTGAATTTAGCCCCGTGCCTCCTCAAACCTTAATCCGGGGCTGGTTGTATTCAGGTTAAAAATAAAACGGTTTTTTCAAAAATGTTACTTACATTACAAAGACCTGCGTTTTACGATTCGAGATACCCAAAGCTCTGAAGTACGTAATAAATCGATCTGAAAACTTTTCTAGGTTGCCTGAAATTTGGTTTGGAAGTGTAGGAGGCCCCTTCGGGGCCCCTTATGCTTCAGGGCCGGACACTCTCGCCCCATTCTAGTTACGCCTTGATTGCACACTAAGTGTTTTGTTTAAAATAAATATTAAATAGCACACAAGCCAGGTCCCCCCTAGGCCCCTCCCAGGTCAGATAGCTAGTTACGGCGGTGGTTCGAAATTTATTTGGATTTCAGCTCTTGGTTTCCAACACACCATCAAATTTTTATAAATAAAATCATGTTTTAAATTAGCATTCGATTTCTCCAAAACCCGGCGCACAGAGGGGCCAATCCGTCTAAAAGTGGAAGAAACTAAAAAAACAGAAATACTCATATACAATATGTGGGACTCAAATTATGTAGGTAACAAGTGGGCTCTGAAAATGCTGGTGATTATTTCCACTTGTTTTTTAGTATAACGTATATTTGACACGTCGAAAAGCGTCCATTTAATTTTTGTTATAATCAAATGAGTTATGAAATAATTTTGTCAACCAAATACGGACATACCATTAATAATAACATTAATGATACAGACCGAATTAAAGATACCTTTTTAAATGTTGGTTTGTCAATGATGTTCAGAAACTATATTTGCGAACGCACTTTTTTAAGGCTTGGTTTAATTAAAAGTACAATGATTCACGAAAGACTCAATCGTGTGTCACTGATGAGCACCTATCTATGGAGCATAGCGTGCTTAAAGAAATTCACTTTGAAGAAGTGATAAATTAATTTGCCAAAAAAAAAACAGCCAGTGTAAATATGATTTGCGTGTCGATGTGTGTCTAGATTAAGATTTAAGATTTTTCTCTTTCCAGACTAAGTATTATTTTTTTAAATTTTTTGTTTTAATCTATTTTTAAGCTAAGGTCAACCCAAACTTTATCTTTATATTTTAAAAAAATGGTAAAAGGGCTCCCAAGATCAGAAGTGCCGGGGGCCACAATATGGTGAAAGACAGCCTTGCCATCGAGATTGATTTTGATCGTGTGAAGTCGGTGAGAGCAATGCCGTACCCAATTAAAGTGTGCGTTAAAAGAGATTTTCGAGTAACACAAATAAGACAAAAAAATTGCAAAATACACAAATTTTTATAAAAAAAATTTAATCCCGCCCTGAAATTTTTTCCTGTGTACTGCCCTGGTGAGAACAGCCCTAAAATTTCACAGCATCCCTGGTGGGGATCGAACCCACGACCTTTGGATTAGAAGTCCAACGCGCTATCCTCTGCGCTACAGGGACTGACGACTAATTTTCTCTGGCGATCGTTAGTACGCTAAGGGGCGAATGTATAGAAAAACCTTGATCGCTGCACAGTGGAACAAGATCTTCCGTAAGCTTATATGTAAAGCACTTTTTGTGCTTTAAGCTGAAAGTTATCCTTAAAAAAATAAACGTATTTTGATTTAAAAAATAGAAATGGAAAGAGAAAATTTTTCTTCTCTTCCAAGTTATATTTAAAACTGCTCAATTAAGAACAAATATATATTTTCGCACAGTGTTCCATGTTGTCAGTTTCGCGTCCAATTTGGAACAATGCTGTTTTTTTAAAACAATATGATTGGTAGGCATAAATAGGTCACTATTGGTTTTTATTGCCTACCCCACCATACATGTGTTAAAATAAAAAAATAACCAAATGTATAGAGCTCTGAATAGGGCAGTAAAATTAAAATTAAAAGTGTTCCAAGAGAGCCAGAATTACGGTACTTACTTTATGGTCGCAAACGTGTATTCGACTGCAAAAAGAAAACCCACAGAATGAGATCAAATCAATGCGAATCAAATATGAAAAATGTAAATTTTTTTTGACAAAATTAAAAATAATATTTGACAAAAGTGCAAAAAATTTTTTTTAAAAATATTTATATTTTTTTAAGATTGTTTATGCAGACCCGGAGAAACCAATTTGGTTACTACTATAAAATATCACATACCATGTAATGTGTAGGAAAAACAATGCAAAATGAGTCAAAAAGAATTTTATAAAAAACTGTTTTTATTTATTTTACACTTTCCTGCCCACCCGAACAGAAAACATGGATGTTGTGGTACTCCCTCTTGGTACCAAATCCGGTTCCTATAGGTGGGCGAAAACAGTGTCAAAAAGAATAAAACTCGATTTTTCAAAATCCTTTTTACTAAAAATATTACTAAATCTAGTTCTTATGGGTGGTACGGTTTTTTCAGAAATTCGTTTTGACAAATTTTTCATTTAGTTGACTGCCTTCCTGAAGCTCACCCCGCATGCGAATTACACATAACATAGAACTTCTGGTATTCCATCTTGGTAACAAATTTGGTTTTTCTGGGTGTGCGGGAACAGTGTCGGAAAAAATAAAAACAGTTTTTTATAAAATTATTTTTGACTCATTTTTCATTTATTTCACTTCATCTTGCTATCAAATCAGATTCTTCTGGGTGGGCGGGAACCGGGAACAGTGTCGAAAAAAATAAAAACAGTTTGTTTTGAAATTCTTTATTTATTTAACTGCCTTCCTGCAGCTGACCACGCATGCGCATTACACATAACATGGATGTTGTAGTACTTCATGTTGACATCAAATCTGGTTCTTCTGTCTGGGCGATGGCCGGGAGAAGTGTCGGAAAAATAAAAACCTTCCTGCAGCTAACCACACAGGCGCTTTACACAAAACATAGGTGTTGTACTTCATATTGATATCAAATCTGGTTCTTCTGGGTGTTTTTGACTCATTTTTGGACTGCCTTCCTGCAGCTGACCACGCACGCGCATTAGACATAACATAGATCTTGTAATGCTTCATCTTGGTACCAAATCTAGTTCATCCGGGTGGTCGGGAACAGTGTCAAAAAACATTTTTTTTGTGAAATTCTTTTTGACTCATTGTTGAATTATTTGACTTCCATCCTGTAGCTGACCACGCATGCGCATTACAGATAACATAGGTATTGTTTGTAGTACTCCATCTCGGTATTAAATCTGGTTCTTCTGTGTAGGCGGCAACACTGTCGGAAAAATTTTTAAAAAATTTGTGAAATTCTTTTATACTGATTTTTTATTTATTTGACTCCCTTCCTGCAGCTGACCCAAGCGCATTACAGATAACATAGATGTTATAATACTTCATCTTGGTATCAAATTTGGTTCTCCTGGGTGGGCGGGAAAAATGTGGAAAAAAGTAAAAACAGTTTTTACCCAACTGCAGCAAGGCGAAAGGAAGGGTAATGTTTTTCGCTTGGGATATGTATGTATGTAAGTATGTATGTATGTAAATATTTATGTTTGTGTCGCACTAGCGGCTAAACGGCTAAACCGATTGTGACGAAAAAGGTGTTGTTGAATTGCTACTGATCCCGAAGGTACTATGGGCTAAATTTTTTTAAACAAGAGTTTATATGGCGGTCGTCACACGCTATTTTGTCACATGATGTCGGCTTTAAGGCATACAAATTACCTAAATTTCAGGCGATTTTAATGAAATGGCTTTGATAACACATTGCAAATGTCCTCTAATTTGCTGTAATTACTTTGTATTGGTTCCTGCTCCCACCTATCTCCAATCCTGTCATTATCCCCACCCTCTTATTATAAAACCATATTCGCATAATTTTTTCAAATATAGGGCGATTTCAAAAATTCTTTCTGGACACGCTTTAAGACTTTTTTTTAACACCATTTTATTAGTTTTTTCCTCCCTTTCCCTCTCCCCTCCTCACCCTTTATTAGTATTAGTTGTAGTTATAACTTTCACAAATGAATCGGTGAGAACAGTACAAGTCCACAATTTGACATTTCGACCTATCATAGCCATTTTGTTTTTAATACCAAGCTGCATCGAATGAGTGTAAAAACAGTACTAATAATTGTAAAGCATTGATTGTAAGAACAGTAGAAGTCCGGACTTGTCAGAGAGTTTTTTTCGTTTTCCCAAAACTGTACCATTTGGACTTTTTGGTACTCTTCTTATTCTCACCGATTCAAATATAGAGCGATTTTAAAAATTCTTTCTACACACGCTTTAACATTTTTTTCAACACAATTTTACTAGTTCCCTCCTCTCTCTCCTCCCCCACCTTCACTCAATGGAAAGTAACGGTAACACTGTTCGCGTCCGTAAAAAATCTGCACGTACTTTTTGGGTAACGCTAAATTAATGATATGCATAGTGCTTTTTATAAGGCTGAATCAGAATTAAACCTAAACGTTGGAAAAAAAATATAATAAAAAAACACCCAACTGCTAAATCTACTTGTAACTACTAGTCGCAGTTGGGTACAAAATTACCCAATCCCTTGATTTGTGAAAATACAATACTGTATAACTTCGTAAGCTTTGGGCATCAAAACTAAAAGTAGAAGCATGTCGTATATTATAGGTATAGGTACCTATTAATTTTGTACCAAACCGACTAGTTGTTATAGTTTTTGCAAAGTCACTTGAATAACTCCTAATACGGGGTTCTATCGATTTCATGAAATTTTGCTTCATTCTGCTCTTCAAAAGTTATCCAAATTCATAAAAAATCTTCCTGTTATAATTTCAACTCTACCGACAGAGAAGAGGTCCGGCTCTTTACGGTCTGACCACAAAGTATTTGTTTTCCGACCGACCGAGCCCAGGTGGATGGACTGCACTTGATTGGCAGATTTTTTTGAGGTGCGCTTTTAATTGCTTTCAGGTGTTCTTTTCGAGACCCCTTTAGTCGGCAGTATGCAGAGTTAGAAAATAAATCAGTGTCGTTTCTGTAGGTGTAGTGGACAGTTTTATTATCTATTTTTATTTATTTAGTTTACGCCATAATTAAATGAAATAATTTTCATGAGTATATCCACCACCGCCCATGTCACTTTCTTTAAAGGATATGCCGATGGTCGGCTTTTATCTTTGTTCAACTGACGTTGCAAAAACTATACAAGTAGATTTAGCAGTTGTTGTTTATTTTTTTATATCATCCAAAAATAGAAAGTTTCATAAATAAAATCACCACTGTTAAAAATACTCTGCCAATATATGGGCCCCTAAGCTCACACTAGGTACTATAGTTATAGTGTACGTGTGAGCTAATATAACTAAAAACTGAAATATATTTTATTTAACTCCAGACTAAATTACCTTTTGTTTGATACCACACAAGCCATGTTTTGACTTAAACTCAAATTTTTTAAATCTACCCCCACCCTTAAAAAAACAAAAAACTAAAATGTATTTTGTTAAACTCCGGACTCAATTACCTTTCGTTTGATATCACACACGCCATATTTTCACTTAAACTCTAATTTTTAAAATATACCCCCACCCTTTTTTTAAAAATAAATTAAAATTTATTTTGTTTAACTGCAGACTCAATTACCTTTCGTTTGATATCACACACGCCATATTTTCACGTAAACTCTAATTTTTGAAATCTACCCCCACCCTTTTATTTGGTTTCTGTTCGGTGGATTTTGTTCATTTTTAAATGGGACCATCTCGACCCAAGACCCAGCCTAGGTACCAAATTTCATTAAAATCGGCCAAGCGGTTTTTGAGTTATGCGCGTTGGTCGTTACAGACATACAGACAGACAGACAGACAGACAGACAGACATACAGACAGACAGACAGACGGCGCAACAAAAAAGTTTCAAAATCATCTGAAACGCAAAGATATATAAAATTTTTTGAAATCGGAGCAACTTTTTTTTTCTCGAAAAAATTAGGATCACCATAGCTCACACTACTATAGTATAGTATATGTGTGAGCTAAAATATTTTTCAATAGTTGGTTATTTTGAGGTAAATATGGGCCTTTTTTAGGGAACTGACTATTCGGCGCCGCCCATTTGGCGTCAGCAAAGTGAAAATCGCACTTTTGGAAACCAACAACTTGACAGCATCTAGAAACATTATTATAACTTGCATAAAACCTAAATACACACACACACACACACAACCTTAGTTTAAAAAGGGTCGAAGGTTGCACCTTAAAACATAAAATAATTAAACTTAAGTAGGTACGCAAGAAAGTGCTAGAACAAAAGATCGAAAACAGTTTGCTAAATTACGATTTATATTTAAGTATTTTAAGCTTAGTGGTGACATTTTCTTTGAAGTCGTCGTGATCGTCCCAAAACGTAGTTACAGAGCAAGGCAAGCAAATAAATCTAATGCAAAGACACAATTATTGAGGAGGTGGCCAACTATTTTAACAACACCTAAGCAATGAACGTATGCTATTATTAAGACAAACACAATTCAAACAATTCAAAACAAAAAAGCGCTAAAACGTCTCCAAAAATAAAGGCTATAAATCTGCCTTTAGTTGGTTTTTTTGTCCTTCCTTCTCTATAATTACAGAATCGAACAAATTCTTGAATGACAAATATACATTTAAGATCCATAGCAGGGACGGTCAGATATTCAAAAAGGAGGAAAAGTTAATTAAAAAGGGAGGGGGGGCAAACCAAGTTATATAGGATAAAAATATATTCCAGTAAGTTACACATGTGGTTTTTTTTAAAAAATTATTATACTTTGCGTCTATAATTCATTACATTCCATTACTGGTGTTCGATATATTTTTCATGTTTTTAAAACGTCCCAAGAATGATGTTTTAAAAAACTGTGAACGTCACTGGAACGTTTACTAAACGTCCCCAAGTTTTGCAAAAGGTATGAAAAATTTAATTTGACAAAAACAAACGTTTTTAAAATGTTTTGAAAATGTTCTGTGGTGACTTTTTAAAAACGTAAAAAAGAACCACGAAAACGTTCCAGGGTTTTGTAGGATATTTTTTTAATGAGCAATATATATTTTTGGAATTTTTTGAAAACCAAGGCAATTTTCCAACTGTTTTTTAGTATATCCTTATAAAATATTATTTTTTAGAAGTATAGCCGTTATTTTTTTTAGTCCGCTTCATTTTTCTTTACACAGAGGCATAATTAATATAAAAGACGTTATTTTCAAGCATCAATTTCGATAACCCTGCCGCGTTATTCGCATACCCGAGTCGCGTCTTCCAAAGCAGATATTCTATGGACAACTGATGGAGGGAAGAAGAGATCAGGGAAGATAACAGAAAAAATACAAGGACGTTCTTAAAAGGAAAATGATGAAATCCCAGACAGACACCAACAACTTCGAGACAGTGGCAATTGATTGAACTGCCTGGCGCCGCGCCGCCTGGTCCATGAAGGATCAAACATTTGAACAGGAGCGACGGGCTAGAGATACAGAAGAGAGACCGCAGAAAGGAACGAGAAAATCGAGAGAGGAACGGTCAAGCTATCGCAGAAAATAGGGTGGGCGGAAAAAAAAACCGGACAATTTTTTTTTTCAGAACTCTTGAACTATACCATCGTTTTTAATGGGACAAACTGCACTTGTTAATTAATCAGAGCTTTGACTAGATGTACGTACATCTCAAAATCCAAGATGGCGAACGAAATAAAATTGTACAATTGCTCGTTTATTCTTGTGTTGCGAACATGTTTTAATTATTTTTTTAAATCAATAAAGAAGCTGCATTTTTGGCACGCACGCATCAGCAAAATCGGTTTGGTGGTTCTAAAAAATTATATTTTTGTTTCAACCATTGCTTTGAATATTATACGATTGCCTTGCCAATCATGTCTGCATTTATTTCCCTATAAATTCATTACTATCGCATCGATTTTGATAAAACAAAAAACATCCTAATGAGAATTGAATGCTTTCTAAAGATTATGATCAAAATTTATGGCCATCTTAAAATTTAAGATGACGGACAGAATCATATTTAATTCTTCAAAATGGCGTGTTTATTCTGATTTTCAGATTTTTTTTTAGTTTTTTTTGTTTAGTTTATAGAAAAGCACTATTTCTCGCCCGCACAACGAGGAACAAATTAGTAAAATCGGTGTGGTGGTTCTCAAAAAATCTATTTTTGTTTCAGCCATTGTTTTCAGATTATACGATTGCATTGCTATAATCCTGTCAGCATTAATTTTCTTATAAACTTATTATTACTAAACCGATCTTAGTAAATTAAAAAAAATCGTGGTAAGAATTGATTGTTTTTTAAAGATTTTGGTCGAAATTTGCCGCCATTTTAAAAATTGAGATGTGGTGCGGAATCATCATAAAAAATGTTTTAATCTTTTTTTTAGTTTGTAGAAAAGCCCTACTTTTCTCCCGCATTACGAGGTACAAATTAATAAAATTGGTGTAGTGGTTCTCACAAAAGCTGATTTAGTTTTAACCTCAGCTAAGAAGTCTTTGTTTGTTAATCTAAGGTTTTAACCATTGTTTTACAAATTATACGGTTGCATTGCCAATCCAGCGTGCAATTATTTCTTTATAAATTCATTATTACTCATCCGATTTTAATACGTTAATGTTAACGAGCAATCAATTCTCACTATGTTTTTTTTATTTCACTAAAATCGGTTTAGTAATAACGAATTTATAAGGCAATGAATGCAGACAGGATTGGCAATGCAATCGTATAATCTGTAAAACAATGGTTGAAACAAAAATAGATTTTTTGTGTATGGAGAAAAGTACTGCTTTTCTATAAATAAAAAGACTCAAATATTCTCGGAAAAAATTTTTTTCTCGAAAATAATACCTTTTCTAGCTATTGCTGTGTGGGCTAGGAAGGTAAAATAAATGGATCCATGACGGATTTGATACCTTCCTAGCTAGCCTATTAGCACACTTCAAGTGAAGCCATGACATATTATTACCCTTGAAAACAGTTTTTTTGTAAATATCTCAGGAACTAAAGCCCCTACGAAGTTTTTGGTTATTACACAAATTATTGGGTAAAATGTAGTCTACTATATTTCGAGAACGCCATATTGATGCGATGTTCCATTAAAAAGTTAGCATTTTAAAAAAATTTTAGTTGTCAAAAAACAGACGATATTGCTAAGATAGGTCAAAATACACCCAATTAACACATTTTCGGCGTTATCTAAAAAAAAATTCGTCTCTAGCCATTGCTGCCCGGGCTAGGAAGGTAAAAATTGACCGGTTTTTTTTGGCCCACCCGGTATAGCCATCAAGGTGCGCACAACAGACTATACGACAATCGATACCGCGTGATTCCCTGTGACGATGATAACAACCACTACCTGGACTCAAAAAAGACCAAAAAGTATCTAATGTCTTTGTTGAACATGCTTGCTGGTCAAACCCAGGCCAGAAGTTATTTGTTAGTGTTCATATCCCTATCCAGTAAACATCCTTGTTTTACGGGATTGTCGATTTAGATAACTAGAAAACCTCTTGTTTGGAATCAAAAAAAATATTTTCGTGAATGGTATATAGGTACCTAGTATACAAGTTAGGTATGCTGGTAGTGATCGGGCATCCAATTTTATGGTAGAGGATGACCGCGGATAAGAAAAAGTTAGTCCTTACCGTAAAATGGGGTCGTTTCAAACAAATTTTTAACTTTTTTATTATTACTTATAGACACATAGAACTCCACATTTTCGACGAATAAAAACAGGAGATACCGTGTAACCATACCGCCAAGGGATATGCATGGAGAAAGGAAGGGGTTGAATTCCTTAGCGATGCCACGGTCTGCTATACAGACGGATCAAGGCTAACAGACCTGAATTCAGCCTGCGCAGGAGTATACGTGGAAAGCAAGGGTATTGGAAAAATCTACTCGCCGGGATCAGATGCAACACTCTTTCAGGCGGAGGTTTACGCTATACTGGCGGTAGCATGGGAGGATGAAATTAGGAACGAAACAGAAAAGTGCCTCCGCATCTGCTCAGACAGCCAAGCTGCGCTTAAAGTACTGTGCAAACCAACCATGTCCGCGGGTTTGGTGCGGGAGGGCGCAGATGCACTTTAAGAGATGGTCGGAGTAAGAGAGGTGGAGCTTGTATCGGTCCCAGGCCACATGGGAGTCCCAGGAAACGAGAAAGCGGACGAACTCACCAGGGATGGATCCCGGCAGAAATGCGTCGGGCCAGAGCCTTTCCTGGGACTCACAAGAGGACAAATGAAGCCCTAACAGAGTGGGCCCAGAAAGAGATACAAAAGGAATCGACCAACACAGACAACGCCAGACAGGCGAAGGAGTATGTGACGGGATACTGCAAGTCCCCTAGGGATTGGCTGCTCCGTAGAACACGAAGAGAGGAGGGAGCCATAGTGGGAGTCCTAACAGGACACTGCGTCCGACAAGGACACCTAGCGAAAATGAGAGTGAAGGCCGACGCGACGTGCGAGCGATGCTGGGCCGAGGACGAGACCTCGGCGCATTTCCTCTCATCATGTGAAGCATATAAGGAGGCAAGAGGAGAGGTATTTGAAGAGGAAACCTTTGAGATGGAGGACCTTCTGAATCTGAGGTGGCCCAATATTCTGGCCCTTGTACAGAAGACGGGATTCGTAGTTGCCAGGCCTAGAGCCTACCCCACACTACTACTACTACTACTACCAAGGTGTGTGCTTCCGGCAGCTACACAGAACGAAAAAGGTACATATAAAATCAATGAACGTGACATTAAATTTCAGCCAATGACCGGATAGCATTGATTTAATGTACACAAACATTAATCAATGTTATTCAGTCTTTGACTGAAATAGAAGAAACGGAGGGTGTTATGAAGGAAGGGAAAAGACTATAATTTAGGTAAGGTTTACTTATATCTATATACAATATACATTTATAAAGGGTTATATTAAAAAGAGAAAGCGGGATGTAACATTTGCGCGAAAAGGTTAGGTATCATCGCCTATATCATCCCATGTTTTGTGAAATAACTTAAAGATCACTAACATTTATACAGGAAAACACATATCACTTATAGCGCGTTTCGTTAAAAACGGGTGACGTGACACGACAAATTTACGACAAATTTACGACAATTAATGCATATATTGCGAATATACAATTCTGTGGTAATGCTGATCCGTATCGTGTCCGGAAATAAGAATAGCACCTGGGGGGTTTCATAAGGTCAGGTAATAAAAGAAATGGTAACCTTTGGGATCACACCAATTAACATGGTAAAGAGGGTGCGTTAATCTGATGATTTTCTGAATGGATTCGGTGACCTGGCCATTCAGGAAATCACCACATGGGACAGGGTACATGGAGTGTCTATTTGGAGCTAGCAGCTAGTGCAGGCACATTGTGGCTCTCTGTATCCTATTAATTATGTCAAAATGTGTATGACCCACCAGTTGTCTAAGGCTACAATCATGGCATTATGTGGTATATCATGCTGACTTAGTTTCTGGCCTAAAATATAATTTGAAGTCTACTGGGTTCTATTTACTAGATATTATTTAAATTATTATCTAAGTCGAACACAGTAGGTACGGTGCACAACGGGCCCAGAAAGGCGAGATTTAACTTAGCACTACATCCTGTTTCTGGGAGAACGGGAGGGGGGGGCGCGACAAATTTTTTTTTAAGGTGTTAACTGGTGCTCAACTCAACTTCACTACCACCGTAGAAAAAACTAAAATTTAAAAAAACTAATTTATGGAATAATTGCCAAGGCATTACCACCCCTTTCTAGGAAAACAGTGGCGCGACAAATGTTTTTCTTTCACAACAAATTTCCAATTCTTAGGTTGTAGTGCTAAGTTTAAGGAGGTTAGAAAAGTGATTACACTTTGCGCCGTGGTGTTGAGCTTCATCTAAATTTAAAAATAGAAACTCTCAAACAATAAAAATATTTGCAAAAAGTAGAAGAAAAGAAAGACTCCATAAGCATCACAACCGTGAACCAATTCAAATTCTCTATTGTACTTATTTAACTAATACGAAGAGTCAAGCGAGGGAAACCATTTGAACTAGTGAAAAACTTGGGCACTTCGCTGACTTCTTTCCCGGGATCCTAGAGGGTGTGAATCCGAACCGAACCGAACCGGTTTGGTTCGGTTCGGATTCACACCCTTTAGGATCCCGGAAAAGAAGCCAGGGAAGTTGTTTTTCGACCTTGTATTATCGATCTTTTGTACTTTCGACCTTTTATTCGCCGCCCTAAAAACTTGTATTTGTTACATTAACAAATTAAAGTTTATTCGTGCGTATTACAACATTAAAAGAGCAACTACTTGTAGTTCAAAGGCACCCCACTCGACAGTATAACATGCATGAACATCAAGAAGAACTTATCCGTTGTTTAGAATTATGCATGTAGGTACCTACCTACAGATTGTTGATGTGTCACAAAAAGTAAAGATGTTTGCATGTTTATTAGTTTGCCAAAAAAAAAGTTGTTTTCCGCATAAGCGAAGACTGTTAGAAGTGCCTTGGAAACTTTATTTACAGTTTTTACACAATTTTAAGATTATTGTAGTTAGCTGACACCCAATCGCGTTGCGACGGACACGACAGACATGCGCAAATGCAATCAAGAGTTGACTTTTGTCAAACATAGATTAGGTCATGCGCAGTTGAAAAAATAAGAACGCGATTTTCCTTTCAAGCGATATATGTCCAATGATACAGTAGACAATGACATTTGAGAATGCGACAGTATTCACCATGGCGACCTCTACGGGTGGCAACTTGTACTATGCTTGTTTACCGCAGCGGCAGCTAGAGGTGGCGCTGGCGGCTTTTTTCGTTTTGTTTTTACTTATTGGCTCTGTCCGCTTATTGCAGACAATTTGCCAGCTCAATTCGGTGGACATCAAGATAATCTAATTGGATCACTTGGTGCCCGGAAAAATGATAAGTCATTCACTCTCATATTCGTAATACATCAAGACTACACTACATCTACGCCCTTAACACGGGACCATCCGTTTTACCCCTACCTTCAGTGAATCTGTATTCACAAATGGATAGTACGTTCGAGTTTATACTGGCAGGCATGGGATTCGAACCGACCGACACTAAACCATTAGGGCCAGTGCTTTTACTTGTAAATCTATGAAATACTCTGCCAATCTATGGGCACCTAAGCTCACACTAGGTACTATAGTTATAGTGTACGTGTGAGCTAATATAACTAAAAACTGAAATATATTTTATTGAACTCCAGACTCAATTACCGTTCGTTTGATACCACACAAGCCATGTTTTGACTTAAACTTTAATTTTTCAAATCTACCCCCACCTTTTTTTTTAAAACTAAAATGTATTTTGTTTAACTCCAGACTCAATTACCTTTCGTTTGATATCACACACGCCATATTTCCACATAAACACTAATTTTTTAAATTTACCCCCACCCTTTTTAAAAAAGTAAAATGTATTTTATTTAACTTCAGACGCAATTACCTTTTCGTTTGATATCACACACGCCATATTTTTACATAACCTCTAATTTTTGAAATATACCCCCCACCCTTTTATTTGGCTTGTGTTTGGTGGATTTTGTTCATTTTTAAATGAGACCATCTCGACCCAAAACCCAGCGTAGGTACCAAATTTCATTAAAATCGGGCAAGCGGTCAGACAGACAGACAGACAGACAGACAGACAGACAGACAGACAGACAGACAGACAGACAGACAGACAGACAGACAGACAGACAGACAGACAGACAGACAGACAGACAGACAGACAGACAGACAGACAGACAGACAGACAGACAGACAGACAGACAGACAGACAGACAGACAGACAGACAGACAGACAGACAGACAGACAGACAGACAGACAGACAGACAGACAGACAGACAGACAGACAGACAGACAGACAGACAGACAGACAGACAGACAGACAGACAGACAGACAGACAGACAGACAGACAGACAGACAGACAGACAGACAGACAGACAGACAGACAGACAGACAGACAGACAGACAGACAGACAGACAGACAGACAGACAGACAGACAGACAGACAGACAGACAGACAGACAGACAGACAGACAGACAGACAGACAGACAGACAGACAGACAGACAGACAGACAGACAGACAGACAGACAGACAGACAGACAGACAGACAGACAGACAGACAGACAGACAGACAGACAGACAGACAGACAGACAGACAGACAGACAGACAGACAGACAGACAGACAGACAGACAGACAGACAGACAGACAGACAGACAGACAGACAGACAGACAGACAGACAGACAGACAGACAGACAGACAGACAGACAGACAGACAGACAGACAGACAGACAGACAGACAGACAGACAGACAGACAGACAGACAGACAGACAGACAGACAGACAGACAGACAGACAGACAGACAGACAGACAGACAGACAGACAGACAGACAGACAGACAGACAGACAGACAGACAGACAGACAGACAGACAGACAGACAGACAGACAGACAGACAGACAGACAGACAGACAGACAGACAGACAGACAGACAGACAGACAGACAGACAGACAGACAGACAGACAGACAGACAGACAGACAGACAGACAGACAGACAGACAGACAGACAGACAGACAGACAGACAGACAGACAGACAGACAGACAGACAGACAGACAGACAGACAGACAGACAGACAGACAGACAGACAGACAGACAGACAGACAGACAGACAGACAGACAGACAGACAGACAGACAGACAGACAGACAGACAGACAGACAGACAGACAGACAGACAGACAGACAGACAGACAGACAGACAGACAGACAGACAGACAGACAGACAGACAGACAGACAGACAGACAGACAGACAGACAGACAGACAGACAGACAGACAGACAGACAGACAGACAGACAGACAGACAGACAGACAGACAGACAGACAGACAGACAGACAGACAGACAGACAGACAGACAGACAGACAGACAGACAGACAGACAGACAGACAGACAGACAGACAGACAGACAGACAGACAGACAGACAGACAGACAGACAGACAGACAGACAGACAGACAGACAGACAGACAGACAGACAGACAGACAGACAGACAGACAGACAGACAGACAGACAGACAGACAGACAGACAGACAGACAGACAGACAGACAGACAGACAGACAGACAGACAGACAGACAGACAGACAGACAGACAGACAGACAGACAGACAGACAGACAGACAGACAGACAGACAGACAGACAGACAGACAGACAGACAGACAGACAGACAGACAGACAGTTTCAAAATCATCTGAAGCGCAAAGATATATAAAAATTTTTGAAATCGGAGCAACTTTTTTTTTCTCGAAAAAATTAGGATCACTATAGCTAACACTACTATAGTATAGTAGTAGTGTGAGCTAAAAATGGCGGCCAACGTCCGCTGCCACTATTTGAGCCTGCGGAGTGCCCCGCAGTGGTCGAAGAGTTTTACACCTGGGGCTCTATTCTCGTACTTGAACGATATGATGTGATCATCCACATCGCACGCTTTGGCCAATAGCAAATTCTGAGTGGCCGCCCGTTGTACGAAATGGCTTGTCTCGACCAATGGCATAGGCGCCCGCTCTTCACAGTTAGTGAATTTTACGCGTTTGGAGTGAAATCTGTTCTCCTACCCTGTACCTACAGAATGTTTCTCGGTCGGATTGTAAGAGAAGCTTCTGCAGTGGGGGTCTTTTCGCATAGCATGTGACGGCTCGGAGCTAATTCAAAGCCTAATAGACCATCAAAACTTTCTGTGAAAACAATCAAAGAACAAAAAAACTTCAAGGCTCTTTGAGCCATTTTTAAACGCTAAAGGGAGGTTGTGGGCTTAGCCTTGCGTTACACTCTTTTTCCTAAAAATGCCTTACGAATTTAAGAACTTTTTCACATCACTTAAAATTTGATCTTTGGGACAATGAAGAATCATCCTAATAATTGATCAGTCATAAAACCGTCCGAACCGTACTGTTATCGGACTGTCAGTTTTCCGTTCCATCAGGCCACTTAAACCGGCTTCGGACTTCTCTGAAATCCAAGGTTAGGATTGAATATAGGGGCATTAGAAATGATTGCTCTCTCTCTTTTCTTTGTCTGTGTTTATCATATGTTGCACTGGAAAAATTGTATGTAAAACACACATCTCTAGTTTACAGCATCTGAGATAAAAATATTCCATGAATTACATTAAATTTACATTTGTCTGAGAAAATTCAAAAAACAGTGAATAACCCAAAAAAATTAAAATTTTTGTCAAAATAAATTGAGTTTCACAACCAATTTTAACACGTGACCAAATGCCGGGAAAGCTGCGTAAATATACAAATATTTTTAAATTTCCAAAAAAAACATCTGCAAGCATCTGCTGATTTTTTTCCAAGAGCCTCTTAATTTTTATTACTGCGGAACTGCGGAATGTTGTAGGTATACCTCATGGAAAAAACTATACTGACCATAGGGTAGCTTGCTTAGAAAACTAGTTTAGCAGGTGATTGGATAGGAATAGAAACATAAGGGTTTGTGTGAGCTAAAAGTTAAAAGAAGGGGGGTAACACTGGATGTGAAATTTTACACCAGATTTGGCGGAAGAACAGTCGACTTCGCTTTAAGGCATTGACATTCAGGTCATTAACTATAGGTATATACCTACCAAAGTACAAGCTACAAAATGTGATTTTCCCAACATTATAGAAGTATGACGATCTCCATTTCCTAAAAACGAATAAAATCACAAAAACTTTGTGAATAGTAAGGCTTTCTATAATAGGTAGGTAATTTCACAAATATTTTGTAAAAATCAAATTACAAAATACAAATAAATAACTATATACAGGGTGAGGAAAAAGTACCGGGAATCCTAAATATCTCGATAACTAAGAGTTATTTGCAAAAATGGTCTAAATAAAAGTTTTAGGATTGAATTTGTTCTATTTGGTCGTGACATTGACATTGACGTATCTGTAGAACCAAATAGAACAAATTCAATCCTAAAACTTTTATTTATACCATTTTTGCTAATAACTCTTAGTTATCGAGATATTTAGGGGTCCCGGTACTTTTTCCTCACCTTGTATAAATTTCACATAAAACGTGTGATATTAGAAAAAATAAATATTTTTTCACAAGTTTCGCCCAAAAATATGTGCCAATGCAAGTTCGTTTCAATTTTGGTGTATTTAGTTTATTAGGCAGTCTGTAGTGGTTTATAGTTGTGAATATAAATTAAATGAATGTAATTTTAACTGCATTTTAGAGAACGAAAATTAAAAATATATTATGATAATCCTATGTAATTGTGTAATCCTTTCTGTGTGCAACTTTAATTTCGTGCTCTCAAATTCATACGTTGCCTTCGATCTATCTTTACGCGAGACAACCAAACCTACCCTTTCTTTTAGTCACGTGACTTTGAATGTTACTCTCTCGCATATGATCACATGCCTGAAGTAAATCGATCACTACCCAAACAGCAATCGGTTTTTGACAGTTATTTGGTCGTTCCATTTAACCAAAACCGTTTTAAAACAGTTCTCGTACTGCAGAATTGCGCGAGCTTTGGGATTTTTCGGACAGTTTTATGACTGTCGAACGGGATGATGGAACACTGCAAAAATATTTTAAGACTGAATTTAAATTTGACATGTTTCTTTAGTCTATCGATGGTTCAGTACATCGATGCTTCAGTCTCTTATTTTGGTAATTGGCACTTTTAGCAGAGAAGAGCCACCAACTTTAGCTAGATAGCCATAACCGTTTTATGCAGGTGCCTCGGCATTCTAAGCCATTTTTCAGAGAACACCACTCTGAAATACCTTTCTCGAAAGATATATCGCAAAGACCGTCGAAGAACACTTTTTGTCGGTCAACCCCGCCATGCTTAATAAATACTGAATTGCGCTGCTATCAAAAGAAACTTCGCATAACTTATTAAAATGCTTGGCATGCACGGTTAATAATATATAGCCTTTGGTCAACCTTATACATTTTATAAAGGATTATTTCTGTTCGTTCTAAACGGAAGCGGACTTGTACCAGCCAATTGAGATCGGTATTGGCTAAATGCACCCAGGGCTATGCAAAAACGGCCAATTACTGACCCCCCGTTGGCTGGAGGTAGTCCGTCGTGCGTGTGATCTTCACGGACAGATAGCATTCACCTCTGATCACGACTACCACGTCAATTCCATTGGGTTATCAGTTTCAATTTTCCACGGTACAAAACTTTTACTACTAAAACGTTCGCACATAGCTTACTGCTCAGATATATCTCTATTGCGTTTACTAGCTTGACCTCTTAAGATAGGATTCATAACTTTAATCTAGAGGCCCTTTTGCACACTGACGGTTCTACGGGGGGGTTTAAAGGGGGTCATTACCCCCCTCCAGAGCCTGAAAAACAAATATGTAAAGTATAAAGAGTGGTGGCTTCTACAGATAGGCTAAAGGCTGAAAAAAGAATATTTTTGTTGACTTGCTTTATCAAAAAGCCGAAAATAAGCGCACAGGAAATATCCGCGCAGGAAAAAAAATGTACTGGGAAAAAATTGCGCTTAGAAGAAAAACTTATATTATTAACATCGGCATACAAAATAAAAAAGTGGTAGGTTCATTTGACCAGAACTACCTATCTATATGTCTTTCGATGTGTCAAATACACCTTTAAAATTTCGAGTAAATTGCGAGAAATTAAACAAAATATTGTATTAAGCATACATGATAACAAAAATGATGCATTTTCATACAAAGCCAACAAATAAGTTATTTACATTAGACTAAGTCAGTAACTTAAATCACAAAAAAATATTAAAACCAATAAACTCAAAATTTTGGGGTGTACGGTTAAAACTAATCACGAATTCGGCTTCAGCACACCGGAAAACTTATACCTAGATAGGTTAGCAGTGGCGCACCCAGAAATAAGTCTGGGGGGGGGGGCGAGGCTTCATGATGTCGTATTTCATGCTATTTTTTGTGTTTATTCATAAAATGTGTGAAAAATATCTAAAAAAATCTTAGGCTTGTGCCCCCCTGGGTGCGCCCATGGGTTACTCTTGTGAAATGTAGAGACCACTTTTTTATTTTGTTTAAAACTCTAAAAAAATTTAAAAATATCAAAATTTTTCAAAACTTAAATATTACGTATTAATTTTTTTTTTTAAATTTAAATATTTTATCAATATTTTATTGTATCTTCCCTTTTTTGTGGGCAAAATTGAAATGATCAAGTAACCTAACCTGTTACTTTTTTTACATGAAACATTCTAATTCTAGAAACTTAATTTATTTCATTGCATGATTTTTTTATTAGTCAAACTGTTCATTTTATGATTTCCCTGTGTGCTGTTTTACAGGGTTCGCATTTTCTCGAGTGCGCTTTTTTCGGTGTCGCTTTTTCTGCGCGCGCTCTTTTCCGAATTCTTATTTAAGGTCACCGCTTTACCATTACCCCTCCACACTTTGGGTGCATGTGCGTACGTAGCTTGAAACTTAGGGAGGGCAAATGCAAAAAGTTAAAAGTAACATGAGTATTTATTGAAATGTACAAATAAAAAGAAAACGAACATATCTACACATCAGTTTTCTAAATCTTAACCTAATGTAACCTTACAGTAAAACTAAACTTCTGGGATCTTCAGCAAATCTGCTTAAAACCTCTTCTTCTACTTGTTTATTTTTTTCTGAAACTAATTTCCGGTGTACACTCAGCATGCACAAATCGCTTAATCTATCCTCTGAAAAGATCGTTCTACGGTACTACATATCAATGCTGGCAAAATATAGAGCAGGTTTTGTTGATGAAAAAAAGTTCGCTTGGTTTACAACTTTTTAACTCTTCTTTATTAATTTTTTTGTCTCTACACAAGTTTTGCCATTTGGCTTTATTGTAAAGTTGGTCTAAATGATAAAATTGTGAAAATTGTTTATTGCGCATATGCGCATGAAGGACATGTCCAGCGTAACAAACGGATGTAGTGCCAATAGGTCGAAGGCTGATAGGTTTAAAGACATTAGGCTCCAAACAAGGTATTAATAAAGATTTTTCCAGTGCTCTGATGGGTTAATTGCTGGAACGTTTATACGATTTTACTGTCGCCCAACTATCCTTGGCACCTGTAACTCTATTCCAAGGTTTTTGCCGCAGCTAACGATAAAGACCGACCATGGCGCGTTATAAGCAAGTCGGCGGTCACGTGATCTTAGGAGTCCCAGAATTCTTATTGTATTGCTTAATATATTATGTTTTTACACAATTTAAATAAATTAACAAAAAATTTTTGTTCTTTTATAGGCAATAATTGAAAAAAATATTTTGCTGATATATGTGTTTATTATGGATAAAAGAACTGAATCTATAAAATACAAAATTATACAAAATTTGCACTCTAATATCTTCAGGTACATATATTAGCTACATAATATCGTTAGTAACTTCAAATCTATACAAGTCTTTCAAAATTGGACATATCAAACCTAAGCTTTTAGTTTTTTAATTTTTCTTTGAGTGTCATTATCTTTTTCTGAGTTCTTATTCAAAGATTTATTAGCAGACACTGAATCCTTGTGCTTTTTAATAAAATTATTTAAAAAAACTTAATAATAGTTTCTTGGACATCCTTGCTATCTTCTAATCCTAATCGAAGTGCTGCTGCAACATATTTTTTTCATTGAAAATTTTTAGTGCTAATTTTACATTTTGTTTTTAAATATTTGTCGGATACAAAGCTTTATAGTTCAAAATGTCTATATTTAACTAAAGAATTTTTTTCTTTTTCATAAAGTTGTTCAAAAAGTTTAAAATTTGCGTTAAAATATTTGATTTTCTGAATGTCTCTTTCGGAGTGATTTGCCTCAAATTCCGGAAACTTAAATAAACTATTTTTCACTCTATTGCTTGTCCAGTTATTCCTGACACATTTTAAAATGTGTACAACATCGAATATAAAAAATAATTTTCTTGAAGGATCGAAAGGGTGAGTTATGCAAGGCTCCAAAGTCTTACTAACTGTAAAAAGTTGAAAAGCTTTTCGATTAACAGCATTATTGTCAGAAACTATAGATATAATTTGAAAACCTATAGCTTCAACTTTTTTAATAAAATCTCTGAGAAAAGCTTTTAAAGGCTTAGCTGTCAATGTACTTATGGGAGTTGTGCAACATAATCTTTATATTATGAAGTTAAACTTGAAATCATGAAGACTTGAGCGGTTTTAGCAGCCTTGCAGGGATCATTGCTACTACTGCCTAATATATTACCAGCTTTAAAGTTTTACTCAGGTTTAATATATATTTCATCAATGTGTAAGTTAACTACCAACTCATGTTCTTTTAAAAGCTGTATCTTACTTTTTAAATATTGCACACTACCAGAGAGATTACTATCTGTTAACGATATTTTACAAATAAGTTTTTTAATATTGCGAAGGTGCGGTAGATATTGCTTCGTCCCGGCGTTTAGTTTTAAGATATAAAATTTAGAGACATTTATCTAAATTAGAATGCTTTTTATTTTCTTTTTTTTTGCTAGAGTTATGCTAAAACTTTATACTTAAAGTTACTTTTATTTCTTGGTTTAAACTAATTTAGTTACTAAGATATGCCTTGCCTACAAAAAGGGTAAAAATTTGAATTTGCGCGGTGAATTATATGCTCAAGAATGCATTGACTTTACTTTATTATTTTTGCTTTTTCTACCTTGAGTATATCCATTTTCCATCCTTTTTTAATTTAAGTTTTTTTTCCTAATTTTATACATACCTTTTTACTGCTATATTGCTACATACAGCAGTGCTCCAAAGTCCGTCTTGCTATACGGAGCTCATGCGAATATTTGGGGTACTCTCCATACCAGTGATATATATTGATCGCCAAGTGAAATCACATGCGTGTTTTTTAAGACCACGGTCGTGTATAAACATTTTATGGATTGCTTTGATGTGCTACTGCTACTACTTTGATTGGAATTATTTGGATTCGACTGTGCAGTTGTCCATGTACCAAGTTCCTTTCATCCAAGGGTAAGTCAAAGTGTTTTTGAGCTGCGTTTCTTTACATTTTTTACTTATTCCCTATGCTACTATTCCTAACTAAAAACACAAATGTGTAACCTAAGAGTGGGAACTATTGGACTGGAGATCCCTATTGCTACAGTTCGGTTGGTTTGTTGACTTTTTCATGCGAAAGACGTCTCAACCGACCATTTTTTGGTCCTTCGAGCCGGATTTCCCGTTCTGCGTAATAGGTGCTCTCAGAGTTGCATAATTGTGTTTGAAGTTAGGACTTTACTTTGCGTCTTTTTGAGACAAGGCATATCTTAGGTTTTACATTTTATCTACGGTGTGTCTATTGTACGTTGCACGTACCAACTTGCATTGCATTTTTTATTTGTGCAATATACAAATTGCATACAAATTTTGAAAAATTTATTTTTTTTTTCAAAATTAAAATTTATTGCGCTGTCGATGTATGTAAGAAACTCTTATCAGTTGCTAAATTTTTTGTGCATATTTATTAGCATTTATACTTTTTGCTAAAAACTTGCTGTTCTTTACTCGATATTTGCTAAAAGCCGCTGGCCTTTTAATATTGCTTTGAATCTTGGTTTACGAGGGAATTTGAAAAGTAGTACGATATATTTTTTAAATTTGCTTCCCTTATTAACTATTGCTTTGCTTTGCACTTTAACTTTTTAAAATGGTAAACGATACCGAAAAAAAGGTAAGCTCGGCTAAGGCCTTGCGTCAGACTGCAATCAATCAGTTGAGTGTGCTTGAACACTATGCCAATCAGGCGAAAACAAATCCAGCTGCTCACACAAGGTTTAAAGTTAACTTTAAAAAACTTTCTTCTTGTTGTAAGAGCTTTGAAAAGCATCATAATGCTTTACTGATCTTGATTTCAGACGATTCTGAAGCTCTGGAAGCTCAGAATAAAATACAAAAAGATTTTTTGGATAGATGCGTAGAGGTTGAGGCTTTGCACTATGATTTATTTGAGGTGGAGGCTGAAGAAATAAATCGAAGCCACAATGAGGTAAATAATCAAACAATTATTTTTCCGGAACCAGAATTTTCTCTTCCCAAGTTAAATGTCCCTCCTTTTTCGGGCGATGTTGAGGAGTTTCCGAGCTTTATTGAGATTTACAATGCGGTTGTACATACGCGTAAGAGCTCGGACATTGAGAAGTTTAAATATTTACGTACGATTTTAAGAGGCCCTGCTTTAAATTTAATTAAAAATATACCTCTTGAAGGAAATAATTATTTACTTTGCTACGATACGCTGATTTCCAGATATGACAATAAGCGCTTGCGTGCGGTTTCTTACTGGAAATCTATCGAAAACTCACCTCGGCTATCCAATGATGACGTTTTAGAATTGCGAAAAATGCTAGATACGTTCAAGGAAAACCTTGATTGCTTAAAAAATATGGGATATGCGACCCATAGTTGGTGCTTTATTACTGCGAACATGCTTTTGGATCGATTAGATCCCGGAACGCGTAAGTTATTTGAACAAAATCACGCTTCTAATTTAATGCCAAAATACGAAGATATTTACAAATTTTTAGAGCAACATTGCACGTCTCTTGAATCTTTATATTTGTCTATGAAACAAAATAATGTTCAAAACTCACGACCAGGGAACTTCTCGAGATCCCCCCGTAATCCACGAAATAAAACAGTTTTACTTGCAAACAGACAGTCACAAAAAACTCCAAATTCCAAACAAAACACGTGTTTCTACTGCAAAGCAAAAAATACACATCTGATTTTTAGCTGTGAATCTTTTTTAGTGAAACCAATTCAAGAACGCATTGATTTTATTAGAAATAATAAGGGATGCACCAACTGCATGGCTAGTTTTCATCAAGTAAACTCGTGCACTTCACAAAAAAGATGTAGATTTTGTTTTTTAAATCACCACAGTCTTTTATGCCTAAAAAATAACTCCCCAGCTTCGGTGATTGCTTCTTCTTCTGTGACGTCTAGTGGATCACAAACTAACCCCGTAGAAAATCAAATTACTGAATAAATCTATTCACGCGGGTACTGTGCTTGGCGACTATGACACGTTGCTTTGCACTGCTTTGCTGCACATCCGTGATGCATACGGAAATTGGCACGAAATACGCGCCATCTTGGATAATGGCGCCATGTGCTCCTTTATAACGAAAAAATGTGCGAATGCACTCGGACTTCCTAAATCCAACATTTCGCTTAATGTAAATGGTTTAGGAGATATGTCTACTACGGCGCGTCATGCGGTGCATTGTAAAATTGCTGCTATCGATAATAAATCGAAAATTTTTAGTCTAGAACCTGTATTAATAGACCAAGTTTGCGATAAAATGCCAAGTGTATCTTTTAACCAAAATTCTTTGCACTACTTAACTGGTCTAAAATTAGCTGATCCCAGTTGGTATAATCAAGCTGGAATTCAGCTTCTTATTGGCGCGGACCTTTATGGATCACTTTTAGAGGAAGGTAGACTTTATTTCGGTCCAGACACCCCCTCTTGTATTAATACAGTCTTCGGATGGACTTTGCTCGGAAAAATGCCTCTGCAAAATGCTGCTTTTGCATCAAAAAGTATTTCTACTTTTATGGCAACTATTTCCACTCCTGATTTAAATAATACCTTGCAAAAATTCTGGGAGTTGGAAGAGGTTCCTACGGTGGAGAAAAATTCACCTTCAGATATTTTTTGCGAAAAATATTTTGAAAAAACTACTATACGCGATGTGGACGGTAAATACACCGTTTCGTTGCCTTTTAAAATCAATCCCGTTGATTTCGGCGATACCCGAACCCTTGCTTTGCGTCGGTTGTACTCGCTTGAAAAACGTTTGCTAAATGATAAAAAATTATTTACTTCTTACTCACAAGTAATGCAAGAATACTTGGATATGGGTCACATGCGTGCAGTTTCACCCCCGAATAACTCAGAAATTCATGAATATTTTTATATTGCTCACCATGCGGTTATAAAAGAAAGCTCGAGTAGCACGCCTGTTCGTCTTGTCTTTGACGCATCGAGTCATTCTTTAAATAAGTCTAGCCTAAATCAAGCCCTTCACACGGGTCCTAAACTACAAGGAGATTTAGTTAAAATTTTGCTTAATTTTCGGCTACATAAATATTGTTTTGTTAGCGATATTTCTAAAATGTACAGAATGATAAATGTGGAGGAAAATCAACATAAATACCAACGAATTTTATGGCGTTTTAATTCTGAAGAATCGGTGCAAGATTACGAATTGGAAACTTTGACTTTCGGGGTAGACTGTTCTCCATATTTAGCAATTCGAACCTTGCTTAAATTAGCCGATGATTATCAAGACTTACCGTTGGCTTCTGCGATTTTAAAGGACAGCGTATATATAGACGACTGCGTAGTAAGTTGCAATGATTTTGATCAAATCATGCTTATGAAAAATCAATTAATTGAGTTATTAGGGCGAGGTGGATTTGAACTGAAAAAATGGGCATCAAACGAACCCAAATTGCTTGCAGACTTGCCTGCAACCCACATACAAACCAAAGACTTTTCTTTGGATCGAGAGGATGCAAACTCTCTAAAAATTTTAGGCTTGAGGTGGAACCCTCAAAGTGATAACTTTTTTTATTCTTTTAATTATAATACAAAAATTTGCACTAAGCGTAATTTGCTTAGTACCCTTGCGAAATGCTTTGACCCTTTAGGTTTTCTTACACCGGTTACGTTTTTTGCAAAAAATTTAATCCAGTACTTATGGTTTATAAAGTTAGATTGGGATCAGTTAGCACCCCCGGAAATAATTTCCAAGTGGAAAAAATACGAGGAAGAACTCAAATTATTTTCTGATTTTTATATCCCAAGAATGATTGATCTCTCTAATTTTCAATTTTGTCAAATTGTTGGATTTAGCGATGCATCCGAGCGCGGTATGTGTGCGGCGGTGTATTTTCGTATTGTTTATCAAAACGGAGATATTAAAACGTATTTTGTGTGCGCAAAATCGAAAGTCGCTCCCATAAAAAGAATCAGTATTCCCCGTTTGGAGCTCTGTGCGGCAGTTTTGCTAGCTAAACTCATTCAATTTATTCAAAATACTTTTGCTAATAAAATTGCTTTTCAAAATACCATTGCTTTTACGGATAGTATGGTTGCGCTCTCTTGGATCAAAGGATCACCACATGCGTGGCGCACTTTTGTATCCAACCGAGTCACATACATACAAGAAAAAATTCAGCCTTGCGATTGGAACCATGTTCCTTCTGAATTAAATGCCGCGGACCCCGGGTCACGTGGTCTATTGCCTGCAGATTTAATTAACTGTTCCCTTTGGTGGCAAGGACCCGAGTTCCTTTGTAAGCCACAAGAGACATGGGATTTTACTAAAAATAATATTACTACACCCAAAGAAGCTCTCGAAGAGGAGCGAAAATTGGTGTTTGCTGCAACAATTGAACCAAATTTTTTGGATTGTCTGCTTAACAAATTTTCAAATTTTTTGCGTTTAATTAGACTTGTTGCTTTTATACTACGTTTTATTCACAATCTTCGCGCGCGTAAATTTAATAATGAGAAAATTATTATTAATTCTACGTGGTTAATACAATTTGAGTTACAAAAGGCTATATTTGTGCTTATAAAACACGTGCAAAATAAATATTTTCAAAACGAGATTTCTTTACTTGTCGATAATAAACCGTTGCCAAAGGTTTTTAGAAAATTAAATCCGTTTTTGGATCAAAATAATATTTTACGCATTGGCGGAAGATTATGCAATTCGGAATTAGATTATGACAAAAAATTTCCTATACTTTTACCCGGTGATTCTCAATTTACAAAGTTATTGATTGCGCATACTCACGAGAAACATATGCATACCGGCATAAACACGACTTTATTTTTACTTTTTCAAAATTATTGGATTTTTGCAGCTAAAAGGCATATAAGAAAAATAATTTCGCGTTGTTCTACATGCTGGCGCACGCGCCCCAATAATTATCAACCCCCTGTTGGAAATTTGCCAAAATTTCGCGTTTCACAAGCAAAAGCTTTTCAACACGTTGGCGTTGATCTTACGGGAAGTTTTGCTATTACAATGAGCCGCATGCGCGGTGCAAAACGACTTAAGGCTTATGTTGTTCTATTTATTTGCGGTTGTACGAAGGCAGTACACTTAGAAATTGTGTCAGACTTATCGGCAGACGCTTTTATGGCAGCATTCCGACGTTTTATGGCCAGAAGAGGACGCGTGGAAGTAGTCTACTCGGATAACGCGTCAAATTTTACGCTTTCTGCTAAAATGCTTAACGAGATGTTTGCTGAAGTTGCTAATCGCGAATCAATTCGTTGGCACTTCAACCCTCCATCCGCACCCCACATGGGCGGTTTGTGGGAAAGTAACATCAAAAGTGCAAAGTCTCATTTACTACGAGTAATTGGAGAACAAGTGCTTACTTTTGAGGAGCTTTATACTGTGGTTACTCAAGTAGAAGCTATCCTCAACTCTAGGCCTTTGTCTCCAGTCAGCACAGATCCAAATGATTTGACTGCACTGACGCCCGGTCATTTCCTTAGCCTGGAACCACTTACGACTGTTCCAGACCTCGATTTTGACCAAGTGCCTTTAAATAGGCTTTCTCGGTGGCAGTTGCTGCAAAAACTGCATCGCGATTTTTGGCGTAGATGGCACAGAGATTACTTACATACATTGCAACAGCACGCTAAAGTGAATCAAGACAAAATTGATCCCATTGCGATTGATACGATGGTTTTGATCAAAGATGATCAAACCACTCCCTTAAATTGGGTATTGGGACGAGTAGTAGGATTGCACCCTGGTACTGATAATGTAGTAAGAGTTGCTACAGTTAAAACCTCCAAAGGTTTATTCAAGAGGCCTTTGGTGAAATTGTGCCCTCTCCCTAATGCTTAGTTCAGAAAATACCATGCCCTGGGTATTTTCAGGGGGGCCGGAATGCTTCGTCCCAGCGTTTAGTTTTAAGATATAAAATTTAGAGACATTTATCTAAATTAGAATGCTTTTTATTTTCTTTTTTTTTTGCTAGAGTTATGCTAAAACTTTATACTTAAAGTTACTTTTATTTCTTGGTTTAAACTAATTTAGTTACTAAGATATGCCTTGCCTACAAAAAGGGTAAAAATTTGAATTTGCGCGGTGAATTATATGCTCAAGAATGCATTGACTTTACTTTATTATTTTTGCTTTTTCTACCTTGAGTATATCCATTTTCCATCCTTTTTTAATTTAAGTTTTTTTCCTAATTTTATACATACCTTTTTACTGCTATATTGCTACATACAGCAGTGCTCCAAAGTCCGTCTTGCTATACGGAGCTCATGCGAATATTTGGGGTACTCTCCATACCAGTGATATATATTGATCGCCAAGTGAAATCACATGCGTGTTTTTTAAGACCACGGTCGTGTATAAACATTTTATGGATTGCTTTGATGTGCTACTGCTACTACTTTGATTGGAATTATTTGGATTCGACTGTGCAGTTGTCCATGTACCAAGTTCCTTTCATCCAAGGGTAAGTCAAAGTGTTTTTGAGCTGCGTTTCTTTACATTTTTTACTTATTCCCTATGCTACTATTCCTAACTAAAAACACAAATGTGTAACCTAAGAGTGGGAACTATTGGACTGGAGATCCCTATTGCTACAGTTCGGTTGGTTTGTTGACTTTTTCATGCGAAAGACGTCTCGACCGACCAGATATATTACCTTAGTTTTGTAAATTGACATGTATGCACTGGATTACTGGATAAACAAAGATGACGCCAACATTAAAGTGTATCCACAATATCTTCGATTCTCAGGTGACCTTTTCAATAGACCTAATTGTTCAATAAGAAATGACAATTGAACACATTTTTCATCTCACTATCGAAAATGTCACCAAGGATGTCTATTACTTGATCAATCTTATCTTTTACCACTTCTTTCCCGTTTGCAACTTTCATTTCAATAAACTGCATTAGCTCTTCAAGTGTATCGGTGCTGTCCAAAAATAAAACTCCTACTTTTTTTGGCAGTTTGTTTTTTGGTATGGGCACATTGTTAACATTCACAAAAATGACAGATCTCCCTCAACAACTAGAGATGCTAACAGTGATGGATTGTTGTTCAAAAATGTCATCAGGCACACTGTGTCATGTTCTTGGGTTAAAATCCAATTTTTGTTTATTTTAGTATTAGAACAATAAAATTTTGAAATGTCCTCAATATTTGATAAAACTTTTGATTTCTTATGAGCTTGAAGTGTTTCAAGACTTTCTTGTATTGCAGTTTCCATTTGTTGCCTCTCGACATTAGCTAATCGAACAGTAGATACAGGTTCTCTACTTAGGTATTTCGGAACATTTTAAAAAATCGTAGGTACAGCATTTTCTGTTAGTTTGGGTCTTTAAAAATTTTTATCTCTCCATTTACAACACACTTATCAAACCAAATATCCTGCTCGTTAGGAAAATGTTTGATGCAAACTTGTGGACGTTTTAAATTACTTAAATCATTAGGAATTTTTCGCAACCAAATTTCTTGCATTTGTTTATCCACTGGCAAATTAAAAGTTGACACATATTCGGTTTCAGTTTTATAGTTGGACCGACAACCAACGACACTACACCTTCGCGGCATTGTTTATCTTATAGGTATTTTCTTTATAATTTACTCGTTAGCCATTAATTATTTTAACGCCTCCCACGACAGTCTTTTTCGTGGGCTACGTTATTTTAATAACTTTGATAAAATTCACATAAAATTCGGGTCGAATTAAAAAAAAATCGACGTAAACAAACATACCAAAACTAAACACACATGTTTTATAATGACAGCGGGCCGTGAGGCGTTTTTTTGTAAGCCTCCTACGGTCACGTGATATTTCCGCGCCTGGGCCGGTCTTTCTCGTGGGCTGCGGTTTTTGGCATGTGTGCCGGCTTTAGCTAAGATAGTAATGACTTATTCTACAGATTCGCGATGATGTTTAATTAGAACTAATACTCTTTTAATGTGATTTCCACATTGCGACAAATCAAAATTTTTAGATCCAAGATATTGGCCACACGTTCCAAAGTTGTTTTTAAATACAGCAATACTTTTGTATTTTTGAGACCATCGTGTCTCACAAAGAAGTTGAATATTTGAACTATACTTTCTTCGTAAAACTAATTCACGGAAAAAACTAATTATATCCTTCACAGTATATATTATATCGTCAGGAATAAGTGAATCTATTGTATAATATTATGTAGATAGTAATACGTTTAAAGTTCTAACTTGATTGATTGATTGTTTGGAAATTAGGAAATTATTTTCAATATTTAGGGGGGGGGGCAAATGCCCCTCCTTGCCCCTCGCGGCGTACGCCCATGTCTGGGTGTAGAACCGCCGTTGCTCTTACATAATCCAGTTTCACATGTAAAACCGATTTTAAGAAATAAATAGATAAACCTGTCTCTATCTGTGATTTATCTGGACACTTTTTTGAGGTTTTTAATATTTTAGGATAGGAAATACTTTTAACTTTTAACAATAAAAACAAAACAAATAAATTAAACATTGTGCATTACGCTGCTGAGTAAGTATTTATTTTAATAGGAGAAAAAATACCTTGTAGATAAGATATATTTTTATATGTAATTTTCATAAATAAATAATTTTAATCTAAAAAAGCCCAAAATAGTTTAAGTTATTTTCACATTTTACATTGTAAATGGTACCCCATATCAAGGCCGTGGATCAGGGTGGGGAAGGGGGTACGAGGGTAATGTCCCCTCCAAACTGGTGTCCGTACCCGTTACTCTCACGCATGAAAAATGTGAAGAATACCTATTTTTATTTTTTCCTAAAAGTTTACTTATATGCTGCCCCCCCCCCCCAAGTAAAAATCGTATCTATGCCCTTGCGCCATATTACAAACCTAGACTACCTAAGGTCACTCATCGTCAAGCAAGCTAGCTTTGACGATGAGTGACTTTAAGCCTACCCCATATTAGGGTACCCTATGCTTCTAATAAGGGGTATCTGTATTTGTTTTTTAACTCAGTTCGTTTTACTAAGTGCTTGGAAAGAGTCCAAAAAAGCTTAAAAATAGCGCCTCAAATTTAGAACGTTCAAAAATACCTTATATTAGGCTACCTTAAATTATATTAGGTAGGTTTGGTTAGGCTGCCTACCAGTGCCCAACTATTTTACCATGTTTTCAACGGTAATGTCAAACGCATGGTGTACAGTACCCACTCTTTTTATTTTGGTTGGTTGTGAAATCCAATCTAGTCAATGTTCTAATATCTCTGGATAACGGAAAACTCGTTTTTATCTATCTCGGCTAGAAATACCTAAAACGCCCAAAAAACATCGAATTTGGCCTACTCTATATATTTAGGAGGACGAAAAAGTATGGGTTGGTCCTTATTTTATTTTTTTTTTCTAGTTTATGCAATACCACCCTCACTGAAAAAAAATTTGGTAATTTTCCATATTATATCATGTAATTTTTGACGGCTCTGCTACAGAATAGCGCCTTACAAAATAGCGCTGCTTCAAAAAAGCGCTGCTACAAAATAGCGTGCATCAAAATAGCGCGCATCATAACAGCGCTGCTACAAAATAGCGCTGCTTCAAAATAGCGTGCATCAAAATAGCGCTGCTACAAAATAGCGCGCATCAAAATGGCGCTGCTTCAAAATGGCGCTGCCTCAAAATAGCGCTGCTACAAAATAGCGTCTTATGACTTACCACTGTCAGTAACCTCATTCTAACATATATTTAAAAAAAAACTTCCCTGACTTTTTTCCGGGATCCTAGAGGGTGTGAAACCAAACCGAACCGAACCGGCATCCTAGAGGTTGTGAAACCAAACCGATCTAAACCGATACTTCGATTCGGTTCAGTTCGGTTCGGTTCAGTTTTGTTTCGCGCTATTTTCAAACCCGCTAGGATCCCGCGGGATCCCGCGAAAGAAGTCAGGAAAGTTTTTGTTTTGAAAAAATATGTTAGAACGAGACCCCTTAGTCACACAGTTGCTGTTTTTAATTATGCTTTTTTTAATTTTGCTGTTTTTATTAGGTGTCGCTATTTTGCCGCAGCGCGTTTTTGATGCGCGCTATTTTGTGATTGCGCTATTTTGTAGCAGCGCTATTTTGATGCGCGCTATATTGTAGCAGCGCTATTCTGTATGGCGCTATTTTGATGTGCGCTATTTTGTGGCAGCGCCATTTTGTAGCAGCGCTATTTTTTAAGGCGCTATTCTGTAGTAGTGCTATTTTGTAAGGCGCTATTTTGATGCACGCTATTTTGTAAGCGCCACTTTATTGCAGCGCTATTTTGTAGCAGCGCTATTTTGTGGCAGCGCCATTTTGTAGCAGCGCTATTTTGTAGGGCGCTATTCTGTAGCAGAGCCATTTTTGACATAACATATACTGTGAATCTGTTTTTTTCAGTACATACTGTAGATGTATTTTTCCATTTTTAAAGAATACTTTGGGTTTTTATACAACTGGATTTGCAAAAAAGCAATTGTCTTTTTAATTTTCATTTTCAAACACTTTTTTCAGTTTTAGGGACCCAAATTCGATGTTTTCGGTGGGTTTCAGGTATTTCTAGGGGATATCGAAAAAATCTGATCCCCCTGTGCGGAGCTGAAATTTCAAGAGAAGCTCAAAGATGAAAACCGCATTTTGATATAGCAAGCCGTTTTTAAGCTACGGAGTGTTTTCGAAAAGCCTGCATTTTGGGGGGGGGGGGGTCTATAACTATTTTATCGTTGTTTCTTTCTTAGCTTTCTTATAGATCTTTTCTTGAAAAATTGATGGATTTAAACGGTTTTTAATTTAGTTTGATGACTGAGTTGAAAGTATTTTAAAATAATCAAATTAAAAATAAATAAATACTGAAAAAAACAAAAGTATAAAAACAACAAAACAATTAAATATTGAGCGTGACACGTCATTCTAAAGGAAATTTTAGGCTAATTTTAAAAATCGAATAAAAAGAGGGTCATTTCATAAGAAAAATTATAACTTATGCAAGATCTCAAAAACTAAGAAAGATATATAAAAAGCGTTTCCATCTGTGAATTCTTTAAGAAATAAATTATAATAAAGCTCTTTACACGAAAAAAACATTTTCGTAAATAAAAAAGTTTTAGACCCCTTCCAAAATGCCGACTTTTCAAAAACACTAGCTTAAAAACAGATTGTTATATCAAGATGCGGTTTTGACCTTTAAGCTAAAATGTACACTCGGTACTCCATTGTCATATGAATAAGGTAACTAGCAGAAGCACCAACTGAGGATGTTCACAGGCATTTGATTTGACGCCCCGAAGCGCTCGGCAGGTCTTTGGGGCGTCAAATTAAACGCTTAAGCCTGTGAAGACCCTCGGTTGTTGCTTCTGCTAACAACCTTATATTGATATGCTTATGATCACTGTGTCGTTATTCTTTAAATCTCCCCGAGCTAGTACTCCTAGATTTAACAAAAAAAGTTATCACCACGGCATTGTCCCCTACCCAAATTTATATCTCATTTTTCAAAATATCTATAACAAAAATTCAATGAAAGAAAAATTGGGGTTACTATCATTCAATCATATAACTCTATTTGGTTAGTTGTCTGTCAATTCTTTTTGCTTTTTTATTGGTGGAAATTGTCTCGTGCGGTCACCTGAAAATTGGCGCCCATTTCTTATCACTTTTCACATTTATACAATACGGTGAGAAACGAGGCAGTACTCACTCCTTGCCACTCCCCGGGGAGTACTCGCTCGGGGAGATTTCAAGAATACTGACACTGGTGATTGGGATAACCACCAGTTAAATATAAAGGCCCTCGATATGTTTGACTGATGTGTTGTAAAGGAACTGTCAAAGTGTATCGAGGGCCTCTAGTTAAAGGATGCCATAAATGCCATTTTTAGTGGCAAAAATAAATAAAATTTTTAACATTTTAAGCACATCGTTTATTAGGATTTAAAAAACAAATTTGAAATAAGAATCGTAAGATCACCTTAAAACAAATAAAAAACAGAAAATATACTTACTAAAGGAATTAACCATAAATAGCTACGCTTTGTACATGCACTAATTTTAAGTTATACAAAAAAAAGAGAAAAAATCTACAACTAAGCAATAGGTTTACAACCAGTTTAAATAAAACGAATAACGAAATTTAATTTTTGTTACTTTGTACCTAATTGGGCGATACTAAAAAAAATAAACAGTTATCTGAGCTGCCATAACCTGAAATCGGCCCGCAAAATTTTGTGACTATTATATTAAAGCAAAAGTTTTTTTTTCTACATTTTATTGTTAGTCTCTTTAGTGCAAAATTAACCCTTTTATCGTATTTTGCAAAAAATAATATAACCAGGATACGGCATTGTTAAACCAGGGCTATCAAAACGCACGGGCCACGACCCTCCACTTTGTTGACGTCACATCCGGGGCTGATTTTCTTTAAAATATTGAAGTTGGAATGACGTGTCATGAATATTTGATTTTGTTAAAAATAACGCCGGTTTTGAGATTGTTTTTAGTATATTCTCGCAGAACAATTTTTTTAAAACGTATGGTAATCCTTAATATTTCAGAGCCGCTTCATTAGCTCACACTAAAATTAAATTTAAAACAGTGACAAACACAGATGACAAAGTCAAATACATTTCAAATATAACATGCGGTACATGGCGGGTAACTTGAATTCAAAATAAGAAATGCTAAATCTTGAAGATTTTAACCTTTTAATCATCTTGCATGCTTACAAAAGTTTGGTGGAGAATCGTGTCTGAGAATATTTCACTGAAATTTTGCGGAAATCTGTAGTGCCACTTTGAAAATATCATAAAAAACGTCTGACCTCCCATAAGACCCAATGTAAAAGTCAGCCCCCGGAGAACAGTTGATTTTTTTAGGGTCGTGGCCTGTATTTTTTGTCGGCTTTGATTAAACGTAAAAGACAATTCATTTATAACATAGCCCCAAAAAAGGTACCGAAACAATAAAAAAAACAGGGTAGACCTTCCAAATCCTTCTAAATTTTATCAAAAATTTAAGATCCTTCCTTTAACAATGTAGACTTTTTAAAGCGCCTCTAAACCTAAAGACAATCTATCATATTTAAAAGCCTTTTTTACCATTTTCTTAACATTTCTATGTGAGCTTAGTAAGGAAAAGACAGTTTTTTTATCTCCCCTGGCACAATGCACAGTGCTTAAAGATATTTTTGCTTGAGGCTGATAGTAATAAAATCTTGCGGCGGGATTTTGGGCTAACAAGTAGTACCAGATAACAATAAATATTAATTAAGTTCTTAAAAATAGGTAACACAGCAAAACGGTACAGCTATTATTACAAATAATAGGTTGTACAAAGTCTTTGTGAGGCAAATTTTAACATATATAATTTTTAAGAATAACAGTAAAGGATAGTACTTAAAATAACATTTGATTGGCATCCAAAAATTGATTTCTGTTGCTTTAAATTTTTCTTTCTTCAAGAATTAAAATATCTCTAAAATTTTGTTAAAATCGGTGTGGTCCCCTTAAAGCGCTTTTATATAAAGATGGTTTGAAAGTTTGGTAGTATAAACATTAAGACCATTTTAAAAATTAATTTTATACTACCGTTACCTATAAGCGCTTACAAATGGTTCAGCGCAGTTCTGCCAACTTTGTTTCGATTCTTTTTCTAACCCGTTGTATAATGTGAGGTTAAGTCATTAGGTTGGTTGGACTGTGAAGAGCTGCTACAAAGCGCTTTTAATCAAGGAAGTGGAAAAGCGATTTTATTGAAAGCTGTCCTTAAGTAAAATTACTTTTAGACTAATATGAACGTAGTAAGGGATAAAATATTTTTGAGGGCACATCTAACTTTAGGGGATTGAAGCAAAAATGTTGCAAACTTATGCATTTTTTTATGTCACTTTTTTAACCAATTTTTGTTGCTTTGTTGTTAACATTAACAAAAACATATAAAATCACAATATTAAACAGCATAATATCAGATATTATCCTATACTTATATATTTTCATGTTTGGCACATAAAATATATCTAAGCCTAGATCCTTGTCTTTTTTTTCTTTTAGAAAATCTATTTACATTTTAACAAGCTAAAGGGATAAAAAATGCTTAATAAATTTATAATGCGTTTTTATGCCTTTAGAAATAGTAACGTTAAACATATTTAAAACCACAAGGGACTTCTCATATCAAAAATATAAAACAATTTTTGTATAGTTTATTACAGCTAGGAAATATGAAAAATTGTTCACCCTCAAACATTTTTATGCTTATCTCTCTTATAAAACTTTAAGCTTACAATTATTACCCTACTTAATGAGTAAGACAATTTCGTCAAAAAAATATACATTTTTGCGCACGCCAATGAAAACTTTCCGCACGTCATACGTATTTTTTTTTGCACCCTGTCTCTAGCGACAACAAAGCAAGCTGCGTTCGGTATTTACGTCGGATTAATCTTTTTGATCGAAATCGTTCGTTAAATTCATCTAGATCTAGGGGCGGTAGATCTGAATCGTTCGGTAATTCTGTTCAGACTAGTCGGACGTAAATCTGGTTGCTCCGTACATTTTGATCGACGAAACAGATTAATCTGAGATTGTGACGTATGTTCTATATTTGTTTTGTTTACAAAAATAATTTTTTTATGTAAAAAGATTGAAATCGAATTATTTGATGTTGAAGATAACAAATTATATAAATTTCTGACATCACAGGAAAATTTTGTCAAAATTATAGCTGGGCGTGAGTTGCAATATGTACGTAATATTTTTGGTTATATTTAAGGTTATAACCATTTAAAATTTGATCGATTTGATCCGGATCGTTCGTTAATTCCAATTTGCTTAGACTAATCTGTAATCACGTCACCAAAAATCCGTCGCGTCTGAGATGTAAATAGCGAACGCAGCTACAGTTGTCACCTACTGAAGTGATAGTGTAAATAATCCTATAGATTGACATTTCCCTTGTCATCTCAGAAGATAATATATTCTATTATCTTTCCTCGAAAGTAGGAAAAATATTGTACCTAACATGTGCAAAACGTGTCTTTTTTGCTTTTGGGGTCTTGCCCAAAGTCCGCTTAGTGTTGTTCGTGTAACAACTGGGGCTACCTATTCTGGTAATCGAACGATGTGACGATTCCCATCACATGCTTTGGTCAATAGCCAGCTTTAAAAAATCTCCGAGAATTCTATTGCGCATGCCAACTGACCGACAAACATTTCGGTCTAAACGCGCCTGGTCCGCAGTTTCACTTCTTAACGCTCTGTGTCAAATTTTTTCGTCACTGGTGGTCAAGCTAATTTTTCTAAACAAAACTTAGATTGAATATCTCTTTAATAAACAACCAATATTTTTTGAAAACCAAGGCAATTTGCCTACTGTTTTTTAGTATATTCTTATACAATAATATTTTTGGGACATACAGTCGTTATTTTTTTTAGCCCGTTTTATTTTTATTTACACAAAAATTAAAATTCGAAGAAAATAATGTGTTTGTTTCAGCTTCAAAAGTAATCCGCTAACCTACACCTTTGTTTACTTCCCAAGTCCTCGGGTTACCTATCATACTAAACGCTCACATGCAGTTTGACTTATATTTTAAGTTTTGACTAATGAAAAATAAAGCGGGCTAAAAAGCAATAAAGACAATACGTCTAAAAAATATTATTTTATAAGGATGTACTAAAAAACAGTTTAAAAATTGCCTTGGTTTTTAAAAAATTCCGAAAATATTAGTTGTTCATTAAAGTGACATCCTATCTAACTTTTGTTTTCAAAAATCAGCTTGTGACGTGAAAAATTCGACAAATATATATACAATATATACACAGTGAAACTTTCTAAAAGCGGACACTCACGGTTTCGTCGAGTTTGTCCGTTCAGTGGAGATGTCCGCTTATGAGAGAGAACTGCGAAATTTTAATATATATTTATAACATTTTCCGCTGCTTGAGTTTTTCCGATATTAAATTTGTGAGCGATCTTTCGTGCTGATAGATGTTCCTTCTCCTATACGTTAACCATTTTTTTACGTAAACTAAGAAGTTTTTTTACTTGGCGCCATTTCAAAGACATCTATTACTACCCATCTGAACAATAAAAATATAAAACAGCTGTCCCGCCGAATAAAATATGTTGTAAATACGAAAGAAGTATTTATTCACCGCATTAAAACGGAAAGAGACAATTTCCCGGCTGCAGAGTGCGTTGTTGTCAACATACTACATAATATTTATGCCTATGTCGTGCAGCCTCCGTCCCGTTGTCAGAGGTTCGCGTCCGGTTAAGGAAGGTTCCAGAAGTTTTTAACCAAAAAAAATTGTCCGCGTCCGGTTATTAGAGTGTCCGGTTATAAGAGTGAATTTTACATGTAAAAAAATAGGGAAAAGCTTGGTTCCAACAAATTTGTCCGCCTAAAGGAAGTGTCCGCTTAATAAAGGTGTCCGCAAAGAGAGGTTTTACTGTAAGATCCATAGTCCGGTCTATTCCATGGACCGTAAAAATTGATACTTTCATCTTTATCTATTAGAAAAAGAAAAATAGACGTGATCGGCAAGAAGGGAAACCGAGGATCAGGCTTAAATTTACTAACTGTGACGAAGAGAGCGCGACTATCTCAGTGGTCGAGACAAGTTATTTTGCACAACACGAGACCACTCAGAGGTTATTCCAGTGTTGCCACCTCTACCGATTTTTCGGTAGATCTACCGATTTAGCCTTTTACTTTACGATATACCGAATTACCATAGTTTTCTACCGATTTTTTTTTCGATATAAACTTGTTTTTTTTTTGATACTCCTCGTAATCGCGATTAAAAAAAAACACCATAAATAAAATATTCTTTTTATGTAAGATCCTTTGTAGAATAAAAATGTTATTTCAGCCATTGTTTTTAAAAGTGTATTTATGGCGCCATCTCTTGGATTTTGCGATATACTCAGCCGGCAGCCGCAAGCGGCATTAAAGATCATGCTATTATAAAATCTGAGGTTTTTTTTAAATATTATCTACCTAATAGGGACCTATTGCAATAGGGACCTATTGCAATAGTGCTAGGCACTATATTGACAGTTTCACATTATAAGAACAGCTGTCTTCTTTCAAAATTAGGCCTTTGTGGATCATAAGACCCGGAATTAATAGTGACACCACTATTAATGGAAAATAAACAACTGGATTTATAAATTCGACTTTGGTATGTCAATTTTAAGAGATCAACTGTCAGTTTTTAATGTGAAACTGTCAATATAGTGCCCGGCACAATTTGTGCCTGGCACTGTTGCAATAGATCCCTAATAAAGCAGTTTCACATTATAAGAACAGCTGTCTTCTTTCAAAATAAGGCCATTGTGTATTATAAGAGCCGGAATTAATAGTGACACCACAATTAATGGAAAATAAACGACTGGATTTCTAAATTCGATTTTGGTATGTCAATTTTGAAAGATCAGCTGTCAGTTTTTAATGCGAAACTGTCAATATAGCGCCCGGCACAATTTGTGCCTAGCTTTATTGCATTAGGTCCCTAGTATGACCTAATTTTTTTATTTAATTCTTAATTTTGGTATTTTGTCAGTAAAAACAAATCGTAGAAATACAATTTACCTACTAAATCAATCCAAACTATCGATAGTTCTCCAGCACTGCTTGCTGAGATGATTAAAAAATCTACCGAAATCTACCGATTTTTCTCGAAGCCTTCTACCGAAGACCTCAGGGTCGAGGGTGGCAACACTGGGTTATTCAAAGTTTGCTATTGGCCAAAGCAGTATCATTTTTTGCGCTTGTTAGGTAAATAACTATTTTTTCTATACTTTTCGCTGTCACAGAGATTTGCTATAAAGTTTAAGAAACGAGTAAACCTAGTTATATGAATTACGTGTACACAAATATCACAGAATATTCGTATATCGCTTAGCATAAGGCAACTTTTACTGTTATGATTCTCCACTAATAATATCCAATCATTTTCAAGAAAAGAGTAACAAAAATTTTAATACCCTAGGTATGTTAATATCCTACATCAATAAATAACAATAATAGCCTAAAATATAGCAATATTTTTTACAAAACAATTTTTAAAATTTCTTAATTTTTTTATACTCTTTAAAAAACAATTGACTTTTTTAGGTTATCTCGGCTACCAATGTAAAAATTAGATTTAAACTTTTGCGTAGTATTTTAAGTTTAGCAATAAACAAAAATTTGTATTTTTTAAATTCTTATTCCCGAATCATGGTTTTAAAATTTGCCTTATAATTTAATTACATTAATTTATGAACACAAAACATTAAACAAAAACGTTCTTGTTGCAACAGATTGTCATATATAATATGAATACTTAACAGTCGCAATATTACAGTTTTATACATACCTACTTCCAACTTGAGCCATTTTATTTATATTAACAATTATTGTTTTTTTTTGCACTTTTACATCCAGAAAATAACTCATTTAAAACTAAAAACTTAATATAAGTACGAGACAGAGAAGTTTTCCGTTTAGGTTAAATGAGTTTGTCTACTTATCCCAAATGGGCTACTTAGTATCTACAAATGATTATACTCTTTTCAAATAACTGAGTACACTCATATACGTTTTCAATGACTGCAACCGTTTGCCTTAAATGTAAACCTCAGCTGTCTCGTACTTAAAGAAGTCAAGCCAGTTTTCCCGGTTTAAGATCATAGATTTTGCTCACTGCGTATTTTGTCTTTATTTTTTTTGTTATGTTTCAACCGATCTTATTTTTCCATTTTCTTAACATAAATTATTATTAGTCATTTATTTAAAAATAATTAGAGATTAGTACACTCGGGTTCAAAAAAATGTCGCCCATCGAATGTTTTGGACACCCATAAATTGAACTAACTTGGCAATAATTTATTCTTCCTTACCTTGGGTGTATCAGAATGTGCTATATTTCTTTAAATTTGTTAGATTTATAGACAATATTTTTGAGCTTCAAACAAAGTGCACTTTGCAGGAAATTCATCAGGCATTTAAGTAACCTATTTTTTTGTTTGTCATATTTTTTTGTAAGATACTAAAAATCGATCCTTTTTGAAGGGTCAAATTTAATTTAGTCTGTTATATTGGATTTTAAGATCTCTAAGAGGCAATCGACCTTTACCATGATGTTTTTTATTTTATTAAAATCGGTTCAGGAATAATTAATTTTTGAGGAAATTAATGCAGGCTTAATTGGCAAGGCAATCGTATAATCTTTAAACAATCTTGGGTAGGTTAGATTGTGCTACATTTCCTTAAATTTTTTAAATTTATAGACAACATTTTTTTATCAGGCATTTGAGTAAACCAATTTTTTGTTAGTCATTTTCTTGCAAGATGCTAAAAATCGATCCTCTTTAAAGGATCAAATTTGATGTTTTAGTCATATTGGATTTTATGATCTTTAAATTGATCTTTACCATGATATTTTTTATTTTATTGAAATTTGTTCAGGAATAATTCATTTTTGATGAAATGAAGGCAGGCTGAATTGGCAAGGCAATCGTATAATCTATAAAACAATGGTTGAAACACAAGTTGCGTGGCGGAGACAGAGCTTCCCTATTACAACAGAAAATGTCCATAAGATTTTCGAAAGATAAGAATAAACGAGTATCTTTAAAGGGTCAAATTTGGTTCTCTGCTAACTTGGAATTCAAGATAGAGAATTTTGATGTACTAATCCTAGAAACATTCGGTACAGAAGTGTCTTTTTTTACTTTTTAATCTTAGGACTTAATTATATCAGTTATCGCTAACATTTTTGAGAGGGGCGCTAGAGACTTTTGTGGTTTAAGCAACACACATTATTTACAAAAAAAAATCACAAGTTTTTTTTACAAGAAATTTTTTTAAACTGGTGTATTTCATTTCAACGTGAATATGTTAAAAATTACCAATGAAGTATTAGATATTAATTTCTTTCTAAAAAGAATTGTATTATTTTTTGCTTTTCTGTCATGTATTGACATTAAATTTTTTTTTTGACATTCTGACCTTAAGATTCTTAAACTTCTGAAAAATTAAAAACCTTTTGTAATTATCATATTTTGATATATATTCAAATAAACGTTTTTAGATAAGGTGTAAAAATATACGGGAATATACGGCCACTGAGGACATTTATATGGCTTTTCTCCCGTGTGAGTTCTTTGATTCGTGAATAAATGATCAGATCATGGAAATATTTGACCACATACTCGACATTGCTTAATCCCTGTGTGAAGTCTCATGTGCCTAGTAAGCATATCACTGCAGGTGATTGATCTCTTACATACTTCACAAAGATAAGCTTTAGCGGCTGTGTCGCCAGTATTTTGATGAGTTTTGAGACTGGATGACAAGTATTTTGCTAATCTGTTGTGCAGACTAAATATTTGGCTATAGACTGGACACAAAAATGCTACATCTAAGCCTGTGAAATTTTTTTCACGATGCGTTTTACAAATGCCTCTGTAAGAGAAAGTACATACAAAATTCAGCTTTAGTTATCTTGAAATTACTGAATTACCGTGTTTTTTTGACGTTATATAGATTCAGTCTTAACTGGTTGACTATTCATATGTCGTGTGATCATATCCCGACGGCAGGCTGCGTACGGGCAGTGAGGACATTTATATGGCTTTTCTCGATGTGAGTTTTCTGATGAGTGGATAATTGATCAGATCTTGTAAATACCACATACTCGACATGTACATGGCTTAATCCCTGTGTGAAGTCTCATGTCCCTAGTAGGCATATCACTGTGGGCGAATGCTCTCTTACATACAAAGATTAGCGTTAGCGGCTGTGTCGCCAGTATTTTGACGAGTTTTCTGACTTGATGCCATGTGTTTTGCTCATCTGTTGTGCAGACCAAATATTTGGCTACAGACTGGACACAAAAATGCTACTTCTGAGCCTGGTGGCATTTTTTCCACGACGCGTTTTACAAATGCCTCTTAAAGAGAAGTAGATACAAAATTCAGCTTAAATTTTCTTGAAATTACTGAAATACCGTGTTTTTTTGACGCTATATAGATTCAGTCTTAACTGGTTGATTATTTAGATGTTCGGGTTCATATCTGGTGTGCGTCCTCATAAGTCGTGTGATCATATCCCGACGGCAGGCTGCGTACGGGCACTGAGGACATTTATATGGCTTTTCTCCGGTGTGGGTTCTCTGATGAATGGATAAATGATCAGATCTTGAAAATACTTGAGCACATACTCGCTATGTATACGGCTTAATTCCTGTGTGAGGTGTCATGTGCCTAGTAGGCATATCACTATACACAAATGATCTCTTATATACTTCACATAGAAAAGCTTTAGCGGCTGCATCTCCGGTATTTTGATGAGTTTTCTGACTTGATGCCATACGTTTTGCTAATCTGTTGTGCAGACTAAATATTTGGCTACAGACTGGACCTAAAATTGCTACATCTGAGCTTGGTGGTATTTTTTCCACGAAGCGTTTTAGAAATGCCTCTGTAAGAGAAAGTACATACAAAATTCAGCTTAAGTTACATTGAAATTACTGAAATACCGTGTTTTTTGACGTTATATAGATTCAGTCTTAACTGGTTGATTATTCAGATGTTCGGGTTCATATCTGGTGTGCGTCCTCATATGTCGTGTGATCATATCCCGACGGCAGGCTGCGTACGGGCACTGAGGACATTTATATGGCTTTTCTCCCGTGTGAGTTCTCTGATGAGTTGATAAATGATCAGATCTTGAAAATACTTGGCCACATACTCGACATGTATATGGCTTAATACCTGTATGAAGTCTCATGTGCCTAGTAAGCATATCACTACGGGCGAACGATCTCTTACACACTTCACAAAGATAAGCTTTAGCGGCTGTATCTCCAGTATTTTGACGAGTTTTGTGACGTGATGCCATGTGTTTTGCTAATCTGTCGTGCAAACTAAACATTTGGCCACAGACAGGACACACAAATGCTACATCTGATCCTGGTGGCATTTCTTCCACGACAGGAGATACTTCCAAGTTGTACCTTGAAGCAACGGATTCTTTGGTTGTCGGAGAGGCAACGTCACCTTTAACAACTGGCACAGATACTGCACTTCTGGGTGGTAGAAACCCATGAGGAAGTAAAGGTAAAGGTGGAGGAAAGCACTCTAAACTCGTTACTCTTTCCCTACTTTTTATCGACTTCATTGACAAGTCTAACGGAAATTCTTGCAGAATGTTTTCTTCCGGCTCCAAACTTTTTACAGTCGTATTTAAAGCTAATGGGCTGGGAATCCATGCTTGCCGTGAAGCTCCGTTTTTGTCAGTTTTAGCTGATTCAAGCCACAATGGGAGATCTGAATCAGAGTGACTCCGTCTACGAAAAATATCAGGCAGGTACTTGGAGTGAAGGTATCTTTCAAAGTTATACGATGGAGCTGCAGAAGCTGTAGTGAGAGGAGATATTGGTGGTGCTGGAAAAAAACGATCGTAAGGGTGTAAAGGTGGTGGATGGTGGCCAATACCTGTGACGCATTGGTAGCACGGACATGTAGGTGGGCGATGCAATAATGGCGGTGACGAACTGGCTTCATCTTCCTTAATTCTAAGCGGGCTAAAACTAATTCTGGGAGATTCTGTTGAGCTGTGTGGTGACTTATTACTAGAACTTGCAGGACTAAATACATCATCGTCTTCATTAACAGTCTTAAAATTTTCAGGTGTATCAAACTTAAATACATCTGCCATAAAATGTGCCTTTTTAAGAGTTGCCTCGGTAGATATTCCATCTCCCTTGTTGTTATTGTATAAATTATTGTTTATTGAAGAATTACTTTCTTCATTCATTGATCCCTCATTTTGCGTTCCTCCACTACCGGTGAGTTTATCAAGTACTTGACTCAGTCTTTTACGTTTCCTCTCTTTTGCTAATGGTCTATGATTATGGTTTGCCACAAGAGGGTGATTATTGTTTGTTTTGTCATGAAAAGTTGAGCTGGAGGACTCCAGTGTTGTTTCTGCCATAGTCATTTCTGAATGTTGATAACGTTGCAGGTTGGACGGGCTTGCTGAATGGTCTTGAATATCTGTAACAAAATAAAATAATTTTACTGCTTTGACACTTTGCAAAAATAATATAATATTAATAATTTTAATCTTCAATTGAACCTTTCGAGTCACGAAGAAAGGCGATGGCAAATAATAGCAGTACCGATATAATATGCTACTATACGTGCGCGGCCGCCAAGTATCCCCAGCAGCTAGCAGGTTCCGTCGCGCGGTTCTCTTTCTACCTGTCGTACACACCTGATGCTTGACCTCGTTATTAAAGTATGAATGAGGCAATATAAAGGAAAAACCTGATGTCTGCGCACAGTGGACCTGAAGCCAGGATTCCCTCTACGGTCTATTACTTCTATGTCACGGCGAATTATTCATCTACAAATTAATCGTCTACCACTGGTTGGAAAGAGATCCGTACTACTGGATACTTTCCAAGCAGTGGTAAGGCCAATAATTTGCCGCGACTTGGTCGTTAGCGATCGTCTAGGAATTCCTAGTTTCAAACGATTTAGTCGCCGCGACTCAGTCGTAAGCTACCGTTGAGGGAATCAGAAGTTGCAGGGAGTAATAGAGGTCCTCGATAAATTCAACAGTTAAGTTAAGTAAATTCAGGGCCACTCGGGGGTACCATATAAAGCAGTGGTTTACGCAGGGGGGCTTGGGGGCCGAAGTCCCCCAGAGCCATTGAATATTAATTCCTAAAAGATAAATTTTCCCTAAAAATTAAGATTAAAATGTGTTGATTTGCGCTCAAGCCCCCGCCCTTCCCCAGGATTTATCTGTGCGTATCGATCCGCGCCCAAGCCCCTCCCAGGATTCATTTCTGCGTACCCCACTGTATAAAGTGACAACATTTTGGTCTGCTTAAGAGAGCTATCCTCATAAGAGGTTAAATAATGATACTCAAAGTATTGATTCCAGCAATATTGTCCGGCTTTGAGAATTGTCCGCTTATCAGAACTGTCCCAAAATAGAGCTTTCATTGTACAGTGAATTCTCGCTTGGACGGACACTAACGGGACCAAAAGTGTCCGTTTAAGAGGCATGTCCGTCCAAGATGAATTTAATACAATATATGAAAGCCGGTCGACACCTTGAGAAACTGACCGTTTGACGTAGGTGTTCTTGAAGAGGGGTGTTCGTGAAGGGAAATTTTACTGCACCTAATAGTTCGGTTTGGTTCGGTTTATATACATCACGATACACGGTATGTCAGCAATGCGGACCCAAAGACCTTAACGCCAAGCATAACGTCATGTAGATGATAAAGTAGCGAAATTGGCTTGCAGCTAATGTTAAATGTTGCTATCGCGATCGGCGAAAAGTGTCCAAAGAATTAACATATTAAATTTTGCTTGCATGAAATGTATGATAAGTATGCTTAGGAAGCATGGTAAAAGTGGATCGGATCAGAAAAAGTGCTTTATTTTAGGGCTTTTCTAAACTCATGTGGTTCACCATTTTTAGCAATGTTTTAAGTCATTACTCTAAAATTAGCCAATCAATTATACCAAATTTTAAACTAGTGTAGGCCAAAGCATTTTCTCGATAACCATTTAGTCAATTTTCAATATTAGTATTTAGTTTTTAAGTTTTGAGGATTTGTCAAAAAATATGCAAAAGTTTTACGATTTTACATAGTGGATCCTCTAAAATTTTTATTAAATACCGAGCAAAGGTTTTGCCTACAATGGTTCAAAATTTGATTTAAATTTATTGTTAATTTTAAAGTAATGACTTGAAACCTTGTTGAAAATGGAGGATCGCGTAACATGCTTTTTAATATATCTACTTAAGCGTACATGTGCAAAATTTTGTAATGTTAATTCCTGGGACACTATCGCCAATCTCTAAAGCATTATTTAACCATAAACTAATACAAAGACGCCTGATCCAAAAATGGCCCCTGTTACCGAAATCTCATACCAGATGGCTATACGCGACGGTGTAAATATTAATTGCTAATTGTCTCGCCTGAATGAGTCGGCGGTGTTGCCATACCAAAGACCTATCTACTTTACAATTTTCCTACTTTCCCCAGATTGATATTTCAATAGGTGGACAGTTAGTGAGTTCGCGTAGACAACCCGGGGCGCTTGGCAATTCTTCCGCTCTTTTGAATGTGGTGCATTAAAGAGAGAGAGCCTCTCGGGAGCCCCGGTGTGTTTGGTCGAACTCGATCATTATGAATAAGGTATTTAGAATTTGGTTGGTATACCGCGTAATTTAATCAAATATTATTCCTTTTCTAGCTACTGCCTATTTAATATGCTTAGGCGTTTACGTTTTCGACTTATACATATATAAATGTATATATACAGTATGTCCTTCTAAGTTGGAATCATATGGAAAACTTTTTTATTTATAATTTTAGAAAAAAAAGTTATTTTTCATAAAAAGTTCTGCATTATCTAAATCTAAACCCTATAATACAGTCATCAAATATCAAATTTTTTTAATGGTATACGAGGTTTGTCAAAAAATATGAGTTTTGCTCAAGATTAAAGTACCTTTAAATTTGACAATATCGAAAAATGTTACTAAAAAAGTTGATCAGAATTAAAAATTACGTTTAAAACTTCAGATTATTTTATTTTTTACTACTCTTTCTATTTTGAATGAATGATTTTGTGATTAGTTTTAGTTTTTCGATGTTTTCTAATAATTTTGAAATTAAAACGCGTAATAAGTGCATATTCATTTATTTTGCAAATTTAAAGGTACTTTACTCTTGAGTAAAACTCATATTTTTTGACAAACCTTGTATACCACTGAAAAAATTTAATATTTGATGACTGTATTCTAGATTTTAGATAATGCAGGATTTTTTTTGAAGAATAACTTTTTTTCCTAAAATTAATAATAAAAAAGTTTTTCATATGATGCCAACTTAGGGTGACATACTGTATATATTTCGCTTCCTTTGCGTTTTAATACATCCTGTATGTATATCAATATCGATCTTTTTGGGGGGTTTAGGTATTTCTAGGGGATATAGAAAAAAGTAAAAACCTCATTTTAATAGCCCTTTATAAGCTAAGTAGTCTACATTTTAAGAGGGGGTCTATAACTTTTTTATTAAAAAAAAACAATTGATTGTAAATTGCTTTTTTATTTAAAAAAATATAAATAATCCAACTGTCAAATTAAATTTTATCTGTCACTTTTGGCTTTTAGTTTTTGAGATTGTATCCATATAGTTAGAATTTTTTCCATGGAATTTGCATGATTAATTTTATTAATAAAAAATATTTAAACCCAAAAACAAATAAATACAAAAATGTAAAAAACTACAAATAAATCAAGGGGTCAGTCCATAAAGAAATACATTTTATCTAATCTCCATCGACGTAGCTAGCCCAAGAATTCAGAATATAAAAAAAATCATTGTAATATAATATATCCACAATGAACTAATTTTTTGGGGCAAGGTGGAGATATTTAACCCTACTAACTACTTCCCCCTTATTTAGGCCCTTAAGCTAGCCTAGTGTTTAAGCGAGTCTGTGGCCCATGTTTTATGTGATACACATATTAGGTATATTGTTTCTGTATTTTTTATTAGTAGAGAGTAGGACATTGCTGTAGCTAGGAGGCACGGGGGACTTTCCCCCCTCTACTATAAAAATATCTATGAAAAAATAGATCTACGCCACGGCCCCCCTGAAAACTGAGGCTAGCTACGATGCTGATAGAGGCCTGATCTTGCGAGAGGCAATTCAGTCCAGCCACACATACTTAATAAATAATAGCAATTATTAATATGTGTTAAGGTCCCACAAACAAAATTTTATGCAGTTTATGTAAATTTTTTACATAACTAGAGATTACTTGCGCGCCGCTGGCAAAACGATTTGCATTTTTGATCCATGAATTCAGGCTAAGGACCTCATTTTAAACGAATACTACTGAAATAGGTATAATTTCAGTAATAATAAAAAAAGTTTTTTGCGCTGGGGGCAAAAACAACTGGGGGCATTTTTGTGGAAAAATTCTCACTTTTTACGAATCTTGGGAGGGGATAATTACCCCCATTATCCCCTTTCCTTGCATACGCGAATGGGCAGATGAAATTCAATTTATAAGTTGGATTGGCGGATTCAAAATCGAAGATTTTCTTCTTTACATTTTATAAATTTTAAAAATAAGTATAATTTTAGTTTTTAACAATCAATATTTAGTACTTTTTACTTTTTTTTTCTATTACAAAGCTTGGTTTTAACGACCGAAATTAAGCGGTCCGTTCAATGTCGTTATAACCGATATTTACTGTAGTAGCACTACATATTAAAGAGTTTTTAAAATTTGTTAAAGAAAAAAAGAGATTTTTGGTAATAATTTTGAGTATTTCTATTTATTTTTAAATAATTTTGCCATTTAATTATTACCCCTATTGTCATGCAAAATTTCAAAAAATATCGATTTTGTTGTAATTTTTCAGGAAGTTATAATAAAATATAAAATGTGTGTGTGTGTGTGTGTGTGTGTGTGTGTGTGTGTGTGTGTGTGTAATATGGCCTTGATCGAGCCAACTGGCCAGCATATCTCATTGTTTATTACAAGGGAGTAAAAAATATAAAATAAAAACTGTTAAGTTTGGCACCCTTTTTCTAAAAAACAAAGAGGTTTGATGCAAAATATAATAAGAAAAAAATCCTTAGTTTGATCTTTTCTAGCGCCTATTAGTTTGCTATTATTACACCCTGATATAAGGGCATCGAAGAAATAACTGTTATTTCTTCGATAATAAGGGCAAAAGAAAAAAAATATGCCATCTATGTATATTTTATATTTATTGTGTCATACCGGGTGGGCAAAAAACCGGACAAAATGTTTATCGTTATAGCTTTCCAACTATAGATTTTACCAAAGCAAGCAGTAGTTTGCAGGGAATTGATCGGACAATTGTGTAAAAGTATATTTTTGTCCACCATCTTAAAATCCCAGATGGCAGACAGAATCAAACTTGACCTTGAAAGAGGCTCGTTTATTCTTCTGTTACGGAAATTTTAGATATATATTTTTGTTTGTCGAAAAGCTCTATCTTTGCTACGCACAACGAGATATGAATCGTTTAAATCGGTTTAGGCCCCTAAAAATTAATTTTTGCTTTAACTATATTCTTTTACATACAGGTTAACGATTGATTGCTTTTAAAAGATCACAAACAAAATTTGCCGTCATTGTAAAATCCAAAATGGCGGACATAAAAACTTTACTTTTTAAAAAGGTTCGTTTATTTTTATATTCCGAAAATGTTTTGAATTTTTTTAGAACTATAGAAAAATTTTACAGAATATGCGATTGCCTTGCCATTTCTATGTGCATTTATTTCCTCATAAATTCATTACTAGTAAACCGACAATTAAATAAAAAGCATCATGGCAAAGATCAAGTTCATTAAAGATCCGTATTTAAATTTTCAGCCATCTCTAAATATAATATGGCTTACCAATTCGAATTTGACCCTCCATAAAGGGTAGTTTTTTCTTATGTTGAGAGAAATTTTTCGACCTTTTTTTGAATTTATTTAAAAGATCCTAGGTCCACCACGCACAAGTTAATCATAAAAAAATAAATCTTCGCAACATACAAAGAAGCGATCCTTCATAGAAGGACAAATTTGACTTTTGTTCAATTTTAATAGTTTTGATCAAAGAGCAATCGGGTATCACCATAATTCTTTTTTTTTTCATTGAAATCGATTCAGTGAGTTTATAACGAAATTATTGCAGACAGAAATTGAAATAACAGTTGCTATAACAATTCTAATTTAAAGAACCACTGAACCGATTCTAGAGATTTTATAGAATCCATTCAGTATTAATGGAAGAATGGATACAGAATTAAGGAATAATATTTCGGGAACCACTAAACCGTTTTAAAATTAATGTTTCGAGATCCACTAAACGGATTTTAATGATTCGTAACTAGTTGCATGAGGGTGGCGAAAACAGAGCGTTTTTAAGAGTTCCAAAAATCCGAAATATAAGAATTAAAAAGCCTCTTTGAAACGGGCAAGATTGATTCTCTCAGCCATCTTAGAATTTATAATATCAAATCTTTCTGCTTGAAAGCCTAATCAATTGGTTAGTATAGTTATAACAAAAACATTTTGACCGGGTTTTTTTTGGTCCACCCGGCAGATATGAGTACCGGGTTAAATTACAGTTTTTTTTTTGATTAGTTATACAGACACACCCTATAATACTCCAAAAACTTTTTCAAGACTAATTTTTAACTAGTTTTGGGTTAAATCGGGCAGGGTACAGAAAACAGCGGCGCGCGGGCCTTTTGAAAAATTTGGATACGCAGTAAAAAATCACTAAAAGATGTTAAGTAGAACCGTTGTTTGATGGAGATCCATCAAACAACGGTAGAACCAACAACTTCGTAACTTTCATTTCCGATAAATTTAGAAAATACTTTTTAGGGCTGGTATAATAGGGTGGAGTTTACTTATTGTGTGCTAATTGGCTAGTCTAGGAAGGTATCTTATCCGTCATGGATCCATTTATTATTACTTAATAAATAAAATAAATTTATACTAAAAACACCTTGGATATTTATTAAAGATTCTATTATTTGATTCACCTCGTGGTTTTTTAGGACCGACGGGATTTTAAAAAGTTTGCATTTAATAAGGTAAATTACACCAAAATAAAAAAATTTGTAAATAAAAAAGTTGTAGGCCACCTTCATAAAGTCAGACTTTTCATAATCCCCTCGTATGTCTTCATATTTACATAAGTTTTTATAAATGTCGACTACATCGAATTTGGCACACCCGGTAGTCCCTTTGCTACTCCGACACTGTTAATTTCTAGACAGAAACAACACACAAAAAGAAAGGCGGGCGAACGGTTATTTGAGCAAAGAGAACTAAATAGAATGTAAGAGAAAAAAAAGCGCAAAGGTATCAAATTAAACTTTTGTTTGTTAATTATTTTTATAAGAGGTATTTCATATGCAATATATTTTTCCTACGCCCACACATGAAAATCATGGGTTTCACACCATTTTCATCCTCAGAAAACGTTAGGTTTCACCCATGGGCAGAAATTTTTTGAAAAATACTTTTTGCACATGTGTTGCAAAGTATCTTTCCACACATGTGCGGAAAAGCAGTTTCATTTGATTTGTGCAAAATTGAAGAACCGTTTTTACAAAAATGAGTATAGCTCATCAGTGTTCGTAGGAAAGATAGCGTACACAACTCGATAGAAAGTAACTTTCTTACACTCGCCTGTTGTTTCACTCGGCTGGCGCCTCATTCTCAACATTCACGCTCGTGTGAAATTTGTCACTCTCTTCTCTTGTTCATATGTAATAGACTATTTCGTTTTTAACCTTACCATATGAATAATAAGGTTACTCGTTCCAGACCTTACTAACTAGAAACCACAAAAAGGGTCCACTTATTACAAAAAAAGAATGAAACTGCGCCTCCTTTCAAGGGTCAGTCCCAATCCTTTTTCGTTGTTTAGGGATAAAAACATAAAAGATAAAAGTGTCACTGTTTATCCCTGGGATGAACAGGGATAGATCAGGGATAAAAAATTAAAATCAGGGATGAAAAGTGACAGGTAAGGAATTACAAACCTGGTTTTTAGCGCATTTGATATGTTAGACAAGTCATTCTTATTTGATTAAACAATCGTTTATTAACACTATTTTTATACACCCCACGCTTTTACCTTAGTCTGTTAAAAGTCACGTTAGTGTACTTAAAATTTTTTAGTTTTTTATACAGCTGATGATTTCAGTTGAACCGTTTAACTTAAAAGTGTTTTACGTACTTTTGAATTTAATATTTGGCTAAATAAAAAGTTTAAAAAATTCAGACAAATAAATGTAAAAATAACTAAATGCAAAATTTTTAAGTAGTTATACTACTACAATGAAAAAAAAAACAAATAATATATAAAACTAAAAAAAAGTTATGAAATATTCTTGAAGATCAGTTTCTAGTTAGTTAGGTATCTATTTATTTATTTAATTTAATTTTGTATAATTTTGAAGTAACCAAGTGCTTATTTGTTTTTTAAAAGATTTTTTTGACCTTTTGTTCAGTTCAGATGGTAGCAGGTTAAAGAGTTCTTTTCCAATGTATGTTTTTCTGTACATTTCTCGAGTTTTTTTGAACATTTTCCGTGTTTTTCTGACCATTTCCCCAGTTTTCCAGGATTTCCGAAAATTTTCCCAGTTTTTCCGAGCATTTCGCGAGGTTTTTCAAACATTTCTAAAGTTTTTTGAAAATTGTCCGAGGTTTTCTAAACATTTTCCGAAAATTTCCCGAGTTTTTTCTAACATTTCTCGAGTTTTTTGAAAATTTTCCAAGTTTTTCCAAACATTTTCCGAGTTTTTCCTGACATTTCCGAAAATTTCTTGAGTTTTCCCAAAAAAATTCTGAGTTGTCCGAAAAATTTTAAAGTGTAAGGACTGTACATTTGCCTCTGGCCTTAACTCTTGGAAGTCAGAAAATATATCTACTTTTTCTTACCTACATATCTATGCCTACACTGGGCAAGACGCGTCCACCCCTACAGAAGGTTGCATGTATACTGAAAGGAGTGACTGAAAGATTTTTCCAAATGATTTTGAATTAAATAAAATATCGGCAACACTGCACTATGGAGTAATCACAGGGGCAAAAACGCTTCCTCTCTCTTTTTTCCTATGTAAATTATTGCATAAGAAAAAAAAGACAGAGCGAGCATTAGAGTTCATGTGGTTACCTGCTATTACCAAACGAATAGCGACATCAGCGCCCTCACCGGTCGTCACCGGCTGATTTCAAAGGTCCTCAGTGCGTGAATTAAAGAGTATGCTATTGGCCTAATGAAAGCTGAGCGTCTATTATATTATTAGTTTATGATTTAACATAAGCTTCATTCCAGTTTCACTATTTTGTCATCTACACGACCTCACGGAAAGCGGGAAGTGACAATCAAGCTGTTATATATGGATGCGCGCTGACTTACCGAGTGTATCGTAGGAAAATGTATAATTTATAATTAAAAAAAAAAACAAGAATTATTACTTTTATTTGCAGTCGTAGAAAATACCTAGTAAAATTTTGAAAACTTGTTTGAAAACTTCTTTGCACACTCGCTTGACTTGTAGATCTCGCGCTCGGAATAAAATTTATCTGTCACTGACTAATGAAGTCACAAAACTGGTTACTCCCAGGAACTGTGAAGGTATTTCGAGTAACTTAAATTAGTGAATAATAACACGGATCACTGGTGATCCGTGCTAATAACCTGGAGAAAAAAGGATTTTAGAAATCATTAGATAAAAAAGAATAAGAATGATCCAAAGTTACAATAAGTTAAGTTCCGAATACTAAAACATTTTATGGTTAAATTTATAATAGTATTTAATGAATAGAAATCAAGAAAGATATATATGAAAAAAGACCAATTTTAAAATAAAAATTTTACCAAAAATCTGTTTAAAATCACTAGAACACTGTGCAACTTCATGTAGATATTAAGAGAAGGCACAGTTCGGCGCGGCCAGCGATGTAGCCGGCGAAAGCACTTACAAGCGAATCGTCAGCACGTGGTCAGAGACCTCTCTTCTCTTCTTTAGTGGAAGTTTTTTGGCCAAAGATTATTAAATTTCGACTATAAGAGCTCCCTTTCTCCAGCTCAAAATTTAATTTACGTAAGTTTATTCCAACCGTTAATACCAACGCTATCCAAGCGGTCATTAGGGACATTTTGTTACTAAGAATAACGGTAACATTCAGGGCAAAAAAGATAGATTTTAGAACATTAAAGATAAACATAACAAAAACGTTAATTTATTAGTTTCACGCACCTTCAAGTGTTTGTTTATTTATTTTTATTAGATTTATGGCTTTTTACAAACCAAACTACCGAATTTTAGTAAAAAATTCGACTGCATTAAAAAAAACAATGCAAAACTAACCTTAAAAAATAACGTTAACATTAAAGGACGCCCATCGTAAGTCACGGGCGCCGTGGCCGTAAATAACAAAAAAGGAGCGAGAAGCTGCTAATGCGCAGACTCAGTAAAAACAATACATAATGGTCACAAAGTGTAAAATACGCCAACCAAAATATCCCTATTGTTTCAATTGAAGCGTGTAATGTTATAGATAAAGTCATTATTTTTAACGGGACAATACCGAGCTGTTTTTTAATTGCGGTTATCCCACCACTGAAAATATATGTGGTTATGCCAGTTGGCAGCGTTTTAATTGCGTATGCTTTTTGGTGTACCACTGATTTTTAATAGTTCATGCCCTACAGGTTCAGATACTGCGTTTAATGAGAGAAGCAACACACTTGGTATGGATAGACACGAGACTCCCCCGAACATTTTACCCCTGCCAGAGGGAGCTGGTTCCGCTCCTTAAGCATGCGTTTTGACCGTTTTTCGCTTCGAAAACTGTCAACTTTTAAAAAAAATTTCTTGAGATCATTTTTTAAACAGACAATATTCCCTTTCGACCGATGTATATAAGTGCCCTCTGAAAAAATAGCTGCACGTGCCATAGGCGTTCCAATAAAGTGGAAATTTTTTAAATTTTTGTATTTTTTATTACTAATACATTGTTTTTCTCAAGAAAGTATGTTTAGTTAAAAATCCATTGTCTACAGTAACATATTTTTTAAGTCAGATACAGCCGAGCCGCCTTGAAATAAAAATAATACAGAAATAAAATTTCGGACTTCCATTGTTTTTATTTATTTTAAAACACGACGTTTTGGTTAGTAAGTCTCTCTAACCATTATCAAGTGCAAACTAAACAATCTAGTCTCTAGGCAACTACTTATACTACTTGGTGTGCAGTCAGCTGTGACGGCCCGCCCCCTTTTTAATCCTAAGATGCCTGTTTTCCTTAAGGAGTGGTTTCCATATGTTTGGTATGTCCGTGCTTGGTTGACTGAAAACTTCTTTATTCTGCATTATAAACGTCCCAACTAACATTTATAGTAGCGGCTACATGTTCTAAAGGCTTTGCTACTTTCTTATAGTAGAAATGTGGTGATCCCAACCAAAATTTGTTACTTTTTAGTTCTAACAACTATTTAGTATCAGGAAATAGTAGATGTTTCGTAAAAACGACCCTCTAAACTACTTCATAGGATTGTTTCTTGATAGTCGATTCTGATAGTCTTCTCTACCACAATAGGACGTTGCTAAAGTTTTACTTTCTTTTTAGTCGTTATTTCGTAGTCGCCCTGACTTTTATATCCTACTTAATTACCACTAGAAAGTTAAGCTTCATTGGAGTCCCAAACAAGTGTATCCGACAACTACATTATAACTTTAATTTTTACCACAAAAGTTTGTGTCATCATAGTAACATCTGATGTAACAATGTAGACAAAATAACTTTTTGGATCAACTTTAAAGCCGCAACTACTTTCAAGTAACCTTTTCGACTATCAGGGAATATAGTTTGGGACGCCATGTTTTTATGTAAGAAAGAAAATTTAATATTTTTGTTGTCGTTTTATGAGCTCATATTAAAGAGCCATACTATTTTATAAACAAATTAGTTGAAGCTTACCAAAAATGCTCTTCTTAAGCACCATTTGTTGGAGTTAACTATCGATTATGAAAACATAACCTCCAAAATCACAACACAAAAATTGCATCAGCTACCAGAAAACGGCTCAATTTTACGGGCGCACCGGTTTTTTGCAATATATATAATGCATGTTATACAAAACACTTTGCGTCGCACTCGAATTTTGATCCTCTGCTCGTAAATTCTCACACTTTTGGATAACATAGTTCATATTATAACCATAACCAAACAAAAAAACTAAGCGAGTCTGTTTACTGTTGTGTCCACCATATTGTGTAACAATTCTACCAAAAAGAAACGATTATATTATTTGCAACTACATCGCAACTTTTATGCCATTACGGAAAAAAACCAGCCTCTACGACGTAGTAGATACCTGGCTACGACGTAGTAGTGTAGTTGTTACTACAGTGACTTTAAGCACTTGGCCAAGTAGTTATAACCAGAAATTGGTTCCCCACTTAGGGAATTATAACGTCGCTGTATGGTATACTGAGACGTAGCGGGAGTACGTTGCGGTTACTTTTAAGAAATTCTTTCTAGTTGGGGTTTCGTCGTTACAACTTTAAATGTTTGTTGGGGTAGCTTCAATAAACTTGCGTTTTCGCCAATGCGACTCCTTATGTAAAACTTTAGCTTCTGACCACTGAATCCTGTGATCATTTGACCATGCATGATCTGCTAAACCGGATTTTTCAATATCCCCTATTGGGTACTTTTTAGGTGTTCATTTACTCTAACTTGAAGAGGGCGTTTCGTTTCACCTACATATGATTTACCACACTCACACGGGATTTGGTAAATACATTCCTTATTATTTGAGGGATTGTCTGGTTTTGTTTTAGTTACAAAACTTCTTATCGTATTTCCCGATGAAAATACTGTTTTTATATTATGGTGTTTAGCTATTCGTCTTATGTTTTCTGAAATCCCTTGAACATATGGAATGTTAATAACACCTAACGGATTATTATTTTGAGAATTTGGTACATTTAGTTTGTTTTTAATTTTAAATATCGTTGAGTTTACTAATTTCTCGGAATAACCATTCTGTTGTAAGTCCTTTTTAATGTTGTTAATTTCTGTGGTTGATTCTTCATTATTACTACAAATATTTACGGCTCTTAAATACAAACTTCTTATAACTCCTTGTTTTGTAGCAACAGAAAATGATTAGACTTAATATTTAGGTCCTGTCCCGTGTGTGTAGGTTTCCTATATACAGTGGTTTGAATGTTTCTGTCTAATCGATTGACAAGAACATCCAAAAAAGGTAAGGCCGAATCTTTTTCAATTTCCATGGTGCACTTGATTGTTGGTCGAATACCGTTTAAATGGTGTAGAAAATTCTGTAGTTCGTCATCATTTTCCGGCCATATAATAAATGTGTCATCCATGTATCGTAGCCATAGTTTTGGTTTGACTGTTGATCGCATGGTCCTCGAACCACTCCATGTAGATGATTGCTACCACTGGCGAAAGAGATGAACCCATTGGGAGTCCAGCATTTTGCGCGTAAAACTTATCTTTCACTTGAAAGTAAGAGTTACACCGATAGCGTTGTTCTCTCGTGAAGTGTAAAGTCGTTAATTTTCTTTAATAAAGAAAGGCAGTAATAAATCCGGCCTTTATAGCAAATAAAGTATTGTAAAATCACAGCTGATTTAAAATACTGCCTGGCAATATTACAGCCTGGCTTTATTGCAATAAGTCACCATTACATAAGCGTCTGTTAAACATTGTGGATCGTCTTCTGTCGAAATAATATACTCTTTGGTGTGGACAACGCGGTGTCGGTGGTGCATTGCGGGGGTGGCGCATTGGCACACACACAGACAGAAAGACAAACACACTGCAGATGAACCACTGCAAGCGGCCTCGCGGGTTTTACGACCCCGACGACGACGACTATATTCGAGTAAAATGTTGAAAGAAAAGACGCATCCAAGTTTTACGATAAATTTCGGATTTCAACTCGCAGTCGCCCGGAAATATAATTTTGCAAAGACATAATTAGGAAATTCCTGGCGGCCAAGATATCATTTTCTGCATGTGGAAAAACGAATGAATTATTGTTAATTTTATACCTATAAAAACCGATTTTTACCTTCTTAGCCCCTGCAGCAATGTGAGCAATGGTTTAAGAAGTTATTGTTTTCAGTAAAAAAAAATTGAAATAACGCTCAAAATGTATTATTTTGGAGTTCATGGATCCATTTATTTTGGCTTGTGCCCGGTGGATTTTATTAAGTTTTTAATGGGACTATCTTGAGCCAAAACCCAACCTAAGTAGAAAATTTCATTAAAATCGAGCAAGTTGTTTTTGAGTTATGCGCGTTGGTCGTTACATTACATACAGACAGACAGACAGACAGACGGCGCGACAAAAAAGTTTAAAAATCATCTAAAAATATACCTATAAATTTTTTTTAAATTGGAGCAGCTTTTTTTTTTCTAATTTTTGACTTGATCACTATAGCTCACACTACCCATAGTATATACGTGTGTGAGCTAAAAATACTTAATTTTTGTTTGTTTTAGTATAACTTTTTGTTTCTGCGTTGCAATTTTTTTTAAAAATTTGTTTGTTGTGTTGTTTCTGAAATTTTCGCCAGCGGTGGCATTTCTTTATTTATTCTACAATTGCCATTTTACCCGAAAATTTTTCGCGGCACTATTTTAATTTTTTTATTTGTATTTAATTTTTTTAATAATGTTCTTCTGCGGCGCCATTTTGGGAAAAAATATTCACCTGCGGCGCCATTGTTTTTTTGTTTTTTTTTACCATTTTTTTCTACGGCATGATTCCTTCCACGAAGAGACCAAGAGTAAGTACCAAATGTTTTTAAAATAATCTTAGCGAATACTTTTTAAACTGATCAATACTTTTGAATTATTTAATTTTTGCAAAATTTACGCTGGCTGCATCATTCTTTTTCGTTTTTATAAAAAGAAAAATTCTACGGCGCCATTTTTGCCGAAAAATACTTAATTTTTCTAAAAATTTCGCCTGCGGCGATACTTTTGTCTATTAGTTTTCAATTTTTTTTAAATTAAATTTTTATTTATCTTAATGTGTGTTATGTTAACCCATCTCACACACACCTACCCCCTTCTGCAGGAGTTATACGCAAATTCCTACTAACTGACTATGTATAGTTTTTGCAAAGTCACCTGAAATGCTCCTAATACGGGGTTCTATCGATTTAATGAAATTTTGCTTCAATCGGCCCTTCAAAAGTTATCCAAATTCATATAAAATCTTCCTGGTATAATTTCAACTCTACCGACAGAGAAAAGGCGCGGTTTATGGCGGTCCGAGTACAAAGTATTTGTTTTCTGACCGACCCAGCACAGGTGGATAGACAGCACCTGATTGGCAGATTTTTTTGAGATGCGCTTTTAATTGCTTTTAAGTGTTCGTTTCGGGACCCCTTTAGTCGGCAGTATGCAGAGTTAGAAAATAAACCAGTGTCGTTTCTGTTTACGCCATAATTAAATGAAATAATTTTCATGAGTATATCTGCCGCCGCCCATGTCACTTTCTTTAAAAGATATGCCGATGGTCGGCTTTAACCTTTGTTCAACTGACTTTGCAAAAACTATAATTATAACTATTTTTCGCATTACTGAAGTAATACAAGACGCTAGCGCTACCAAGTCCACTTTCAATCCCTGGCTTCGCAAGCGCAGATCTACCAATATTATTTACCTCATGTCTTAGAATAGATGCATACAGGGTGATTTTCACTTGAATGATTCTAACCACATGAAAATAGAAAGTTTCAAAAACCTAACCTAACAAAACCTAATCAAATCTAACCGAACCGAAGGAAACTGAACCAATAATTTTTTTCAAAAAAAAAACTTTCCTGACTTCCTGCCCGGGATCCTAGAGGATGTGAATCCGAACCGAACCAAACCGAACCTAACTAAACTGAACCAAACCTAACCTAACCAAACTAAACTACAACACGTACTGCTAATTAGGTTTAGTTGGGTAGGGTTAGGTTTGGATAGGTTCGGTTCGGTACGGTCCGGTTCGGATTCACATCCTCTAGCATCCCAGGTAGGAAGTCAGGAAAGTTTTTTTTTGAAAAAAATATTGGTTTAGTTTGCTTTGGTTCGGTTCGGTTAGATCTGATTAGGTTTCGTTAGGTTAGGTTTTTGAAACTTTCTATTTTCATGTGGTTAGAATCATTCAAGTGAAAATCACCCTGTACATCGATTCTAATACATGAGGTAAATAATATTGGTAGATCTACCCATGCGAACCCAGGGATTGGAAGTGGACTTGGTAGCGCTAGCGTCTTGTCTGAAGTAATAAGCTTGGGGCGAATCCCCCGCCACTGTAGTCATCTAAAAATGAGCATGCATTTATGTATTGGTCATTAATTTTAAATAAAACAAAACCGCTTGATGCTAAACACTCTGTGGGTATTCTTCTATGTAAGGCGATCGCGACCCTCTCTATATGTTGCGACGATACTTGACCAGTTTGTCACACTAAAAAGGAAAAACGGCTTTACAAAAATATTCCGTTCCTTTGATGGTGGGTGGTTTTTTGTTTGGTGACTCGATGCAACCTCGCCTAATAAAACATTGAAACGTTTTGCTTTATCCTGTTCCAAAGGGTAAAGCGTTTGAATAACACCGCATTGTTGTAATTGTAAAACTAAACGTTCAGTCATATTTCCTTCATAAGCGAAATTAGGTAAGAAAAGTAAACAAAAATAAAAAAATGTTTTTTATGGAATATCGCATACCTAACGTTATAGGTAATCAGACAGGGAATGCGACAATCCAACGCGGACGATTAGCCGCCGGACCTTAAGCCGAGTATTCATTTGAGGCAGAATTCGCAAGCCTCGCAGTGGTACCAAACGAATGCTTCGTTTGCATTCATGAAAGTGAATACGCGCCTTGAAATTGTTTGCCTTGTATTCACTTGAGCATGAATTGTTTGGCCTCGTAGCGAGGCACTTACTACAAAATTATTGTTTACATAGAATTTAAAATTTTATTTTCAGAAGCTACGGATCCGAATTTCCTTTACTGAGTGTCGAGTTCACGAAAACCTCAACAGACTGTTGCTGCCCTGCGTTTCCAAAATAGAAGAATTTAAATATACGTTATTTATGTTACTTTATCTTTAGAGGTATTTGAAAAATATATATTTTTTCATTGTTAAAAAAAACATTTATTTTTCAATGTTAGAAACTTTTCTTTTCCACTGTTAAAAATCAATATTTTTTTAACGTTCGAAAAACACTTTAAAAAAACGTTATAAAACATAATATTATTTTTCTAACGTCAGAAAACGGGTTATTAAGCTTCTTTTTCACTATGAATATGACGTTAGAACTAACATGCAACCTAACGTTATGTTTTTAAATGAAACATTATTTTGACATTATTAAAATGTTTTTATGTTTAGTGGGATGCGTATCGTACATATGAACCGAACCGAACCAAAACGTACGTTACACCAAGATACGTGCCGTGGATATTAGTCCCTAATATCGGTACTAGCGTTACGCAAGATATCAAGTATGTCGTGCAGATGTAGGTGTTTGATTTAATTTGTTGTAAATACATCTACATATCTGGGAAATGGGCTTGTAGGCGTACCAGTAAGAAGTGTTACAGATTATTTTCACACAGCGAGCCTAACAAAATTTATTAAAACACTTGCTGGGTGCGGCCAAACTAGCTCCCAGTTTGTCAAGTGGTGTAGCTCGTATTATGCGGGCTGGTTTCTACGTTTTATGCGAGCAGGGTCGTTTCGCAGATGTGACCGATACGGAAAGTCAAAACCGCTTCGTCTCATAAATCAAAACTTTTTCATCACCCACACTTAAATTAACATTATACATAAATGGCTATAGGCTGTTCAGCAGTTCACTTGCAGGAACACTGGCTTATTATAAAATGCTCGCTGGGTATTTTCTTTCAACAACTCATTTTTTACCAGTGATGCTGCCTTGGTCTGTCGCATTCGAGCATGTTTTGTCAAATCGTCCGCCCATTTCATTTGGGTTTTCCCCTACTTCTTTTATTTTTCTAAGGTCTTCAGTTTACGATCCATTTGTTCCATCGGTCGTCTTTTTGTCTGATATTATGACTAGTGATCTAAATGGAAATATTTCCATGGAAATGGAAATATTGAAAATTTCTGAACCTGTCTCGGGAATATTGGAAATATTGGAAATATTTAAAAAAATATTATCTTTCATATTTTGTAACCCTATAAGCATTAAACCTACTACAGAACAATTTTTATTTCCTATACTATTGAAGATTTTGAGGAAGTAGACTGGCAAGACGATGTTATTAAGTGTGATGCTGATGACAGCGATGGAGATATGCCTCTTGCTCGACTAGTGAATGTGTCAAGAAACAGATGTTTGTTGTACAAATTTTACCTTATTTCTGTTTATTTGTTTGAAGAATAACTTCTGATTTGTGTTCATGTGTTTTATTATGATTTCTGCGTTTTCCGGTGTTTTATTATGATTTTTATAAATAAATATCCCCTTTTTCTTATTTTTTTTAATATTTCATATATTTCCAATATTTCCAATGTTTCAGGAAATATTTCCGGAAATATTTCCTAAAATATATTTCTGGAAATTTCACAACACTAATTATGACCAATACTGTGGTATTACTGAGGATATGTTTTAATATGTAGCATAATTTACCGAATGGCTAACAGGCCAATCTTGATATTTTCATCGTGATATCTTCGTCTGTGTTTGCTAATATTTTAGTTTTAGTGTAGTTCATACTGAAGCCTATTTTTATATGGTTCAAGTATTGTCCGCTTATTTTCATGCCTATTTCTTTAGAATCTAAGTTTTTATAAACATCTTCTAAGGCCTGGTTAAATAATTTAGAGGATATGTAACCCTAACTGACACCTCTTCTTATATGGATTGGCTTCGTTCCTTCGTGGATTTTGATTGATATTGTTGCTTCGCTATATCTATTGGCTATTAGGTCTTTTTATCTGCGATCTATTGGGCTATTAATTAAATATGTTTTTGCTGCCCAGCTGCAGGCATTATATTTCTTCAAAAAAGGTTAGGTTTGGATTTTGTGGTAATAATTAATTTTATTTAATGCTAGTTTTCTGTCTATAGTTCTCGTTTGTTAAAATGTTGATATGTCTTTTATAAATATATAGGTACTGGAGGCTGAATTTTAACAAACAAATACGGTAACAAAACCCTTATATCTCACTGTAAAACAAATCCTAAAAATTCCATCCTTTAACGTATACTATCGATCCTTTGTTTTTTAGTTGGCATACCAACAAGTTCGCCTTGGCTCTCCTTTGCTGCGAATCCTGAGCATCATTGTAGAAATCCATTGATCTCGCAATCATTCAAGATTGAATCCACAGTGTAGGTAACATAACTCTGGCTTGTGATTTTTCGATGTAGTTAAGTTAGCTAACGGAGATATGGAGCTGAAAATCGAAACGAACCTTGTTGAAACTCCAAGATATCTTGACTAAAAAAAATAGATAAATCGATGCTTCCTAAATTCAAATTAAAACCTTTAGATTCGCTTCATAGCTATTCTATCTTTTGCTGTGTGTTTTCCTAATTTAGAAGATTTAAAGACTTCGCGTGTCGCAATAGTAGTCTGCCTCCAGGAGGTTTCCGGTTCTACAGAAGGTTAGTGGAGAGAAATCGTATACGATATGAGCGGCTGATTCGTCGGCTTCATCACATAGTCTGCATGTGGGTTCATCACTACCATTCTGTGCAGGTATTTTCTCAGTGTGCAGTGACTGGTTATTAATCCCGTCATCTGTCTGACTTGTTTGCTATATAGTAATGTTAGGATGAGAGGGACCTTTGCATTTTCTTGATGTTTTTGCCCTGTTGTTAGTGCCAGTCGTTTCGATGTTGTTTATCCAACCATCTCTTAATACATACATATCGAGGTTTTTGGAACTCTAAATACAGGCTCGAGACCTATGAATGATTTTTCAGATCCTCTTCTTGATAGAGAATCTGCGTGTTTATTGCCTGGAAATTAATAAAACAAACAAACTTGTCTTTATGCAATTTCCGTTTTTTTTTCTAGTATTCCGAGCATGAATAGTAAAAACTCGAAGAAATGGTTCTCGGATTTCACATCTCAGCACGCCCATTTAGTATATAAAATTATGTCCTTCGAGTTTGGTAATTATCACCTGTAGGCGTCGGAAATTTGCCATTAAACTTGTAAGGGACTGCAATTCGATCCTTTGCGTGTAGGCAAATGATAGCAATTAATGTAGAGAATAGAGTGATATGGTGCAAATTACCATCGATACTCGTTATAAATTCCTGCGTTATAGTTTTTTAAACCGCGATAAGGTGTTTAAACTTATCAATGTTTCTTTTCTTGAAACTTTGTAAACACAACCCACGTTTCGAGAATTAAGTCTACGGCCTACCTCTTTTCTCAATATTTCTTATCATGCTTTATGTTTTACTTGTAAACCAATCAATGTTATCTGTTTTATTTATATTATTATTCCCACGAAAACCACCAAACGAAGTACCGTCCTATAGGTCAATATCTATTTTACCAATCGTATCAAATATATAATTCCACCACACCAATTCGGATTTTGAGACAAGCATTCCCCAATATTCCAATACTTTTACATCATACATATCGGACAGATATTTCAAGAAGAGATTTCATGGTAAAAGACATTAAAGCAGGATTACTACAGGGAAGTGTGATGGGGCCTCTTATGGACCCTTTCTTATAACTGTTGTATATGAGCGATATTCCGAAACTAAAAAACTGCCACATAACTACATTTACAGATGATACAGGCGTTTTAGCAGTAGAAAAATCTAATGAAGAATCTACAGAATGTTGACTTTAAGGCCAATAATCATATTCCAGAAACAATTAACAACCATATTCCAATAGAGCTAAATCCCTCGACACGAAGCATGATACAAAATTACTCTGAAGGGGACACGTTAAAAAAAAGAGGAACTTGAACAGTAATACACAAAAATGTAATTTTACTGTTAGTAAGAAGTCATTTAATAGCCATACATAATAGAATTTTGTTATATAAACAAGTGATCAAACCGATCTAGACTCCAATGCTGACATTATTAAATGATTTTAAAACAATTTAATATGCAACAAATATTGATCTTCACCGAGACTTAAAAGTAGAAACTGTTGAAGAAACAATCGAAGGAAGGCTTCACAAACATGTCAACATTGAAGCAATACAACTCCTGGATAATAATCAGCGAACATAAAGACTCAAACGAGTAAAACCATTTGAGCTTGTGGGTTAGGCAGATTCGTGAAAATTCAATAATACAAATCAAAATAAAAACAATAACTGTTAGATTAACATATCAAAGTTGTGATTTTTTAATAGAACAAAATGATATGACAATCTTGAATAGTTTAGAAGAAAATAATATTGCTAATTGGTCTGCTGTGACGTGATTGTAATAACACTGGGTGTTTCAATTAAAAAAAAAATATGTTTATGAGTTTAAATAAATAGAGTTAATAACTTGCTTTCCAGTCACAAATCTACATCTGTCCGCCAAAACTCTTACACCTCAAGAACACAAGAGATATGGATCAATCCTTCTCTCCTCTCAGTTGGGTAGATTTAGTGGTATGAACCTAGATAATGGCTTCGTATCCATACTATCTTCCACCAAACATTGGCATTCAACACCAAAAACACGACAAGGTAATGATGAGGTTTCTCGCAACAATATACTCAATTGTGACCTCCTCAAGCTAAATAAATCAGACAGGTGACAAGGTTAATAACCAACTGCACAGAATGGGAATCTACAGAGATGAGTCCACTTTAGGACTATGATGAAGTCGGTCATATATTATCCGAGTGCCCAACACGAACCTTGTGCAGAACAAGAAACCTTTTGAAGGACAAGACAATCAACAATTTTTCGTGGCTAAGCGGGCATAGAAAGATTTTGTTTCTCTGACCCCCGTTGGCAGCTCGAAAGCTGTACACCCACGGGGGTCCAAGATCTAATGGACACCTTTTAAGTGTTGACAGTTAACTGTTTCGTCCTTAAGGGACTCTTCAGAACACTGCATGGTCAATGTGACACTTTTGTGAAGCAACAGAGACGGTATATGAATCTCATCTTAGGATATTGGTAAGAGAAATTAATAAATAATGCCTGCGATACCGTATGCTTTCACATAAGTGGCGACATCTACAAATACAAAAGAAACCACCAGACTAAAAATAAAAGGCAGGCAGATCAAACGAAAAACAGTGCTCATGACCGTGACATTATTTGTCCCTTAGGTCGGGTGGTTTATGTCGAGTCAGCGGAGGGTGAGCCAAAAATACTACAAAGGTGAAGTTTAGTACCCGTGAATAAAAAACAACTGAGCGGGTACACAAAGATTTTGTTTCTCTTGTATTTTTCCGTGGGCAGCTCGAAAGCTGTACACCCACGTGCTACAATGCTAACGTTTTAGGCATTCTAGATTGGACTTTGAAAACCCGGTACAACATTTTTTGCATACTAAGTATTTTTAGTTGAGATACCATTATTTAAAACATTATGTAAATTTAAATCTAATTGGTTAGAACAATACCTAGGTTTACGACCGGGAATAATGATAATATTATATATTATTATAAAAATAAAAATAACATTTGTTAATAACATACTAATTTCTGCAATTATGTTGCTTTTATTGATCAGCGTAGTAGCGAATAAGAGCTTTTTTTTTCAATTTGAAACTGGTTTTACTTCCAGGCAAAAGCGTGTAGTTTAAAATTATTAAAGCGAAAAAGTACCTACAACCACTTATAAGCTCAATTACAATATCCGAGTCTACCAATTACTGAAGACTTGGTCCATTACATCTTGACCTCGGCTACCAGATCCAAAGCGTAAAAACTGTGTTTTTCGGCTGTAATAATGGGCAGGTTGGTTTTGTTCCTCTCACTGTTTTTCTCGTAAATGATACCGCGTTTTGCTGCATTTATGAAACAAATATATTTATATTATTTAATTAAAAATATCTTTTCTTTACAGGGTGTATTATAAGTTTATTTTTGGGGTTATAAGGAAGGTTAAAAAAGGACGTATTCGTAAAAACTCTTTTTTTAACAGAAAGTTGTGGGCAAGTCTATTGACTAAGTCCAGAGTAGTTTAAGTGTATTTTCAATACTCACAAGCGAAATAACTGTAAAGATATATCCGGGGGCACGGCAGTGCCCCGCCAAGTTTGCGTAAATTGCTGTATCATCTTTTTTTGAAATATTTCAGCTCATATTTGACCTATCTATAACTCTACTTCAGAATGAGCTACGAAATTCAAGCTTTGTCGTAGATCTTCATGGAGTTAACAACCCCTCCAAGTTTCATGGACTTCCATAAAGTAGCAAAGTAGTTACGAAAAATTTTAAATAACTTCCCTCCCCTATAAATGTAAAGTTATGTAAAAGTAACATTGCCCATTTCCAACAACGCTAGAGAGCTGAGTTTTGAAAGAGTGATGGGAACTATGATAAAACTATAGGAACAAATTAAAATAATTTTAGCTCACACATATACTATACTATAGTAGTGTGAGCTCTGGTGATCCTAATTTTTTCGAGAAAAAAAAAGTTGCTCCGATTTCAAAAATTTTTATATATCTTTGCGTTTCAGATGATTTTGAAACTTTTTTGTTGCGCCGTCTGTCTGTCTGTCTGTCTGTCTGTCTGTATGTCTGTCTGTCTGTCTGTATGTCTGTAACGACCAACGCGCATAACTAAAAAACCGCTTGGCCGATTTTAATGAAATTTGGTACCTAAGCTGGGTCTTGGGTCGAGATGGTCCCATTTAAAAATGAACAAATTCCACCAAACAGAAACCAAATAAAAGGGTGGGGGTAGATTTCAAAAATTAGAGTTTATGTGAAAATATGGCGTGTGTGATATCAAACGAAAGGTAATTGAGTCTGTAGTTAAACAAAATACATTTTAATTTATTTAAAAAAAAATGGTGGGGGTATATTTTAAAAATTAGAGTTTAAGTGAAAATATGGCGTGTGTGATATCAAACAAAAGGTAAGTGAGTCCGGAGTTTAACAAAATACATTTTAGTTTTTTGTTTTTTTAAAGGGTGGGGGTAGATTTCAAAAATTTGAGTTTAAATCAAAACATGGCTTGTGTGGTATCAAACAAAAGGTAATTTAGTCTGGAGTTAAATAAAATATATTTCAGTTTTTAGTTATATTAGCTCACACGTACACTATAACTATAGTACCTAGTGTGAGCTTAGGGGCCCATATATTGGCAGAGTATTTTTTTTATTTACTTCCTCTCCGTATAAATGTAAAGTTATGTAAAAGTAACATTGCCCATTTCCAGGAACGCTAGAGAGCTGAGGGAATATGATAAAACCATAGAAAAAAATTAAAAAACCTCAAAATTTTTAATAAGGCATTGCAAAAGTTTTAAACAATATTCCGCATATTTTACTACTTTAAAACTTAAATATTACGCAAATCCTTTAAAAAAGAAAATCATTTCATGTAAGAAAAGCCAAGTACGCGAAAATGGTATTCTGTAAAAAGAATTGAAATAAAGTAAAGCCAAGTTCTCCAAAACAAATTTCAAAATGAATGGTTCTTACTAGTTTGGAAATGTTTTTCTAAACTTAACAATTATGGCTGCAAATGACTCTTAGGCACAGTGCTAAATTGAACATAAAGAAGTTGGGCTGTAATAGCAAAGTTTAAAAAAACATTTCTAAACTACTAAGAACCTTTCATTTTGAAATATGTATTGGAGAACTTACTTTTACCTCAGTTCTTTTTACGGAATACCATTTTCTTGTACTTGGCTTTTTTTTACATGAAATGCTTTTGTTATGATTATAATTATACGAAAACTGAACGTCAAAGGAAAAAGTTAGGAAACGTCATTTGCTCAGTAAACAATGATAATTTAAAAAATACATTTTATTAAAAAAACCAACGATGTACCATTATTTTTTTTAAAATACCGAGGCCAATTTCCACAGGAACGCCTCTCTCATAAAAATACCTAGTAGGTATCACAGATAATAAAAAAAACAGTTTTTTTGAAAATATTTAACACCCTGTATCTCAAAAGTTAAGGCGTTTAGGATGGATATAATACTCATGATTTTTTTTTCTCAAAATGGGCGCAAAAATTACGCTCTTTTATTATATTAATATTAGCTTCTAATGCAATAACACCCTGTATGAAAAAATTTTGTTTTAATTTCTTATTTCTTCTTGATCGTCATTGACTTAGTTAACATTGCAAAAAGGTAAAACCATTTTTCAAGAGTCGGTCTCAAGAGTTTTTATGTCTCACTGTTGAATTTTAAAATAACAGCTTCCAAATTGGAGAAAAGAAAAATTAAATCTTTGTAGAAAATATGGGCACAAACTTATATCTTGAGTTTATTTTTTTGTAATTCTTCAATTCCCGGAAGACGAAGACGCGATCCAAATTCGGTACTGAAGAATGACCGTTGACGCGCTGGAAATGCAAGAAATGCACTTCTCACTTCCTTAAACGCGATCAAATATTGACAAGTGCGTTGAAAAACAATTGGTAGCTCGCGTAGCAAAACAATCTTCAACAACAAACATCAGTCACTTTGATTTATAGTTTGAACAGGCGTTTGCTATCTAAAACCGACAACGGAATCCATAGAAGCAGCTTTGCCCATTTGTGTAGATCTTTATATGGGTCTCCCTAAAGGCATTTCGAAGAATACTCTTACCACCTGACTAGAATTCTTTTAATACTGGTGCAATTATCACCACAGTTAATTACAAATAACGCCAATGTCCCCCATCTTTGGGGCGTAGTATCGCAAAAAACCTAATGCTGTACTTAATCGGTAAAGTTTTTCTTCTTACAGGCTTAGATCAAATGCTTTTTGTTTGCTGGTGAGCACTAATTTATAGGATTCTTAAAATGGTTGGCGTGGTGATGCCGATGCCTATACATGTACCAAAGTGCGTTTTCTAATAGCTGTGTCTATAGAAACAATGGCATAAGTCGTCTCATAAAAGCGCTTGCTTATGGATCGTATTGACATTAGTCAGCTGCGGCAAACATTCAAAAATTTACACATCATAAACATCTGGACACCACAACTCCATATGTGTATGCATACGTTATGTACTGTGTTTTGTGATCATATTATTCAGTGTGCAAATTTTCCGGTTTACTAGTAGCGCAGTATTTACTGAATGGTGCGAATTCTACATCTTGACAAAGGTTAAAATAATTTTTTCTCTTAATTGCACATTTTTTAAATATTTTTTTTAATTGTTGATAAATACCCTGTTGATGGATGAATTTATATCATAACGTAAAATGCAGTTGCTTTTAAAAATTTAAGTTAAAATTCTCAAACCTTTGGAATCATGATAATTCGATAAAGATTAGGTAATCCAGTAATTAAGTTTAAGAGTTCCATGGTCTTGTGGCAAAAAGATGGCGAAAAGTGCTTTACTTTCTTTAAAACATGTTTGTTTGCGATTGTAAGACCAAAACTTGTTTTCTCTTGGTAGCCCATCTAAAAGATTCCCGGCCTTTAATATCAGTGGTTTCGGTCAGTCAGCCCAACGTCAGCTGACGCGTATGATAATACGCATAGAGAAAAAAATAATGGCTGTCATAATCATATGCTTTATCGACTAATGACATCGATGGCAACAATCAGATGGATTTGAGATTCCTTTAATTAAAAACCGGATAATTCAGCATCAATTTTCCTCCTACTTAATTTGATTATGGTAAAAGACAAATAAGATATGCTGATGATATCGCCTTATTAACAGATAAGAAAGAAAAACTGATAGAAATACTGGAAGAACTGGATACAGCAGCTAAAAATATAGGCTTGAGTATGAACTGCACTAAAACTAAAATTATAGCAAACACAGATGAAGATATCACGATCAGAATAAACCAAGAGAAAATAGAATAAGTAGGGGAATATATATACCTCGGACAAATTATTAAATTAAAAAAAGAAAAGCAAACGGCTGAAATCAAGAGACGAGTAAGATTGGCCTGGGCAGCATTTGGTAAATTAAACTACCTACTTATTAAAAAATAAAAAGTATCCCTAGTACCTCAAAACGAAAGTATATACAGTCGAACCTCTATAACTCGAACCTGAAGGGACAACCAAAACAGTTCGAGTTATGGAAAGTTCGAGTTATAGAAACTCGAGTTACATAGGTTAAAATACATGTAAAAAGTGCAGGGACCGCTTAAAAGATTCGAGTTATAGAGGGGTTCGAGTTATAGAGGTTCGAGTTAGAGAGGTTCGACTGTAACCAATTTATCCTTCCTGTACTTACCTATGAATCCCAGACCTAAACAGTTACAAAATCAAACATGGATAAGGAAACAAAAGCTCAAAGATCAATGGAAAAGCAAATGTTATATGTAAAGCTAACAGATAGAAAAAGGAATGAATGGATACGAAATAAAACAAAAGTAAGGAATGTCAGGGGAGACGTAGCAAAATTAAAATGGAAATTGGCCGTTCATAATATCAGACAAAAAGACGATCGATGGAACAAAATGAATTGTAAACTGGAGACCTTGGGGAAATAAAAAAAGTAGGGGAAGACCACAAATAAGATGGGCGGAAGATTTGAAGAAACATCCAGAAGCATGTTGGATGAACACGGCGACAGACAGAGAAAAGAGGCCTATGTCCAAAGATGGATCGAAGAAGGCTAAATAGATAGATAGCAAAGACAAAACATTAAATACGAAAGCTGTTTGATTTTTGTTAATGTTTCCGACGGCCGGCGTGTTTCTGGTAAATGCCACTCCTAATGTCAAATTTTGAAAGCAACTTTCTAAAATTATTTAAAAAATGCTGCATTTTTCAGCATTTAGCTTCGTGATTTCAAAAGGCGTCTCGCAGAAATATCTTAAAAGTGATCAATTTGGTAATCACTAAATTTCGAAAAGGACGATTGGCATACATAATTCAAACCATATTAAATTAATAAATGCGTACCTATAAGTATAAATTTATTATTAATAAAAATATATATTTGCAATTGTAATTCGCCGTCTTGATATTTACATAGAGATACAAGAATGGCGAATATAAAGAAGCATGTAGGTGTCGGTCGTATTGAGCATAAGGGGAGTAAAGGCTTAATCTATGTATCGAGTTTTGCACGCATATAAGCGCCCCATTTACATAATACACAGCCAATATTTTATTTACTACTTATTTGCAAGTGTTATAGGACTACAAGCAACTGCATTTGTTTATTTAGAGTTATTTTTAGTGAAACTTCACACGTAAGCGAATTATCATTTAAACAGAAAATAATATCTAAGGAAGATAATCATACAGATTAATGATCGCAAAGTACCCATTCTTAAGTTTTGAGGTAAAATTTTTTTATGTGATTTTTATAGGATAGATGACAGCCAAAACAAACGCCCAGTGTATAAAACGGTGGATGCGATGGCATATGATTTCCTTATTTCTTTTAATCGTGACATAAGAAAATGTTAATTCTCATTGTCACTCACTTGAAGGATTCATACACAGAACTTTAACATATTATTCCCCAACAGGTAGGCTTCTGTTATTAATTTTCCAATAAACGCTTTCATTTCTATGATGTTTATTTCTTAGGTTTTTTTAAAGTGCACTATTTTTGTTTTGTTGAAATTTAGAATTATTTTTTGCACAACAAAGATCTAGAGATTTCGACATATTTGTAGTTTATTTTGAAAGATCTACAATATCTTTACATCCAACTGTGACCAAGTTATCATCAGCGAGCTGTCATGATGTTCTTCTTTTATTTGATCCTAGAGGAAGGTCTGCAAATTATTACTTAAGATGCACCCTGTGGAGCTCCTTGATTATTTATTTTCAACAGATTTCACTTTGTTATTGTTGATCTATTGTTCTCTATCTGTCAAGCCCTCTATTCCATAGATATCCAGTTTCAACTACCATGTCGAACGCTTTAGACATGTCATAATAAATGCCAGTAAACCCTCATCCAGGTTACGTTGCCTATATAGGAGCCAAGCTGATCAGATGAAAGTATATTATTGTTTATGAAATAAAAAAAAATTTCCAGGAAAGATGAGAGTCATACTAAGAACATTAAAGTTTGAAGCAGTCATAACAAACACCCAGAACTTTAACATTTTAACTCAACTCAACAGTTAGGCTTTTATTATTGAGTTTCGTAGAAACGCTTTTATTTCTATGGTTTCGATTTCTTGTGTTTTTGTAGTGCCCTATTATAGTGTTATTTTATTGGAATCTAGAAATAGTTATTTTGAAACCCCTATAATATCTTCGCATCCAACTTTGACCAAGTGTTTATTTGCGAATTCTACTAAATCATGTTCTTCTATTTGATCCTGAAAATTATTGCTAAATATGAGATAGAGAAGTCAGTGGGGATAAGATTCCACCCGGCGGGACTCCTTTACATTTATTTTTTTTCCAACAGATTTGATTGTTGGTAATATATTGTTCTCCATTTTACAAGCTTAAACTTACTGTTAACTGTAACAACTTAAGACAGCTCCTTCTATTTCGTAGGAGTCCAGTTTTTAAGTAATTCAAAGTCTACCGTGTCGAATGCTTTAGACATGCCTTAATAACTGCCAGCAGTTTTCAAACCGTCATCCACATTACGTTGTATTTTTTTAGTATTTCCAAAAGGGCTGTTGTTGTGTTTTTGAATTTATAGAAGCCATGCTGATCAGCTGAAAGAACATTATTGTTCATTAAATAAACTTCTATGGTTTGTCTAGGCTTTGTCAATAATTTCGTCAAAAACAGAAAACACACCCTCTAGGAATCGCATGTTGACCATTTTGGCCAAAAGAGACACTATTAGATTCGCAACGGACAATACTGCAACGAACTTCATCTGGACCATGACTCTTTTTTTGTGTTACAGATAATGTTACTTGTTATTTCGGGAATGTTAAAAACAAATAGATATTATCAAACAAAACAACCAAATGCACAATAACACTACTATCGCGCTTACACAACTATATAACGAAATCTTCTTCCATCAGTCAGGATCAGAAGGCATTTGTGCATGATGTTCTCGTTGCATAGCACGGCTGATTCAATGGGAGTGTTTTTCTTGTGATAGCGATCGGCGTTACAACCCTGGTTGTGCATCTATAACACCATCCAGTTAATTTAAGAAAATTGCCAGCATGTTTAATTTGAATTCTCTTCCACTTGTAGCTCTTCAACTGCTGTTAATTAAAAATAAATCTGTGCAAAAGCAAGTGCTTTTAATAATGTTATCCTCTCAATAACTTTCAAGCACACGCGAATGCTATTAATCTAACCATTACGATCTATTATAGTTTTGTGAGATATACAGTTCTTCGTAAGCGCAATCATCCGTACTGCACCGGTTCGGTTAGAAAAAGACATAGAACTTCTTTATGGAAAAAATCATCCGGACAACAATATGATATCACAAAGAGATAATTCTACGTGCCTCACATCAAAACGATTCATTGTTGGATTAAATCTGATATTAATAATCGACCCGAGTGCGCGCGGTGCGGTCGTATTAGTAGCCTTTAAATGTAGTAGAATCTCCTAAGCATCTTAGGTCAAAACGATCTTCTTGTATAACGATGTCGCTTCAGATTAAGTGCTTATTAATTTTAAAAGAATCCGAATAAATGTTAATTTTTGATCTGTTATGTCTATTTTCTAAGATTAAGTTAATAAGATTAAACTTTTTTGTTGTTTAAAGAACTTGACAAAAAAAAAACTTTGCTTGAAGACTAATGAGAATCTGCAGCAAATTGATTTTAACGGGCACTTAACCTAACGTTAATTCATGAATTTATTTTGCACCTTTTTTGAATTTTAATGGTCTGTAACGATACATACATAACTTAAGCGCCCAATTTCGGCAATTTAATTGCAAGTTTAACTAATTCTTGAAGTTATGCTGCATTTGTGTTTTGCAGGCGATTTTTAAAGTTTCCTTTCAATTTTTCTGCCATAGTGTTTTCTGCGGAGGATAATTTCTTCACTTTGTTTTGGAGATACTTTAGTTTAATGAAAGTGCTGGCCTACCCAGAAAAGACTCTTTCTTAAACCTAAACCGAAAGCAGTTCTCATTCTTAAGGAAATACAAAACTTGTAAGTATACAGCTACAGTACCTGTAATATTATCATGACCAATTTCAACTTAAAATTTGCAGAAAAGGTACCGTTTTTCTTACTTGCCTCGGGAATTATATTTTCCCATGCGGTGTCACAGTTTTTATAAAAACTTTAGAATTTTGTAATGAAGAAGATTTATATTTTTGAAAAATAATTTTCAAGGTTTACCATACCTACTACCAACTGGGTACATTACAGAACGGAGTGAGTCCCCTCCAATAAGTTTTTTTAGAAAGGTGAGCTTATTAAGAAATTATGTGTGGCACATAATTTTTAGTAGTGGACACTGCCAAAGTATCTTTCTGAAAGCATTTCCAATCACACTCCAGTTTGCTATTTTATTTAACCAAAAAACGTCAAAAAATCATCCATTTTCATTGTTCTATTAACCGCATCTTTAATTAATAGCCGAATAGATCACAGATACACAAATTTAATAGCCAATATATATAGCGAAGCAACAACAATGAAAATCCACGAAAGAACCAAGCCAATACGCATAAGAAGAGGTGTCAGTTGTGATGATGTGTATTATTTTTGGATGACAAAATATCCCCTAAACTATTTAACCAGGCCCTAGAAGATGTTTATAAAAACTTGAATTGGGAAGAAATAGGCATCAGAGTAAACGGACAATACTTAAATAAGAAAGAAGAAGTGATCAAAATGCTGGAAGAACTGGATACAGCAGCTAAAAATATATTTGAGTATGAACTACACTAAAACTAAAATCATAACAAACACCGATGAAGATATCACCATCAGAATAAACTAAGAGAAAATAGAATAAGTGAAGGAATATAATATATACCCGGGACAAATTAATAAACTAAAAGCGGTAAATAAAGCTACATATTAAAAAATAAAAAATTTCCTCAGTACCTCAAAACGAAAGTGTATAACCAATTTATCCTTCCTGTACTTAGCTATGGATCCCAGACCTGGACACACACAAAATCAATCATGGATAAGATAACAAAAGCCCAAAGATCAATGGAAAGATAAATGTTACATATAAAGCTAACAGATGAAAAGGAAAGAATGGATAGGAAATAAAACAAAAGTAAGGCATGTCACAGGAGAAGTAGCAAATTTAAAATGGAAATTTGCCGGTCATAATATCAGACAGAAAGACAATCGAGGGAATAAATGTATTGTAAACTGGAGACCTTGGGAAAATAAAAGAAGTAGGTGAAGATCCCAAATTAGATAGGCGGACGATTTGAAGAAACATGTAGGAACTAGATGGATGAACACGGTGACAGACAGGGAAGAGTGAAAGATATTGGGGGAGGCCTATGTCCAAAGATGGATCGAAGAAGGCTAAATAGATAGATAGGTAGATAAATAGATAGATAGATTAATCGGTTATAATCCTGCTCCGGAGGTACAAAAAAAAACAATGAAAATGCATGATTTTTTGACGTTTTCTGGTTAAACGCTCTCTGTTTAATTTTCAGATTTAAACGAAGACAACTAATAACCGAATGATCAACCGTTTAAATTTGTTTTTTGTTTAACAATGGTCACTGCAAGTAATTTTAATTGCGATTAATATTTATTTATCAAACCGTACTTGTAAAATGCCGCAAACGCTAAAATCGTCAGCAGATACCTGGTTCATTGTAATAACGCCTACCTATGCATTTAGTAATTATACAGGGTGTTACTTTTCACTCATGCGGTACCTACTTTCATTTGTATATCACATTGGCTCCAAGTAGTATAAGCAAGGAGTATGAGTATTTGTAATATACCAACTAACAGAGATTTATTGGAGATGAAATAAGTTCTAGCAGTAATAATGCTCACGAGACCTGAATATCTGTCAGCCTCTCTGGGGAGAGACATAGAAGTACATGGAGAGGAAGTAATCATCGAAAAAGAAATGATAAAGGATAGTATTAAAAAGCTTAAATCCGGTAAAGGTAGCGGGTCTGGGGGAATATACGCTGAAACGCTCAAATATGGATCAGAGAAACTACTGGAAAATCTCACATCCAGTACCTGATTATTGGAAAATTGCATTCATATCCTCAATACATAAAAAAGGAAACAAGCTGTATAGCAACAATTAGAGGACTTTCAGTAACCAGTATTCTAAGAAGAAGAAAGCAAAGTGGGTTTCGTGCAGGCAGATCTTGTGATAATGTTTTTTGTCTTAAACAAGTAGCTGAGAAAAGTAATTCCAGAAATATAGAGACTCATGTTACCTTCGTGGATCTACAAAAAGCATATGATACTGTTCCAGTAGAAAAAATTATGGACAGTTTTAGAGCAAACTAATATCGATCATACATAGATAAAAGTGATAAAAGAACTATACAAAGGGTCAAAATCTAAAACCAAAATTGGAAATCGATTTTCAAAAGGATTTCGGATAACGAAAGGCTTAAGATGGGGATGTTTTATCTCTCCAACTCTTTTTAAAATATATATCGCAGTAGCTCTAGAAAACTGGAAACGTAAAGTGCACGGCATGGGAATACAACTTAACGATCGATTCACCATATACACACTACAGTTTGCTGACGACCAAGTAATTGTAGCTAATGATTAAGACGACATGGAGTATATGATAAGAAAGTTAACGGAAGAATACCAAAACTGGGGTCTAACAGTGGACGTGGACAAGACGCACTACTTATGTATTGGAAACGAATGAAGTGAGAGAGAACTAGATATTGGACAAACAATATCTCCATGCAATGAGTATGTATACTTGGGTGTCACATTTGAAAAATAAACCTAAGAAACCGAATCTCATACCAAACGTGAGTACAAATAGACAAAACCAACAGACAAGAAACACAGTCACACAAAACTCTGTGACAAAGACATACAGCCAAGTAGCAGCAACAGCTACTATACCTGATATTAATATCAGTAGTCAAAATACTATGGAACAAACACTACAATTAATTTTGGAGAAATTGAACAAACTTGATGAGCGATTAACTAAACTAGAAAGTAGCAATAACGGAGCTACCAATATGCCTCAAAATGGTCAGTAATCTTAGAATCTTAGCTTGGAATGCCAATGGTCTCTTGCAACATCAGCAAGACTTGCAAGTTATTCTAGACATAGAAAAAATTGACGTTTGTCTTGTGTCAGAAACGCATTTCACTAACCAGTCTCACATTAAATTTAAAGGTTATAAAGTGTATCATACAACTCACCCTAGCAATACTGCACATGGGGGAAGTGCTGTAATAATTAAAGAAAATATATCACACTATGAGGAGATGGGATATAAAACCATAGAGATTCAAGCTACATTAGTAAGTGTAAAAACCAAAACATATACATTAGTCATAAGTGCTGTCTATATATCACCAAGACACTTACTAAAGAAAAATCAATATCTTAATTTTCTCAGAAAATTAGGAAACCGTTTTATAATTGGAGGTGACTTTAATGCAAAAAAATACCTACTGGGGATCTAGACTGACGAATTCTAAAGGAAAATAACTTTTGCAAGCTATTAGTGAATATCAATGTGAGCCGATATCAACCGGTAAGCCCACATACTATCCAACAGATCCAGGAAAAATTCCAGATCTAATTGATTTTTTTATAGTAAAAAATATATCTTTAAGTTTTGTAGATATAGAAGAAAGTTTTGATTTACACTCAGATCATTCACCTATTATTCTAACTCTTAGTAAAAACATAATAAAGAAAGAAGCAAATATCTCACTAGTTAATAAACTGACTGACTGGATTAGTTTTAAACAAAGTCTGTCAGAAAAAATAAACCTATCAGTACCATTGCAAACGCCAGAACAAATCGATAAAGAAGTTGATTATTTTGTTACAAATATTCAACAAGCAGCTTGGGAAAACAGTCCAAAACCAAAGAGAATTTTTAAGGGAAAAAACTATTCAAAGGAAATTAGAGACCTTATCTTGGAATAAAGGAAACTAAGAAGAAAGTGGCAACAAAGCCGTGATCCTCGGGACAAAACAAATCTCAACAACATGACGCAGCGCATTAGGCGAGAAATTCTAGTAATAAAAAATGAATCTATTAACCATTTTCTTAATGAACTTACAGATGATAAAAATACCGACTATTCCCTTTGGAAAGCAACCAAAGATTTTAAAAGACCAATTATCCAAATTCCACCCATACGAAAATCTAACAACCAGTGGGCAAGGAGTAACGAAGAAAAAGCAGATATTTTTGCAAGTCATTTAGAAAAAACATTTCAGCCCCACGAAGCACCAGATGAACACTTTCATTTAAATGAACCCCATCAAATCGAGGACCATATTAAGCTTACATCACCAAAAGAAATATTAACAGAAATCAAAAATATTAATTCGAAAAAAGCCCCAAGGTATGATCTTATTAACGGGGTAGTCATAAAACAACTCCCCAGAAAAGCTATCGTAAAACTATGCAACCTAATTAATGCGTCTTTTAGGCTTAGGTACGTACCTAAACTGTGGAAAGTTGCAGAAGTTATCATGATTCCAAAACCGGGAAAACCACTCCATGACGTGTCATCTTACAGGCCAATATCTTTGCTGCCAATTATATCCAAGCTCTATGAAAAATTATTGCTTAAAAGAATAAAACCCATCATAGAAAGACAAGAAATTATTCCATCTCATCAATTTGGTTTTCGAGACAAGCATTCCACGATAGATCAAGTACACAGAATTACTAATATAATAGAAAAAGCACTAGAAGAGGGAAAAGTTTGTTCTGCAGTTTTTCTAGATGTAGCACAAGCATTTGACAAAGTGTGGCATGAAGGCCTTAATTTTAAACTAAAAAGGTTTCTGCCAAAACAGTATTCGGATATTTTGGAATCATACATATCTGATAGACATTTTAGAGTAAAACAGGAAGACTCATACTCAAATTTAAGAGAAATTCAAGCAGGCGTGCCCCAGGGAAGCGTACTAGGCCCTTATCTATACTTATTATGCACTTGTGATATCCCAAAGCCAGAAAATTGTCACTTAGCAACATTTGCCGATGATACTGGTTTATTGACGGTAGAAAAATCTATTGAAAAATGCATAGAGAAACTTCAGGATGCAGTCACCCAAATTCACAGTTGGACCACAAAGTGGCGAATAAAATTAAATGAAACCAAATCAATTCATGTTGATTTTACAAACAAAAATATAAATCATATACAAATAACAATTAACAACATGCCAGTACCATATTCGAATCAGGCAAAATATCTAGGTATGACACTTGATACCAAATTGCGCTGGAAAGCACATGTTAAGAAAAAAAAAGAAGAACTTGAGATAAGGTATAGAAAAATGAACTGGCTAATTGGAAGGAAGTCCAATTTAACAATTCATAATAAGTTATTGCTTTATAGACAAATACTGAAACCAGTATGGACATATGGTATTCAACTATGGGGTTGTGCTAAAGAGAGTAACATTCTAGTTGTACAGAGATTTCAAAATAAAGTATTAAGAAACATTGTGAATGCACCTTGGTACGTTCGAAATAGTGACCTTCATCGAGATCTAAAAATCGAAACTGTAGCAGAGACTATAAAAAAGTACGCAAAAAGCCATGAAGATAGACTCCATCGGCATGTGAATGTGGAAGCAATTCAGCTTCTAGACAATACTATGCTAGTTCGACGACTAAAAAGAGTGAAGCCGTTTGAGCTAGTAAACTAAGTGAATTACACATAAAACAAAATAATGCTATAAACACAACACAATTGTGAGTTACAGACTAAACAAAGCGGGGAGAACTGTTGAGTGAACCCTAAGTTTAAATCTGACTTTTCTAGTAAATTAAGTTAAAACAAAATTGCTAATTAGTCTTACTGACTAGATTGTAATAAAAAAAAAACACAGTGTGTTTGACAAATAAAAAAAAACATTTGATAAGACAGGAACAGACTGTAAAGAACTGGAAAAAAGAATAGTAAAAGCAAAAAAGGTTATTGGATGTCTTAACTGTAATTTATGGAGCAGAGAGATAAAAAAGAATATAAAATTTTACATATATGAAACAATGGTTAAAAGCACGCTGTTGTATGGAATAGAGACTTGTCGCGTGACAGAAAAATACAAAACAAAAATGGAACGTGCCGAAATGGATGCAATGCGAAGATCAATGAGAATATCTAGAACAATATATAAGAAATGAAATCATAAAAGAATGAATGGGAATCGAGGGAAGCATAACGTATAACATTACTAAAAGACAACTGATATAGTACGGCCATGTACAACGGATAAACGACGAAAGATTACCAAAGCAGGTCTTAGAATGGCAACAGTCAAACATCAATCAGTCAAAAATACTTGACAAAAGATGGTCAGGATCGAAGGAGGCGGAGAATAGGCGTTGGACAATGTCGAAAAACGTTCTAAACTAACATAGTAGTAATAATAATGCTGGCACTACTTTGACAACGTTGCGCCTGCTATAACGGCACCAGCACTACCAGCAGGGCCTAAAGACATGCATAAAATGAATGCTGGGTTGCTAAGGTTTAGCCCCAAAGAGTCATAGGATAGGCCGTGGTTTGATCGCAAGCTAGTTGCATTTTCAGATGAAGACATATTACCTATGTTCTATGATATCATCGTCTGCCTCGGCCAAAATAGCACGCCAAAAATCTTCTTTTTTTATTGTTCGAATAAAAATATGACGAACATAACAATAACATAGCACAACAAAAAAAGAAACCTCATACACCACCCTAATGATTAATTTAATTTAAAAGTGGGGTAAAAAATAAGGGATCGCCATGTAAAAAGCATGTTCCAATAACTCATTTGACACATCCGCGTTAAGGTCTAGGACTATTTAAATAAAGTTGTTTCCTTATTACTGCTAGCCCTATTTTGGAACTTCCAATAAGTCTCTAATATCCTATTAAAAACGAACTGTAAGCTACTGGCCGTATAAAATATGCGGGTGCTGTTTTTAAGGTTACTCGGGTGGAAAATTTTAAAATGAACACCCTGTAGCCTATAATTCTAAATCTACACAGTAGTAGTCGTAATGGTGTAGTTGCAAGCAATCACAAAATTATAACAAATGGTTTGCTTCGAGCGTTTTAAACTGAAGTTTTACCAGGCAAATACGATTGGCAATCTCTCTGGCTGTTGAAGTATCGCAAGCACAAGCTATGCTATATAATCGGAAGCTGGTAATAACGCAAAATTGATTGAGGCGTGGATTTTCTCACTTTTTACTCAAGAATAATAAAAATTGAAAATCGTTTAAATTCTTCTTTAGCACTTTATGTTATGGAAGTTAGCATTTCTTGTTTAAGTTTAACCTTTATAGTTAAAGCTAACGTGAACGTGGACAAGACATAGTACTTATCTATTAGAAACAAATCAAGTAATTTCGAAAATGGACAAACAATATCTCCATGCAATGAGTATGTATACTTGGATGTCACATTTGAAAAGACAGAAACAGACTGTAAAGAACTGGAAAAAAAGAATAGTAAAAGCAAAATAGGTTATTGGATGTCTTAACAGTATTTTATGGAGCAGAGAGATAAAAAATAATGTAAAATTTAACATATATGAAACAATGGTCAAAAGTACGCTGTTGTGTGGAATAGAGACTAACAGAAAAATACAAAACAAAAATGGAAAGTGTTGAAATGGATGGAATAAGAAGGAATATCTAGAACAGATCATATAAGAAATGATATCATAAAAGAAAGAATGGGAATCGAGGGAAACATAACGTATGCCATCACTAAAAGACAACTGATATGGCACGGCCATGTACAACGGATGAACGACGAAAAATTACCAAAGCCGGTCCTAGAATGGCAACAAATAGGGCGCAGAAAAAGAGGTTGTTCTAAACTGGAATGGCAACAGTCAATCCAAAGATCAATGAGTCAAAAAAACCTGAGAGAAGATAATTGTCAGGATCAAAGGAGGTGGAGAATAGGCGTCGGACAACTTACAACGCAAAGATTATAGAATATAATTGGTACAACGTAGAAAAACGTTCTAAACCAACATAGTATTAGTTAGTAGTAGTAAAATCAACGGAAACAAACTCTTTTAAGGTCATCCAAAACTGCTCAAGTCAAAAATACTAACGAGATCTCTCAAACGAAAAATCTAAAATACAATAAAAGCAAATGAAGAACAACTGAAAATATTTGAAAGAAAAATTATTCCTAACATCTTTGTACCAGTCAAAACAGAAGATTCACCAATACGGATTAATTATGAAGTAGAAAAGCTAATAGATGTCGCAAACATAGTGAACTCAATGTCAAAAGTAGAAGATTAGTTTTGTTGGGACAGGTTCAGGGAATAGATAAGGCAACAACACCGAGAAAAATAATGAACTGGAGGTCTGCAGGAAGGGGACTACGAAAAAGGTGGATAGTCGATGTCGAAGATGACTTCAAGAATAGAGGAATAAAAAGGTGACGACGAATCGTACAAGAGAGGGAAGAATGGGGGGCACTGATTAACCGGGCTAAAACCCACTAGGGGTTGGAATAAAATATGAATAAAAAGAGCTCCATCTATCATCTATTTAGCCTTCTTCGATCCATGTTTGGACATGGGCCTCCCCCAATATATTCTAATCTTCTCTGTCTGTCGATCTCATTTGGGTTCTTCCCCTACTTCTTTAATTTTCCCAAGGTCTCCAGTTTACAATACATTTGTTCCATCGATCGTCTTTCTGTCTCCTAGTATGACCGGCAAACTTCCATTTTAATTTTGCTACTTCTCCTCTGACATTCCTTTCCCTTTCCATTGACCTTTGGGCTTTTGTTACCTTATCCATGTTTAATTTTGTAAGTGTCCAGGTATGGGATTCATAGGTAACAGGAAGGACACATTAGTTATACACTTTCGTTTTAAAGTACTGAGGATATTTGTTTATTTTTTAATGTGTAGCTAAATTTACCGCATGCTGCCCAGGCCAATCTTACGCGTCTCTTGATTTCAGCTGTTTGGTTTTGTTTTTTTTGGTTTAATAATTTGTCCCAAGTATATATATTCCTCTACTTGTTTTATTTTTTCTTGGTTTATTCTGATCGTGATATCTTCATATGTTATGGTTATATCTTTCCAATCTAAGGGGGATTGTCTTGGTTCCTTCGTGGATTTTTTGGATGAAGAAAGAAGAGCATTTGAAATATTATGACAAAACTATTTTAAAGACACAGCAAAATGAAGATGGTCAGAAGCAAAAGCTTTTAACTTTTATTAATAAGAGTATAAAAAGTATCTTGCCTAATTTATTTATTCTACATGACTGAAGTGAGCATATACATATAAAGCCATATAAAAGCGACTGTGTCTTACTGGCTTGGCGCTTTCTTACACACAATGGCCCATGAACTTATCAGATGATTCAATCGGCTACCACAGTCAGTGTGGTAGTTGTTTAACACGGAGTAGACCACTTTGTTAAATGTCATGTTTGATTGTGATAATAAAGACATTAATTTAGGGTAGCAATACAGTTAAATAAAGATTTTTAGCATTTACAAACTCTTATGTTATTCAAAAGAAAGAAACCACACACGAGACATTGAGGGAGAAGAGGATAAATCTTGCTTGAACAAGATGATAGACCATTTTGGAGTCAGAGGAAAGCTTTTCTCGGTGATAGGAGATGGGTTTCTCACAGGGCGAACGTTTCAAGTAAGAGTTGGATCTACACTTTCTCAAGAACATGAAGTGGATAGTGGCGTCCCTCAAGGGTCAGTTCTGGGACCTTTGCTCTTCATTGTTTACTTAAGTAATCTCTACCAAGGACTTGAAACCCAAAATGCATTATTTGCTGACGATGGAAACGCTTATGCTAACCCACATTTACAACATGTCGCCCTTCTAAATGACCTTAATAGCATCAAACAATGGACGCTGAAGTGGAAAATGCCTTTGAATGATACCAAGTGCACGGTGCTGCATATCGGTCAAAACAATCCACAACTAAGCTACTTTTTTGAACAGACACAAATAACATCGGTAGCTAAACAGAGAGATCTGGGAATTACCATCACGACCGACTTGAAGTGGGAAACGCATATCACACAAATGACCAAAAAAGCCAACTCAATGATCTACCTAATCCAAAATGCCTTCAAAAATCTTTTAAAAGATGATCTTGAAATTACATAACCCATTTGTTAGACCAAAGCTCGAATGCACAGACCATCTAGAACCCGTACTACGTCAAAATACCTCAAGAGCTCAACAACCTATCCTACGAAGAACGCTTAAAACAGTTGAACTTGACAACATTAAAAGAAAAAGACAGAAGAACTAGAGGGGACCTGATCGAAACTTTTAAAATGATAAATAATTACTATTCTTGCAGTTTAAGAGATATTTTTCACTTCAGTCATAATACAAACTTAAGAGGAAACACGCAAAAGTTGTCTAAGGAAAAATGCAACAACAACAAAATTTTGCATAAAGAATTAGGGGTAAGAAAATTAGTTTCCCACTGGATACCGCATCTGTTAACCGAAGAACAGAAAGAAGCTACGGTCAATTGGTGCCAGAAAACTCTAGACCGCTTTGAGGCAGGAAACACGAAAAACGTGTGGAGCATTGTCAGTGGTGATGAATCGTGAATTTACCGGGGCCCGGGCCCCTTCCAAGCCTATGATTTTTGTATATATTTTCCACATATTTCATGAATAAACACAAAAAATAGCATGAAATACGACATTTTGAGGCCTCGGGCCCCCCCAAGACATATTCCTGGGTGCGTTACTGAATTTACTCATATGAAACCGACAATAAACTTCAGTCGTCTGTCTGGGTGTAAAGAATGAAGACAGGCCAACAAAATTCATCCGTTCTCGAAGTGTATCCAAAAAGATGGTCGCGACTTTTTACTCAAAAGCAGGTCATGTTACGAAAATTCCTCTGGAAGATCAACGGACTTTTACTGCCGATTGGTACATAACCATTTGTTTGCCGAAGTCATCGAAAAACGAACCCCGAACGACGAACCATCCTCCACAAAGACAACGCAAGTTTGCACAAAGCACAAAACCAATTAAATTTTTAACACAACGAAACGTCGAATTGTTGGACCATCCTCCATACAGTCCCGACCTAAGCCCCAACGATTTCCATACTTTTCCAAAAATCAAAAATAGACTGCGCGGTCAAAGATTTTAGTCGTCAGAGTCGACGCCTTCAAGAATGCAATTTTGACAGATTCAACAAACGAGTGGAATTACAGCTTTCACAACTGGTTTGAGCGCATGCAAAAGTGCATTAATTTTCTTGGAGAATATTTCGAGAAACAACAAAGTCTTTAAAAGTTATCTACTGTTTTATTTCAGCTGTATAAGCAAAACTAAAAAGGCAACCCTCGTACCTTAGTGATCAGAATTCGTAAAAGAATAAAGTTCGTTATTGAATTATTAATGAAGAGTATCATCAAGATTTCTTTTTATCTAGTACACCGATCAAAAGTTGCCAAACTTAGGTGGTTGCTGGGACGGACACAAAAAAGACGTTGGGGGCAGGAAGAAGAGACATCAAGGCACCTCGAGGCAGAATGTGAAGCCTACGCAAGGATGAGACTATTGCTTACGCTAGTTTTTCTGTGTTAAAGGGTCAAGATTATTGGTTTAGAGTTTTTGGTTTCCAGATAGAGATTTTTCAGCATTGAGGTAAATGCGAATCAACGAACATGGATCAGAAAGATATTAAAAGGTCTCTCCTCTTGTCATGTGGATGTGAGCATTATTACGGAGAAAAGCTTGGCTCTTTTTCGGTTATTGTATGGGGTACCAAACTCCCACAGATTTTTGAAACAAATCTTTCAATTTTTGTTTATTTTTTTTATGCTGTAATTTTGCTTTTAGAGGTTGCAATTTAGGTATCTTGTTCCTTTTCAAGTGAGTTTAACATCGCGTCATTATTTGTGCATTGTTTTTAGCAATCGTTGGTAAAAACTGATATTGTATACCTAGTGGTGATGGTGATAAAGTGTAACATGTATTTTTTTTAAATACACAAAAGAAAAGACGTGTGCTCAATAAATTTTTGTGGAGTTTACGGCTCGATTGAAATGACGACAACGCTTCTTGCTGTGACCGAGCTGGCGACAGTTCTATCTTCGCTTGACAATACTAAAAATATACCACACAAAAAGAACACAATGCACAATAATTTCACCAGTAGGCATTGTCCTTTGTTTGTAGGTACATACGTATATATATACACTTAAAAGTTACTAATAACATTTCAAATAGAAATATCAAAATCAAAAGTTCTATTATAGTCGTTCAACTTTTGAATTTTCAGGAGTATGTTAGTTTTCAAATTTTGGGAAACATATTAGTATTTTAAGCACGACTACGTATTCTAATGTCTTTAAGTTAAAGTATCGAACGAACCAAATCTGGTGATACGTGACTAATCCTTTCTTGTAAGGCTCAACAGAGACTATGGACAAGTACAATTTTTTTCTTGATATTTATTGCATTCACTAAAGGCCATTTCTCATTATAAAATAAATACATTTGTTTCATTCCAAGAAAATTATATTGGCTTATTTTCAGAAAAAGCCTTGCTTGCATAACAATACCTTTTGATTCTTCGTTCAAAAGACATAATACATTTTTTTAAGACATTAGAAAAAAATTGAGTCTTGTATTTATTTTGATTGAGGCTTAACAATGATATAATTGTTATTATGTATGTTATGGTATGTAATTGTGCCTAATATAATTAGGTATTCTATAGGTTAGTCTCAATAAGACAAAGTATATGTGTATCGGTGGAACGAAACAGGATCTAATCTTAAATACCGGGCAGCGAATTCAGTCCTTGATGAGTATAAATACTTAGGTCTAAAAATTACAGCTGAAGGAACACTAAACAAAGCTATAAACGTACAAGGAAGAAAAGCAATAACTTTATTAAACGGAATAATTTGGGACCAAAGTATATCAAGACATAACAAAAAGCTTATATATAGCACCATTGTAAAAAGTATTAATACATAGCTCAGAAGTCTGGCCAATCAAGGATAGAACCGCAAAAATGCTTTCCGTTACGGAGATGGACTATTGGAGAAGAGCAGCAGGGAAATTAAAAAGAGAAAGAGTTACAAATCAAAGAATAAGAGAAATTATGACAGTGGTTGAACGTACTTTAGTGGATGATATAAGAACAAAACAACTGGTGTGGTACGGACATGTACAAAGAATGAATGATGCAAGACTACCTAAACAAATACTACAATGGAAACCAACTGGCCGAAGGAAACGAGGACGGCCAAGGAGAAGCTGGAGAGAAGGAATAGACAGTGAAATAAGAATAAGAGGCCTAGATGATGAATTATGGGCAAACAGAAACAAGTGGAGATTGGGTATCGAAAGACGTAGAACGTTGTGAAACCGATAACTATATATATATATAATTAGGTATTATCAAATACGTTAGAGCATAAATACATGTTCAAAAAATCGAAAATTGAAGCAGTCATAGCTTGCTCTGGAAACAGTGGAAAATTTAAATTTTGTCAGGTGTGCTACTGTGTGGCTAGACGTCATATTTGTTGTTTTTTTACATTTTGCGGTGTTTTGCGTTTATCGTGTTTATGTTTTTTTTTGTGAAAAATGGGAAATAATGCAGGTAAAACATGTGCGGTTTAAGGAAAAATGCCCGGGGGATGTAACGGAGTGCCATTCCATAGGTAAGTACTTGCATTTTTCTTTATAATTTGTTAATACAGTTAAGAGTAGTTTATATTAAACATTACATACTCTTCATGGTGTACACAATAAATCTGCACAGTTAATTTTAAAAAAACTAGAATTTTAATCCACAATTTGATAAATTTTCCCCAATCAACTAGTCAAAAAAAAAAGTATATATCTAATAATAACTAGGTAACCCTAAATTTTTGACAATTGGCGAATAATGTAGTGACGTAATGGACTGTGTTCCAAAACTATCAAAGCTGACACATGCTCAGTAACCAAAATCCTGTCTACCCGAAAAAGGAACATTAAGAATTAAATGGGGGCCCTGTCTTAAAGCATCGCGTGTGAGAATGCATGGGTATGCCCCATATTTATATGCACCGAAACGAACCTTGGGCGCACTTAGGAGGAGGGGGGGTTGCTAGGGGCCCGGGCCCCCCAAGTCTAAGATTTTTTTTTAGATATTTTCCACATATTTCATAAATAAAAAGATAAAATAGCATAAAATACGGCATCATGAGGCTTTGCCCCCCCTAAGACATATTCCTGGGTGTGCCACTGTCTAGGCATACCAAGTATTAAAACTATATTGCATTATTGCATTGCACTTGTATAGGGATAAGCATGGTGCAAAATTTCAAACTGGTAGCGGGAAATAAAATATTTATACATTAAATACACGGACTAAAGACACAGACACAGAAATCAAGCTTATACCACCCCCGGTTTTTCATTAACGTCAGGTATTTAAAAAAATAAAAATTGCTCTCAAAAAAAAACAAAAAAAAAACGGAAGATGGGCAACCAGTTTTTCGATTTCTCTGCCCTGGGCCGTTGGCCATCTCTATAGAAAATGTGACCTAAAAAATTGATACGCCAATATTTACGGCATCATTTACTTCTTCGGTAGTTGATCCCCTCGGCGGAATCACAGATTTGTTATTCCACCAGACAAATATCTATCTTCAAATACCAAATTGCAAATAATACAAGGACCTAAAACCATAAACAACTGTGCTGAAGTGTAGTTCTTCTTCTAAAGCCTGAATTTTTAGCTGCTGTATCCAGTTTTTTCATCATTTTTATTAGTTCTTCTTTCTTATCTGTTAATAAGGCGAGATCGTCAGCATATCTTAGGTGGTTCAAGTCTTGTCCGCTTACTTTGATGTCACAATGTCTGACACCTCTTCTTGTGAAGATTGGCTTGGTTCCTTGGTGGATTTTGATTGATCTAGTTGCTTCGCGATATATATTAGCTATTCTGACTGTGTATCTGTGAACTATTCGGTTCTTAATTAAAGATGCTTTTACTACCCAGTGCTCAATGGTATCGAGTGCTTTTTAAAAGTCTATAAACGCAATATATAGTGGAATGTTGTATTCGTTGGTCCATTCTATTAGGATTTTCATGGTTAATAGGTGGTCAACACTGTACTGAAACCTTTTCTGAAACCTGCTTGTTTTTTTGATTGATATCCTTCAATTTTTTTGTTAGTATATCTGTTAATAATTTCATGAAAAGCATATAAATTACATTAAGGAGTGTTATAGGTAGATAGTTTTTAGGTCTGCTCTATCGCCTTTCTTATAGAAAATAATGGTTATGGATTCTTTCCAGTTGTTTGGAATTATTTTTTCTTTTAGTATTTTATTCAGAAGAATATGAAGGGCATTAACTACAGCTTTATCACCGTACTTTAGCATCTCTGCCATTACTCTGTCTTTTCCAGATGATTTGTTATTTTTCATTTTCTTTAATGCTTTCCTTATTTCGGTTTTGCTCATTTCAAGTTGTAGTTCTGAGTTTATGTTCTTTATCTTTGTTTGCAGTTTCTTCTTATTTCAATAAAACATATTATATACAACAGCCTGTATTATGTGTCTTTCCAAATATTACGTCTATGTCTTGAAGTAACAACCGGCTGGATGGGTTCTTCAGTGAAGTACCGTGCGTAGTTTTTAACTTCTTGGCTTTTATACCTATTCAATTCAGCTTACTATTTAAACAAAATATACCAACATAATGGCTAATTTTGAATTGAATGGATTGCATGTGGTGTGGCTAACGTAAACAGTGGTCTAACAAACTGTTATATCCTATACGACATAGCTTGAATATTATCGAAATTATTGGCATACCCTACATTAGAATATAATACCTAAACGTCTAGAACAGCTGACTCTTTCAGGGCAAGGCCTGTATTAGCTCACACATATACTATACTATAGTAGTGTGAGCTATGGTGATCCTAATTTTTTCGAGAATAAAAAAGTTGCTCCGATTTCAAAAATTTTTATATATCTTTGCGTTTCAGATGATTTTGAAACTTTTTTGTTGCGCCGTCTGTCTGTCTGTCTGTATGTCTGTCTGTCTGTCTGTAACGACCAACGCGCATAACTCAAAAACCGCTTGGCCGATTTTAATGAAATTTGGTACCTAGGCTGGGTCTTAGCTCGAGATGGTCTCATTTAAAAATGAACAAAATCCATTGAACACAAACCAAATAAAAGGGGGTAGATTTTAAAAATTAGAGTTTATGTGAAAATATGGCGTGTGTGATATCAAACGAAAGGTAATTAAGTCCGGAGTTTAAAAAAATACATTTTAGTTTTTGTTTTTTTAAGGGTGGGGGTAGATTTCAAAAATTTGAGTTTAAGTCAAAACATGGTTTGTGTGGTATCAAACAAAAGGTAATTTAGTCCGGAGTTGAATAAAATATATTTCAGTTGTTAGTTATATTAGCTCACACGTACACAATAACTATAGTACCTAGTGTGAGCTTAGGGGCCCATATATTGGCAGAGTTTTTTTTTTGAAGGCCCGGATTCATTTAAGGCCACCAAAAAAAAATACGCTAGAAAGCTGAGCTTTGGAAGGCCGATAGGAACTATGATAAAACTATAGAAAAAAATAAAAAATTCTGAACATTTTAACTTTCCTCCCCTATAAATGTAAAGTTTTGTAAAAGTAACATTATTCACTTCCCGAAATGCTAGAGAGCTGAGCTTCGAAAGGCTGATGAGAACTATGAACATTTTTAATAAGGCATTACAAAAGTTTTGAACAATATTCCGCATATTTTTCTACTTTAAAACTTAAATATTATCCAAATCCTTTAAAAAAGCAGTCAATAATCATAACAAAATGGTATTCCGTAAAAGGAATTGAGATAAGTGAAGCCAAGTTCTCTAATACAAATTTCAAAATGAAAGGTTCTTACTAGTTTGGAACTGTTTTTCTAAACTAGTTCGTCAATTTAAAAAAAATATATGTTTTTTGAAAAAACTTGAAAACGCAATGCTCGATTGGTTTTTTTGATTTGACCATCTTTAAAGAGCGTCAAAAATTCTACTAGTTTGCCAATTTAAGCTTTTTTCTATCCTTAATAGTAACAAAGGTACCAATGATGGACACTTAAATTGGAACACCCTGTATATATGCCAGTACAAAAATATCTGTTGCTACCTATTTTTTCTTGTAATTTCACCTACCATTACAAGCTTCATAAGATTTTTGAAAATAAAGTTTGCAATAGTGCAAAATTTTCCTGGGTCACGCTGTACATTATTTATAGTACCTTTTGGTGTTTTGTAGGTACCTTTTAGGTGGTCACCTAAATAAAGATCTTAAAGTAGGCATTTCAGACGTATAAACTTAATGACATAGTTATATTTTATTAAATTTAAAAAAATATAGTTTAAATTAAGTCTCAGTCTAAAAAAATTCGCATTAAACTTTTCCTTTCTAGATTCTAGAACAATTGCTAAAATTTCTTTGCTTTCAATAAAGTCGTTTTTCTAACTCAAAGTTTCAAATAAATTAAAACAAACTGGCCTTTCCCATACAATATAATACGTTTTGTCTGTTTTGCCAGGACTAGCACTATTTCACTCTGGAATCACTTCGCCAGCATTGCGCTTATGCGACGTGCTCAGTCCATTCTTATTATAGGTCTATGCTTGAGATTCATGTGTTAATTAGTACCGCCACTGTTTAAAAAACGTTTGGTAATATAAGACCGAAAATATGTTTTAAGAACCGCAAGAGATATTGTTGAGCTGGAGGCTGCCCAACCGATACAACGATGGATATCAAATTTTTTTAAAGCGACATACCTGTGTCTGATCGAGTGTGAAATTACCGAAGAATCGCCTACAACACGTTTTTTATTGGTCAAATTTGACCGTTGCATTTTAAAATAAGATTTGTAGTTTAACAGTACATAAACAATTACACATAACATTTTTTATTACAACATAAACAATTATCCATGGTACATAAAAGTAAATGTTACAAAAATATTAATGGATTCCCCGGATCTGACACCTCTCTGAGTTGATGTTGTGCTGTTTAAACCCAGCCAGAACCTTGCGCTATTTGCATGAATGAAATAGAAAATACGCGTCACTTTTTGACATGTTTCACATAAGTTTACTAGGGTTTGCCCGTTTGGACACTCGAGCTTTTGAAGTCCCATTACCATGGCGCGGTGCCACGTTTTTTCCCTGATCGTTCTCGTATTTATTGAAAATGAATTATTTGTTTTTTTACCTGTAATTTTTATAGATTTTAGCAAAAGTTTTATTTGTATGTGTGCTAAATTGTACCAGCCAGAGGAAAGTTCAACAATTTTTCGGTTAATCTCAAATAAGCATACGTGTGTGGTGGTATTGTTTTTGCAAGTCAGTTGAACAAAAATAAAAGCCGACCATCGGCATATCCTTTAAAGAAAGTGACATGGGCGGCGGTAGATATACTCATGAAAATTATTTAATTTAATTATGGCGTAAACTAAAGAAATAAAAATAGATAATAAAACTTTCTATTCCTACACCTACAGATACGACACTGATTTATTTTCTAACTCTGCATACTGCCGACTAAAGGGGTCCCGAAACGAACACCTGAAAGCAATTAAAAGCACATCTCAAAAAAATGCCAATCAGATTCCGTTCATCCACCTGGGCTCGGTCGGTCGAAAAACAAATACTTTGTGGTCGGACCGCAAAGAGCCGCGCCTTTTACTTTGTCGATAGGGTTGAAATTATACCAGGAAGATTTTATATGAATTTGGATAAATTTTGAAGGGCAGAATGAAGCAAATTTTCATGAAATCGATAGATATCGATACGGGGTGTATTAGGAGTTATTCAAGTGACTTTGCAAAAACTATACCTTTCTAGCCCATTAGCGCACTCCAAGTAAAAAGTGTAAATATCTCAGAAACGAAAGCTTTTACGAAGTTTTTGGTTATGATGCAAATTATTGAAAAGGTATTTTCTACTATATTCCGGAACTATTGATGCGATGCTCCGTGAAAAAGTTAAAATGGTTTAAATTTTTGGGTACAAATAGGTACACCCAAATAACACATTTTCGGCGTTATTTCAATTTTTTATTTAATCGAAAACAATATATTCTCTAGCCAATGCTGTGCGGGCTAGGAAGGTAAAAAATATGTCGCTAAAATCTTCAAAATACGCTCTCTACGCTACTTCTAAACTTTTTAAAAGTTTTTGCTGAATTTCAATTTCAATATACTTTTAAGATAAAGTTGACAAATTGCAATCTTTTCTAATAATATAGTCATGCAAAATCTCATGGTGACAGCTATTCGAGATAAATCATAAAATCAGACAATAAAATACCATAAACGTAGGCAATTTAATATATTCCGCAGAGAACAGGAGCTTGGCTTTCAACTTGACCAATTTATTGACCATGCACGATACACCAACCAGACAATGGGTGTTGATTCTTATTATTTATGGGACGGTGGACCCAGTGGTGTATCCAACCCTTAACTTGAAGAAGTAGGGTAAGCGTAGGTAATTTATGTAAAAAATTTAATGGATCCATAACTATTACAATACTTTTTTTCGCAAGGAGGATATGCAGATGACCTAAGTCCTGGAACATTCAACATATCCATTAGGGATCAAATACAGCATACTCTAAGGACTGTGGAACATGGGCTAATTGAGGAAAACTAATCAGCTCCCAGAAGAGAGTTATAATCCCTTTTATCAGAAAAAGAAAGTTATAGGGACCTTTAACTCTCGGAAACGAGGAAGTTCAGCTGTCGAGGGATACTAAATTCTTGGAGGAAAAACTAGACTCTAAGCTAACATGGACTAGTTATATCGAGAAAATAACAAGGAAAGCGGAAAGCACCCTGGCGAAGATTACACTTGGACCTCTATCTTTGGAAAACGAGAAAGTGCAGATTTCAAGAGATGTTGAATACTTGAGGGAAATACTATACTCTAAGATAACATGGACTAGAGATATCAAGAACATAGCAAGGAAAGTGGAAAGCACCCTGGCGGGGCTTAGACGCCTACATGGGAAACGGTGGTACTGTACAATGCTGTGGTGCGGTGAGACCATCCAAAAGTAGATCAAGAGACTTTCTTGCTTCAGCATTACAGGTGTAATGAGATCTACACTGATAACTGCGATGGAGGATACCTTTCCCTACTTTACTTGGTGATACACGGAGAGGCAAATAACTTTATGCACTTACCATCAAGAATAAATAATAGAGAGGAGAAGCTTCTGGATATACCTATATGGACCAATTCTCAAAGTAGTTATAACAGAGAGAGTAGCATGGTCTGGACAAAACAACCCGCCGCCACAGGAAGGACTGATCTGTTACACAGACGGATAAAAAACCGACGAAGGCACTGGGCAGGAATATTTGGAAAATACCTTAAAGCTAGTATGGGAATGCCTAGCTGAACTAGTGGAACTGTTGGAGCATAGTAGAATAAAATTATTATGGGTGCCAGAACTCACAGTTATTCAAGGTAATGAAAAGCTGATGAACTAGCAAGACAAAGATCGTTACAAAAATATATTGGATTGCAAAAGACCTGCTCAGTTGCAATAGGACGCAAGTGAGAAATAATAGAAATCATGACCGGTCATATGGCGGTTAAAGTTTACCAAAACAGAATGGGCCTGTATCTAGGAGACCTGAGCTTCAGAATATGCAATCAGGAACCGGAAATAGTAGAACATGAAATATGCCAACGCCAATGGCTTATTATTATTCTAGTATACATTTTTTTTAGAGATCTTGTTAGAATAGTTGACTTGCAGTTTGTGACGAGCGTAAGACTTTGTTTCCGTTTACTATTTTCTGGTGTATTTCTTCTCTTATACGAGGTATGACAATAAAACTATAAGATAATAAATCTACTTTATTATCGACGCAGCGTTGCATGCGTTTTTCTCCAATTTTGGAAGCAATTTTGAAAATCATCAGAAGAGAGGCTGTTAAGAAGCCGTTTTTTCCTTGTTTTTTGTGTGTGTGACGTGTTCTAATATTTCAAGACGGGTTCCTTTTAACGATTTATTCACTTTCAAAAACAGGTAGAAGTCGCAAGGGGCTCAGTCTGGTGAATATGGTGGGTGGTTAACGACGGGGATCTTTTGATTAGCTAAAAACTGCTTAATGGAAAGGGCATTGTGGGCCGGTGCATTGTCCTAGTAGAGCAGCCACGCGTTGTTCTTCCACAAATCTGGACGCTTTTTCCTTACACGTTCCCTTAGCTACATCAATACTTCCAAATATAAATATTGGTTGACTGTTTGACCCTCACACGCTCATTCAATAAGAATAACACCCCTAATATCTAAAAAAAACAATGAGCATCGCTGTTTTGGATGTGCTGGAGTGCCCTTCTCGTTCATCATCTTTAACTTCTTCACGACCATCGCAAAAGCTTTTATGCCAAAAGTCATTGCACGAGACATACACTGCTCTCCGTAGACATCTTTTAGCATTTGAAAGCATTCAGTAGCCGTTTTTTAGAGTTTTACTTTAAATTAATACGTTGGTCAATTTTTTCGTTTGTCATAATTCCGGCAAATGAGCTATGCACGATCAGCATCAAACCACTGCGTAAGTCAAACTAGTAGAGGAAAGGCGACAAGATTGCGCGCGGTAGTAGAACGCACATAAAGGTGAATAAATTCGACCTCCCGAGGCGTGGAGATTTAAAAGCTGTTAGTACGGGGGCCAGTCTTAAAATTTAATTGTCATACCTCGTAGTTTTATTGGTTATATTTGCTTCCAAGTAAGTAAACTTTTCCACTTGTTCGAACCTATAATCAAGAACTTGAAAATTATGAGTATTTTTCTTGTTTTTTTTTTAAAGTTAAGGTATTTAATCTTTGACTCATTTATTTTTAGTTTTTGTTTTTGGTTCCTACCTATAGGAGGGCTGTCTTTTATATTTGGCATATAGGAACATAGAAGGCGACACTGATCGAACGTCGTTTATATTTTCTTACAACTTTCAAAGGAAATTATCATAACAAGAATGACTTGCCAAGTTGATTTCTGTTTTCGTTAATAAAGCGCCACATCAGTGGACAGTTTCTCGTTGGTATGGAGAATTGTCACCCGGAAAAACATCGATGCTGTGCGCATGCTTATCACGAAAGATCGACACGTGACATGAGATTGAGGCTTTATTAAGGATTTCAAAGACTTCAATTTAAAAAAAAAATTGCATGAAGAATTAGGGGTTAGAAAATTAGTATCCCGCTGGATACTGGATCTACCGAAGAACAGAAAGAAGCTAGGGTCAATTGGTGTCAGAAAACTCTAGGCCGCTTTGAGGCAGGAAACTCGAAAAACGTGTACAGCATTATCAGTGGTGATAAATCATGGATTTACTCTACTCTACTAAAATTTGTATTAGAACGTGTAATAAATTATATACGGAATAAAAATCATGTGTGATTGACCGGGCATCGATGATGTTTATACAGAAAACAAAACACATCTTGATATCCTATTAATGGCAAACGGTTTTTAATAAAAGCATCTCCAAAAGAGTTTAGCAGTTAGTTGTAAGCTGAGAACGTAACGTAACAGTGAAGACAAGTACAATAGTCAGAAGTCGAGCGTATCTAGAAGATACGCATTTTGTAAACAAAATGTATTTAATGTAAGTATTAATTATAAGTATTGTTAAATAAAATCATAAAACCTAAGTTAACTGTGTTACGTCACGACAAACCCCCTCGTGACAATATGAACCTGAAAATAAACGTCAGTCGTCTGTTTGGGTGTTCCAAGATGAAGAAAAGCCAACAAAAGTCATCCGTTCCCAAAGTGTATTTAAAAAGATGGTCACGAGTCTCAAAAGCAGGTCATGTAGAAACAATTGCTCTGGAAGATCAAAGAACTGTTACTAATTTGTTTCCCGAAATTTATTGCTGAGCTTCGAAAAACAAACCCCGAGCGACGAATCATCCTCCACCAAGACAATGCAAGTTCGCACAAAGCACAAAAAACCATTGAATTTTTAACCCAACAAAACCCCGATTTGTTGGTCCATCCTTCATATAGTCCCGACAAAGCCCCAACGATTACTATACTTTTCCGAAAATCAACAATGAACTGCGTGGTCAACGATTTTAGTCGCCAGAAGAATGCAATTTTGAAAGTACCAACAAACGAGTGGAATAACAGTTTTGACAACTGGTTTGATCGCATGCAAAAGTGCATTAGTTTTCATGAAGAATACTTCGAAAAACAATAAAGTATTTAAAAGTTATCATAAGCTTCACTGTCTAGATTGAACAGTAGTGAAGATAACGTATCACCAGTGGCGACGCGTGGTAAAAAGCTTTGGGGGTGCACACCAAAAACAAAAACAAAATTGCGGCGCAGGCATACATTTTTTTTTAGTGCCACGCTAACTTTTTGGGCCATTGAGTGGGTCGTCATATATAATTTAGAGCAAATACTTAAAAAATTAGATATTTAGTTAGACATTAGTTACCTACCTATTATTATTGCAGTTATAAATAAATAATAAATGTATCATGCCTACTTAACATATATTTTCTCTTCTAATGGCAAAGATGAAAATTTAATTGCCTTTAAATATTGCACGCTAATGCTATCAGAATTAGAAACTTCCGCCATTGTCGTAAATACCAAATCGTCGAAATCTAAACAAACCGCTAGCGCCTGACCGATAATAGGAAGTTGTCTAAGCGCGCACTACTGAAAAGTGCGCCTGAACTGCTCTAAACTGCAACGCGAACCGTGGACGCGGGAGGCATCACGGGGGTGCGGGCGGCATCGAGGCTAGTTTTTGTATAAGCGCGGTGCCGAAGGAAGGTTCAGATTCTATGTACTGTAAAATTCTATTAGGACATGTCGTCCTCTCTTTCTATATTTCGTAATTAGCATGCGACATAACATCCACGGTGCATCGAATTTGGTTCCAGTAAATTACCTTAAATAATTAGATTCGACCTTGGTTTGAACACGAATACAAACACATACATACCGGGTAATAATTTCTAGATAATATTCCGGTCTTTAGTGAATTCCTTTTGGGGTAATTATTAATTAAATTAAGGAATGATCAAAGTTTAATATTTTTTTAAGTATAATTTGGGAGTGCACGTACCCATGTGCACTTATGGAGAAACCGCCACTGCGTATCACCTTGCCTTACTCCAGAAGTTACTGGTCATTTATTCTGACTACAAAAACTTCATTACGCCCTCTAATTGTATACCGACGCCCCTGATGGGAAGGTGGATGGTAGTCGCAGGCACTAAATAAGAACAAGAAATTAGTCTCCCCATTGTCGGGTAATTATAGGCCTCTAAGCTACAGGCTACCAAAAGCGACTACCCTTTTGAAATTCTTGTGCACCTGCTTCGGATTTTTTAATCAGATAGCAGTTAAAACACACTGGGCGCAGATTAGCTATTCGGTTTATTACTACACCGCCTGCACAGCCGTCTTAAAAATTACAGTGATACATGTGTATTATAAAAGCTATTTAGTTCTTTTGTTTCATCATCTCAAAGGGTGTTATGAAAAACGTGTAAATACAAAATTAAAAGTTTGGAAAAAATTTATCTAATAAATTTTTATTAAGGTTTTTTATTTTTAAAGGCACGTTTAAGATTCAGAAAAGAATAACAAAAGATAAAAAAATAAGAAATATGGACACAAGAGAAAATTCCTGCGGAATGGACCCTGAGTAATACACAGCCAATTTACAACAAAGATGATAAGCTAAACTGCTAAAACTACCGAGGTTAATACTGCTAAACATAGTTTATAAGGCATTGTCAACTTTATACAACGATTCTGAGTTGGCTATCGGAGAATATCAATGTGGAATCCGATCCATCAACTACTTCAGATCATATATTTGTTGTAAAGGAAATTCTAGAAAAAGCCTTGAACACAACTTAAATATATACAGTGAAACCTCCTATAAGAGGACACTCACGGTTTCGTTGATTTTGTCCGCTTATTGGAGGTGTCCGCTTAAGAGAGAGAACTGCGGAATTTTAATATATATTTATTGTTTAACGTACATGGTTGTATTACTTATAATAAAACAGGACAACACAAATGAAAAACTAAACAACACATACATGAAAAATCGGTTAGGAAGTTTTTTACTAGGCGCCATTTCAAAGGGATCTACTACCACCCAACTGAACAATAAAAATAAAACACAGCAGTCCCGCCGAATAAAATATGTTGTAAATACGACAGAAGTATTTAGTCTCCGCAGTAAAACGGAAAGAGGTAATTCCCCGTATTTTAGCATTTTACAAACAAGCAGCTACTTGGTGTAGTTTTTTGTTTATTTGTTTATAAATAAAGTATATTCGCTCTCCTTTTACATGCGCAAAGTGCTCGGATTAGCACCAGTTTCAGACTAATCATGGCCCTGTAGAGCAACCTCAAAAATCTCACAGAGTACACAGTCTATTAACCTACTAAGTATATTTCTATTTTTTGCCACATTTTCATTATGTTGGGTAATGTTTTGCCTATAGGCACTATTCAATTGACACCTAATATCAGTTTTGCCTAGCATAGAAAATTCTATGTGGTTATTTAAATAAGTAGCACGTAGTTTGTGTCTTTAACTTTTTACTAAAGTGCTTGATATCACGCATGCCTTTTGCCACCCACGCAGGATCACGTCGTGGATTGTTCATAATAAGACATAAATAAAGCAAAAAAAGCATTTCGTTTTTCACAACTGCAGAACTAGTTTTCAACATCGTATAATTTTTTATTACTTGTACTAAAATTTTGGTTAATTTTTAGGATTTTTAGGTCCGGTCTATGTGGCCCTAAAGATTTTATTTGTAATTGAAGTTCAAATGTCAACGTATTTAAATTTGCACAGTTAATTATATAATCGACGGTATTTATTTCCATTTTGAAAACAAACAAAAACAAACAATGGACACGCGACCGGCAAGATTTTTAACTCCTGACCCTACGCCAAATCAAAACAAACTCATACGTCTTCACTAAAGATATAACCGGCAACACGTAGGAAGGACAACGAACGGTTTGGCACGATGAATATGGCCGACGTCAACAAAAACAAACATTCCTCCCGCCCCCGCGCGAGAACTGCCACCCATACACCGTTAAAAAACGGGTGAAATTGAAATCTTGTCCCACGCGGTGCTGCCGGCTTGTAATTATTTACGCTAAAAAAGTTTACCTAGTTAACCACAATCTAAAAAAAAGAACTAGACATGTCGTAAGGACACATTTAACTTTTTTTAAATAAACCAATTAAAAATACTGGTTGTTGTCTAGTTTTGGGAGGGCACTGCCCCGTTACCCTCTCTGTAGCAGCGCCACTGTCTTTACTTGTATCCAAACTTGTTCAACTTGAAGAGTTGAAGAAACAAATTATTTTTATTTGTGGTTGGCTTTGTCTAAGCCGATTCAAAGCAAATGTAAATTTGCTTAAATACCACCAACCGTTGAGCGTCTTTATTTGGTACCGCGATATTTACTTTGATAAGATCCTGATAAAGAAGAAGAAATATGTTACCTGTTAAGTTTATTAATGTTTGGTGGCTTAGTTTGTCCAATTCTGTGTAATTGGATTTTAACACGGCATATATTTTCAGCAGGCTGAAAGAATCTTGGCATTTTGCTGCTACTTCGCCATAAATTACTGCAGTCAGCTACACCGCAAATAATACAAGATAGCCAGCCGTCTTTCATAGTTAAGTGTATGTGCAAAGAATTTGCTCCATATAAAAGGTAAGTTATATGAGTGCTTGTACTTACGTCGAAATCTTTGAAATTCTTTAGGATCCTATGAATTTCCACTGCCTTAGCGGTTAAAATGTATTTAAAAGCGAGAATACTCGTAAATACCTTATAAAACTAAGATACATACATTCGGACTAGGGAATCCAATCCCGCAAATGCTGGATCCCGCAGGAATTTCGCGGGATCAACGTCGCAGGATTATCCGTGCGGGATCCGTGGGATTTGCGGGACTCGATATAAGAGGATAATGCATCGCGAACCATCATTGTATTTTGTATTATACGAGGGTGGATCAAATATAAACAAGCCTTTGTTTATAAACTAGTTATTTAGAAACATGACACAAAAAGAAATTTTTTCTACTTTTCTACACATTCCCCTTCTCGGTTAATACACTTTTTCCAACGGTTGAACAGTTTCTTAATACCGTTTTCATAAAAGGAAGCTGGGCGGGTATCACACCAGTTGCGCACGAATGTCTCCACCTCTTCATTAGTCTGAAATTGCTCGCCTCCCAGTGAATCTTTGAGTGGGCCAAACATATGAAAATCGCAAGGTGACAAATCTGGACTGTATGGAGGGTATTCCAGCACAGTCAACTGCCGTATCAGGTCTAGCGTTGTCATGCAGGAGCAACACGTCTTGGATGGGGTGTGCTCTCCCCTTTTGGCGATAATCAAGCTTTACCTGGTCGAGTAAATTGTAGTAGTAATCCGCGTTTATTGTTATTCGCTCGTGCAAAAAATCGACCAACAAAACTCCTCTCCAGTCCCAGAAAACAACGAATTAATTTCTTTGCACTAAGTTTTTACAGATACCCACGAAAGCGTCTTATCGAATTTCAGGTTTCACGTTTTCGCGGGTAAGAAATTTAATGATTATTCTTTGCGCAACACTGCTGTGTCCCTTCTTCTCGCTCATTGCGATTGCTCCTGGCCAAATGAGCATCGCGGCACTACCAGCCGCCTACATGCTGCTGAATATCCCTACTCCAAAATTATAACGACCACGTTCATCTTGAATGACTTTTCCGTTAGTAAGTTGAAAAGGCTTGTTTATATTTAATTCACCCTCGTATCTATATGCGATAAATATTTTTTTGCTACTATACTTTGTTTTTTATTGCATAAAAACTTTTATTAGCATATTTAGTAGGCTGAGTACAAGGAATATTACGATTTTTTGCAATCCCGCAATTTCGCGGATCCGGGGGATTGATGGCTATAATCCCGCGGATATGCAGGATTGTTTTGGTGTGGGATTGGATGATTCGGACTTAGACGTAGTAGTATCTATCTATCTATTTAGCCTTCTTCCATCCATCTTTGGACATAGGCATTCCCCAATGGTTTCCACTTTTCTCTGTCTGTCCGGCAAATTTCTATTTTAATTTTGCTACTTCTCTGACATTACTTACTTGATTCCTCATTCCTTCTGTGTTTAATTTTGTAAGGGTCCAGGTCTGGGATCCATAGATAAGTACAGGAAGGATACATAGCTTAATTTACCGACTGCCTCCCACGCCAATTTTACTCGTCTCTTGATTTCAGCTGTTTGGTTTCCTTTTTTTAGTTTAATAATTTGTCCCAGGTTTATATATTGCTCTTTTGGTTTATTCTGATCGTGATACCTTTGTCTGTGGTTGTTATGGTTTTAGTTTCAGTGTAGTTCATACTCAAGCCTATATTTTTAGCTGCTGTATCCAGTTCTTCAAGTATTTTTATGAGTTCTTCTTTCTTGTCTGTTATTAAGGCGATATCATCAGCATATCTTAGGTGGTTCAAGTATTGTCCGCTTACTTTGATGCCTATTTCTTCCCAATCTAAATTTTTAAAAACTTTTTCTAGGGCCTGGTTAAATGTTTAGGGGATATTGCGTCATCCTGGCTTACACCTCTTCTTATGCGGATTGGCTTGGTTCCGTCGTGGTTTGATTGATGTTAGGCTACTAATTTCGATTTTGTACTTCACACGATATCACCCTAGTAGCGATCAAAAAGATGTGTCGTATACTACATATCCATACGAAATTCGCCTTTTTTTGGTTGCTTAAAATGGGCTATAGATATTTCAGTGAAAGACGCTTTAACTCCATAGCAGTACCGCTCTTCTTTAGGTGAAAAACATATGATTTTATCCTTTATGATTTTGTCCGGTTTCGGGAAAAGACGTTAAGCAAAACTTCAGTTCCATATGTCGCACCCCGCTTTGCAGAAGGGTGACGAGCAATATTTTTAAAGTAAGATTTACTTATTGAGGAAAGTGTTAGTACCTATTAATTATTGACTTCATATTTAAAACTTATTATCATACTAGTAATACGAAATGCGCTTTCTGTGAGGGATAGAAAAGGAACTTAATAATATAATGAATAAGTTGGTATGACGGTTTCTACAAACTATAATTATTTACACAGAGTATTATTTGTCTTGAGTATAAAACTAACGTTAAAAATTTATAAAAATAAACCTAAAGTACTTTTAGGTTTTGTTTTATACATTTTTACATTATAAATTTGTTTGGCTTCAGCTATCGGGGTTAGTGATCAAGTTTTCTTACATCTTTCTGTTAAAAACTCCCCAGTCGACCCTATAGGAACCGATTATGACCAATTATTTTTTGGACGCGGACAGTTTTGCTCATTTCTTGTTTCAATGAATGACGTTTTTGTTAACGTCCGGTTATTAATAATTCCGTTTTGGACTGTTATACCATTTTTATTGGTGATCTTTCTACGATTTTTCTTTGTCCTTTAAGAAAAACTGTGGGGACCTTTAATATTTAATAATTTTGAAGTACAACAAAATTGTTTAGTAAAATCAACTCTTCTATCTTAAAGAAAATAAAGATTCCATCTTTTTTTCAATAGATAATAACGTAGTGTAACAATAAATAGAAGCCGAGACAAATTAGTCGGGCGGCTATAAAAAACGTATATAATGGGCAAGGTGCATCTACCTGTAACGTAGCACTGAATCACACTCTGCTTCTTCTTGATTAGCCACTTTGGGCCCGCATTCCTCTTCTTTGAAGAGTAATTTTAGGTAACAAGCCAGACATTCTTCGGCCTTATGCACCCACATACATCAGCCCGAAGAATTCAGTGCACTTTCAAGTATAGTCCGACGGAATTTGTTTGTATCAAACACTGCGCTTGTACTTACGTATTTTTTCTGTAGAATAAATTAAATTTAAGTAGAGGGATAATGGAAGCAATGTAAACTACACCCATCCTGGCTACACCGCTACACCGCTTTTTGCAGTTGTTCTAGACAAAATTGAAAAACGCCTAAAAAAACAAGCAAACATTTTTTTTTTTAATGTTAAGGTACTTATAGAATTTAGAACATAGAATATATATGTGGCAGTGGTAAAGTTGCGCCATATAACCTTAAAATTTACAGGTTTTAGAAAAAAATCACAAAAATTCAATCATTAACTTAATATATTTAAAACTTTTTAAAAAAATGGTACCAAGATAGCATTTTGACAATATAAAAAGACTTACTTCTCAGAAAGCTGAGAAGACAAAATTTTGTAAACAAAAATGCATGCAGGTTTTCGTGTTTCTTCTATTCCGACACGCTAACGCAAACAGTGTTGCCAAACTTTTCTGACTTTCCTTGAACTTAATGAAAAAAACCCCTCATATCCTTCATAATATTAATTGGTGTTTTTAGTCGACACCAAAAAAAACTTAATACCTACCATGAACAAATTTTTTTAAATAAAATTGGAAGAAAAAAATTAAACAAATAAAAGATTTATAACTTAATTCAAAAATTATAAAAACCAAAATTGAAAATATAGTATTTAAATTTACCTACATAAGTTAAATGGGTAAAATTATTGGAATATTTGCAAAATATATAACTTTGGCTCAAAATAGCCAAATTTTTTCAAATTCGGATAAAAACCTTCAATCCTTTAATGGTCAAAATTTTTATTCAAAACCCTTCATATTGAAGGAAAACCTTTAAATCTGACAACACTGGACGCAAAGCAACTAAGCAAACCATGTGAGAACGTGCGCAAGTCACGTCGTCCGTCATTGAGCTACAAATCGCGCCAGATAATGTGACGAAGGCGCTTTGCGTCTGACAGATATTTTAAAAACAAACACTTTTCGTCGCTGGCGTAGTTATCCGGCGATGTGTAAAGTAACCCCACTTTACGGTACGTCTAAGGGACACAGGTTCATGGAGAGGAAGAGGGGAGTCAATTGGGCATCTAGCCCTAGGAAAGTTGACAATTAGAAAAATCCTTCTCGCGTCAATGAAGGTCAGCAGAGCTTCCACATCTTGGAAGCGTGAAAAGAGGTCCAAAGTCCACATGTCGCATAGGAAAGCGCGTAAGGTGAAGAAACGATACTTGAAGAGAGCGCTTTAGTTTGCTGAACTGATGGATCTAAACCACAGGAGCGGACTGGAGTCCTGCAGAAAGGAGTGTAAGAAGGAGGCCACAAAAAAGGATAGACAATGTCGAAGGAAGGAAGAATATGGGACTAAAAGGTGGCAAATAATCGTACCAGAGAAGGCAGAATGGAGGACTGTGGAATCAGGCTACAACCTACATGGGGTTGTAATGCTATCTAAAGAAGAAGAAGAAAAATAAAAAGTACACTTTTAATTCAATTTTTTACGTGAAACCATAAGATACTGTTAATGGATTATTGCTTCTTTGCAAGGCTCTGGATATTTTCTTTTCTTTTCTCTGTTTATTGCTTCTACAAACAGCTTAAGCCATTCTTCATAACAAAAAAGCGGAGTTGGGTATTTTGTTAAGAAATCAACAAATTAGTGAATTATTAACGTGTAGTTTAAATTTTTATTAGCAGCAAATAATGTTTTGTAATCAATAATGTAACCATTAGGCTGTTTCAGGTCAATCAAGTCCAATGAAAAATTTTGGAAGATTGACATGTTCAGAATTAAAAGCCAATTTTAAAGTAACTTAAGTGCAAATTAAAAAATAAATAAGCAAGACTAAATAATATAAAATTTAAAGAAAGCTGTGCAACACACAACAACACCGTTCTTTTTCTAGGTACATGTCTGAATACACTAAAATAAACTCACAACTGAAATAGGTGCAAATACAAGAAATACCAAACTGGCACATATCCCTAATTTAAAGTAAATCCTCCATCTAACTTGGAAACCTCCAGGATTTTTGAATTTAATTCTTAGGTAATTTATTTTAAGTGTCTATGTCTCTTGAGGAAGCGATGTTGACAGTTGCGCCATCTAGCAGAAACTCCTTCTACTTTTAACCAACTAATTGGTATTATCAGCTCAGTAAAATTTAAGTCAAGTAGATTATAGATTTAAATATATACTTGTCTTAAGTCTTTTAAGTCTGACTTGATTTAACAAATTATGAGGCATGTAAAGATATGCTCGGCTACCGAAGGCCGATTTTTTCTGTGTATCCCATATACCTCTAAACATAAATACCGGTCAAAAAATTGTAGGGGTAGCACAATTTAGTACACATGCATACACAAGGTAACAAAACTTCCGTAGGTAGCTCGAAAGCTTAACCTCACGGGGGTCCAAGATCTAATGGACCCTAATAAGTGTTGACAGTTAACTGTTTAGTTCTTATGGGACTCCTCAGAACACTGCCTGGTCAATGTGACACTCTTGCGAAGTTAATCAGACCGTTTTGTGTCTCATCCTACGTCTACAGTGAGAAAACCCGATTAGCCACTAAAAGTTGTTTGATTTTTAAATTCACTGGTACTAAAAATTACGTTTGGAAAAATTACAGTTACAAAAAGGAAAATTTGAATTTGAAATAGCAATACCAATGGGTATAAGTCTATCTTTTTGCGATCGTTAAGATAAAATGTTCTGATTGATTATACTTTTACGCATGAATATTATTTTATTCTTGTATTCAGTTTTACAAAAACTCTATCCATGTAAATTTGGTATCTGTCTTTTATTACTCTAAGGTATCTGTGCATTTTTCGTATCTTTATTTCTGAATGTTTGCATCAAACGCCAACCATTGTGTAAATAGGTAACAGGGATTATTGGAATATTACGTATATGGTCTAAACTGGCAAACTCGGGCGAGAGTCAAACTTGAATGAATGGGAATCGCCTGTATCTATGCTATATTGTATGTGGTGTATCTGTATTAATTACTAAGTACCAAGAAGCGAGCAATAAGTTTTGAAAAAATGTTCGATTACAAGGAATTTAAAAAAAAAATAGATTTTGTTTTGATAGGACTGATACGAAGCGTCAATACCAAATCGATTCTGACCTGCTCAGGAAAAGTAATTAATTTGTTTCACTGAGCATTTATATCAATTAGAGCATAGATGTCTGGAGACACAAACGCCACTAATGGTATAAACGCTTTGCCTTTTTTAATTAACGACAAACACAGAAACTCGATTATGGGCGCGAACCAAATATATGGAGTGGGAATGGCAAATAGATGTTTATGATTCCCACCAGTGCCGGATTTAGCAATTCCAGTGCCTTAGGCAAGACAGTGTTGCTAATGGAATAAATCTATGCATATTAGGGACCTTTTGCTCGCCCTCCTTTAGCTAGCTTTATCCTTTATAATGTGACATTAAATGACAGATGTCACGTAATATTTAGAAGCCCAATTTTGACCTTTTGCAGACACAATTTTTTATCCTTTATCCGTTATTTATCTGTCAAAAAAGTTGCAAAAACAACGTCGAGAATACTGAAAGAGCAATACCAGTGAAAAACTGCCAGGAAAATATAGGATTAGGTGTGTGTTTACTTACTTTTTTTACGCACTTCACAGAACATTCATGACTTTTGGTCAGTTGGTGAACACTGCTACCAAACAACGCACAATATAATTTGCAATAATTGGCATAAAATTAAATCTGCGGAGTACTCCGCATTACGTTGTATGGGCGGCAACACTGTCTCTAAATAAAGGAAGTAGTAGCCTGCGTTATTCAAACACAAGTAAGGTCAAACACTATCCTTTAGTAAAGGATAAGGTTCAAGTCAGGTAACTGCGCATGCCTCAAATAAAGATAAGAGAAAAATGGGACATGTAAAAGGTCTCTATTCTATCAAACTTTGCTTAAAAAAACTAAATTTTAAAATTCCCAATCAAAACCGTTATAAACTGCTCATACTTTCAACAGGTGAGTTGCAGCAGTTGAGGGTGAAGGCTGATTATAGGTTTTTATGTATGTATGTATTTATTCTAAAGTGGTGGCAGGCCCTACTGGACCTTCATACACCGCGACTACATGTGGGTCTATTGTGCCCACGTACCTACTAAGTTTGACCAAAGTGGCATTTCTTTTCTTTCTTCTTTTCCACCTAGTACATAGAAAAGCTCTGCAGACTACAACAAAAAATTATTTAGGGTTAACACATTATAGGTTAACGTAGTTCCAACCCTAATTGATGACTTTTTCAGGCAAATAATATAGAAAGTAAGAAAGAAAACACCTTGAGCTAACAGCAACCATCTAATTTGATTAATAAAATTTATTAAACTTTATTAGCCCAAGGTTCCGTTAAAAAATGTGTCATCCATTAAAAGCGTTTTTCCGCAGTCTTTTACAACAATCCGTTAGATCTGACGAAAAATCCGTTAAGTTGGCAACACTGGCGAGAGGGTAGCGGCGCTCTCCTACGTAACTTCTTTTCAAAACCCTGGAAAAACGAGGCCTGGCGAAGAAGAGCTCCGTGCGCTTAAAGTCACGTGACTTATGATCTAACAAAACACCTTATCAACGATTTAAGATTGCCGCCGTAGGGCATACATACAAACTGTTATTTCTTTGCATTTTTTAGCAGTTTTACGATGTTGGCTATTCTCGAATTTTACATAGTTTTACGAGATAAAAATGCATATGTATGAATCTCTGAAGATTAGTTTTTCTTGTATAAGTTTTTAATTTATGTATGGTGATAAGTTATACAGATCCCGATAAATGCAAATATTGACCGTAAAGTGGCTTGTGTTCTTGGTCTAGTTTTTTTTAATTTTTTTTATCAATATCAAAGGTCTTTTCTATAAAAAATAGTACAAACATATTTTCAACCGATAAAACTACTTAAAACTGTGAAAAAAAAAACACGCAAAAAAGAACACTTGGCGGTAAAACATGCCATGGCGTGCCCTTCATCAACATTGACAGTTCTTTACACAATCCTATTGGATAAATCAGGGCTATCAGAATGGACAGGTAACGATCTATCACAAGCCAAAGCCTGATTTCGAGACCTGAAAAAGTTATTGCTTTTGTTGTGTATTTGTTTTAAAATTATTAAAACTGGTACTTTTGGATTCTAAATTAATTTTGTTATATAAAAACATAAACAAATTAACAAACTTCATAATTTTAAACCTTATAATCACCTTTCATCCTCACATAATTTTGATATGGCGTCACGAAAATCTGTAGTTCTATTTTAAAAGTATCCCGAAAAAATCTATCCTCCCAAATAAACCTTGGAGAATCAGCAAATTTTTACAGAGTCGACACTTTTCAATGGCCTTGGTTAGATGACCAAAGCACGTTACGGGAATTTAAAAGTCTTCTCCACTGGTAAACTACCAAAAAGGCAACAAGTCATAATATACAACTTTGATAGGCAAAAGCATAAAAGGCTGTCTCAAATAGGTAGGTCGCCCGATCAGGCTCAGTCTTAACGCGCCTTTCATTCACACCTACCATGGGACAGCTTCTTACTTTAGAAAATTCATCGTCGTCGTTCTGCCAGAGCTCGTTAAATCGACATTAAACGATAAATTGAGAACTCCTTTTCCTTTAAACTAAAAAAAATATGTTTAAGGCCGCAATCCTACAGTTTATAAAATATCTCAAAAATTCATAGATTTTCGGAATTTTCACACGGTTCTAAAGATATTTAAAAGGCCTCCAAAACAAGGTATCACTTAACCCACTTTTCCTACTCAAAATGGGGTAAAGCTTGCCTTTGCAGGGCGTGCGTGGATTTCTCCAAATATGTATGATGAATACTCCAAACAGTCTACCTTTTAAAAAGACACAGTGTGTTATTTTTCGATACTTATTCCACGAGCCAAGATACATTATACGCACATATTATTATGTATACAAATTTATGAGCGTTAAAACTATCTATTATCTACGCATTCAATTAAAATTCTTTTTATTCACTTAATATAATACCTGTAATTGAGAAGAACAATGATCCAAAATAACAAATCATCGATTTTATTGAAGCTATCAATCATACAGATGTAGATATATACAAAAGTAAATATCTTTATTATTTTGAATAGAATGATCTTATGGCTTTTAAAGCGATAGGTTATTTAAGCTTGGCATACATACAGCGACGTAATCACACATTGGGTAAAGGGGCTTCGATCCTAATAAGACCAGGGGCGGATCTAGGAACTTCATTTGGTGGGAGAAATAACATAATAAAGATTGCATAAAACTATTCTACGTATTGACCGGGACGTTTAGTCTGTGTGTCAGTTTGATACTTGGGGGGGGGATTTCTCCTTTTTCCCCTCTCGTAGATCTTCGCCTGATAAGACATGGGTAGGGGAATAGATTACCCTTCCTCCCTGCGCTAACGTTAAGATTTCTTGGGCGGCCATTTATAAATTAAAAACGTCACTACTGGCAGCTTCTAGTCTATTCATTTAATACTGAGAAAGGACAAATCATTGAAATGTTCTTTCACTGATTTTTTTGTAAAATATTGCACGTACCTCTTAAAAACGTCACCACGAAAAAATATAAAACAATGCGCCCCACAAAAAAAACAATTCTTTCAAACCGTGCGTGTTGGCTGCCTACTATATTACCAGACATAACTATCGATTGATTTTAATAGACTAGGCTATGTTGGTGTGCTTAGATAAAGAGAAGTAATTCATGTCAATGAAATACTTCTTTATTTTAGATGAAAATAAAACGATTGTGTTAGGATTATTACTCTAATACTTTTAATATCGAAAAATTCAAGTATTTATCCCTTTGCAATCTTGTGGTCTGCAAAAAAGTAAATGATGATGAATCTTTTACATTGTGACTAGGCTATTTAGTAAGCTGGTGTTGGAAAAGAATTTAGGGGAAGATAACCACAATATGACCGACTGACAGTTCCCGATGGTGTCTCCATGAAATTGGCATCTTTTTGGGAACCTTTTTTCACACCACTTCCCAACCTAACCTTTTTGGGAGTAAACCCGGCCTCGGTCAACCTGATCTATAGATGAAAGATGCTGCAACGAATTTAAGGGAAGTCTAACCGTGGGCGAAATTAAATTAACAAAAGTAACCATTTTTATAAATTAAGTAATTTTTGGGGTATATTTCTTTTGGGGAACACCAAGGACCGCTGTTTCGGGCCCCCATTCAGAAATTTTCAGTTTTTTTTTTAATTCTTAGCATTTTTTACGGAGGAGTTTTTATTAATTATATGTGCATATGTTGTTTTCTAGGAAAAAGAGTAAGTATCTCGATATCCCCCTTCACATTCACGTTTAAGTCTGACAAATGGTAGTTGATCATGACAATCTTTTTCAAACTCCTCAACAAAATCTCTTATTGATTTTTACGACAATTTTTTTTTTGGTCGGCGACTTTGCCATATGGGTTGTACAGCCAAGGACTTTTTTTTAAATTAAATTTTATCACTCAAGAAATGGGAAACTAAAGATTTCTTTCTAAAAACTTACATACTTGCAAACACATTCACAGAACAAAAAATCAATGACCGTGAACAATATTTTTCAGCCGGCCAGAAAAACCCATATGCAGAGATGATTCCTAAGGGGGGAGGGGGCTTGAGCGTAGTTCAATACATTTTAATCTTCATTTTTATGGAAAATTCATGTGGCTCTGGGGGGCTTCAGCCCCCAAGACCCCCTGCATACGCCAATGGCTATAAATGTCTAAATACTACATTTTGTGACATTGTCTGTCTGTCTGTCTGTCTGGGACAAGATAACTCAAAAGCACGTGAACCGATTTTAACCAAATTTGGCGCAAAAATTTGGCAGTGAATGGTGCCATTAAATTTTGGTAGGGGTGGGGGCTGCAAAGAGGTCCCTACTACCTTCAAATTTTTAAAAAAATCATAATTCTAAATTAACAGGAGCTATCAAAACGAAATTTTCAGGCTTAGATCGGAAATTATATTATTCAACAAAACTTGTCATTTTTAATAATAGCCTTAAAGTTTGCCGGTCACAATTTAAAAAAAAAGAAAATTGTAGATATCTGAAGAACGACAGCAGCTCTGCCCCCGTTAGTTAAAAGGCGGAAGCAGAGCTACAGTCACGCAGTTTTCACAAATTGGCTAAAAATTTCATTTTCAACAAGAATAAATCTACCGCAACAACAAACACATCCGTGTCTTATGGTACCTGCTGGCGAAAATTTTTGGCTTGGTTTCAATTGTTTGGATTTTTCCTGGTAACATATCAATCAAGGCATAAACGGACATCCAGTACCTGATGATTGGAAAATGGCATTCATATCCTCAATACATAAAAAAGGGAACAAGCTAGATTGCAATTATTACAGCGGTATTTTAGTAACCAGTACTCTAAGTAGATGGTACAGTAGGATTCGTAGAGATCTAATAGAAAATGATTTTCATTAACAAAAAGAAGAGCAAAGTGGGTTTTGTGCAGGCAGATCTTGTAGTGATACAGTCGAACCTCTATAACTCGAACCTGAAGGGACAACCAAAACAGTTCGAGTTATGGAGAGTTCGAGTTATAGAAACTCGAGTTACATAGGTTAAAATACATTTAAAAAGTGCAGGGACCGCTTAAAAGGTTCGAGTTATAGAGAGGTTCGAGTTATAGAGGTTCGAGTTAGAGAGGTTCGACTGTAATGTTTTTTTTCTTAAACAAGTACTTGAGAAAAGAAGTGGCAGAAATATACTACAGAGACTCATGTTACCTTTTTGGACCTACAAAAGGCATATGATACCGTTCCAGTACAAAAATTATGGACAGTGTTAGAGCAAACTAATATCAATCATATATATATAAAAGCGATAAAAGAACTACACAAAGGGTCAAGATCTAAAATTAAAATTGGAAATCGACTTCAAAAAGAATTCCTGATAATGAAAGGCTTAAAACAGGAATGTTATCTCTCCAACTCTTTTAAAAATATGTATCGCAGGAGCTCTAAAAAATTGGAAACGTAAAGTACACGGTATGGAAATACAACTTAACGACCGATTTAGTATATACACACTACAGTTTGCTGACGACCAAGTAATTCTAGCTATTGATAAAGACATGGAGAAAGTTAACGGAAGAATACCAACAAGACACAGTACTTATTTATTGGATACGAATCAAGTGAGTTAAAACTAGACAATGGACAACTAATATCTCCATGCAATGACTATTTATACTAGGGTGTCACATTTGGTAAGACAGGAACAGACTGTAAAGAACTGGAAAAAAGAAAAGTAAAAGTAAAAAGGTTATTGGATATCTTAACAGTATTTTATGCAGCAGAGAGATAAAAAGAATGTAAAATTTAACATATATGAAACAATGGTAAAAAGCACACTGTTGTATGGAATAGAGACTTGTCGCATAACAGAAATATACAAAACAAAAATGGAAAGTGTTGAAAAGGATGCAATAAGAACATCAATGAGAATATCTAGAACAGATCATATAAAAAAGAGATCATGAAACAAAGAATGGGAATCGTGGGAAGCATAACGGATGACATTACTAAAAAACAACTGATATGGTACGGCTATGTACAACGGATAAACGACGAAAGATTACCAAATCAGTTCTTAGAATGGCAACCAATAAGGCGCAGAAAAATGCGTCCTAAACTGGAATGGCTACAGTCAAAAATACTCTGCCAATATATGGGCCCCTAAGCTCACACTAGGTACTATCGTTATAGTGTACCTGTGAGCTTATATAACTAAAAACTGTAATATATGGTATTCAACTCCAGACTAAATTACCTCTCGTTTGATACCACACAAGCCATGTTTTGACTTAAACTCAAATTTTTGAAACTTCCCCCCTCCTTAAAAAAAACAAAAATTAAAATGTATTTTGTGCAACTCCAGACTCAATTACCTTTCGTTTGATATCACACATGCCATATTTTCACGTAAACTCTAATTTTTTAAATCTACCCCCACCCTTTTTTTAAACTAAAATTTATTTTGTTTAACTCCACACTCAATTACCTTTCGTTTAATATCACACACGCCATATTTTCACATAAACTCTAATTTTTGAAATCTACCCCCACCCTTTTACTTGGCTTGTGTTCGGTGGATTTTGTTCATTTCTAAATGGGACCATCTCGACCCAAGACCCAGGCTAGGTACCAAATTTCATTGAAATCGGGCAAGCGGTTTTTGAGTTATGCGCGTTGGTCGTTACAGACAGACATACAGACAGACAGACAGACAGACAGACAGACAGACAGACAGACAGACACCACAACAAAAAAGTTTCAAAATCGTCTGAAACGCAAAGATATATAAAAAAATTTGAAATCGGAGCAACTTTTTTTTTCTCGAAAAAACCATAGCTCACACTACTATAGTATAGTATATGTGTGAGCTAAAACCTGATGAACTGAGAAGATGATTGTAAGGATCGAAGGAAGTGGAGAATAGGCGTCGGACAACGTAGAAAAACGTTCTAAACCGACATAGTAGTAGTAGTAGTAGCTTAAAAAGTGTCTAACTGTACCTTAATAATTGTTATCTTCTAAAAAAATCGATTTCATGAAATATTTATGTAATATAGGGATGTAATACCACCAACGTACAAACCAGTGTAGGTTGTTCTTCAAAAAAATTTTGATATTAAATTTTATTTTGAGTCGGCGACTTCATCAATAAAACATGATCATGGGACAGTGGCGTGCAGTGCTAACCAAAACAGGGTAGGCAAAAATTGGAATTGTTTCGCCAGTTACACACGCTTACTATACATACACATACCAGACTTGAAGTTAAAGAGTTCCGAGAAAAACTCTATTATCAGATATCAAAATAAAATAAGCAAGTTAAAACAAACGAAGTTCTTTAAAAAAATTAAACCCATTTTTATAGCTATTATGAATTCTAGATGATTTGGTTCAAATATGGAAAAAGGCAGTAATTAATACCAAAATGCGTTGTTTTTTGGTACATTAATCTTACATTATTTCATATTTGGCGCCCAAATGCAACCTCAAAAAGCAGTAATTTACATTATTTGTTGTAAATATTCGAGAAAACATTTACTATTTTCTGGAAAAAGTTAACCTTCTACAAATTTTCTAATTTACAAATTCCACATTTCTCTATAATGGCCAGAATGCAGAATTTCTTTTAACTGCGCAAGGCATACGCATTCATGGCAGACACGCATATTTGTGCGAATGGGACGCGAACAAACCACGCGATACCTTCTTATTCTGTCTTTTTCCTTCATGTAGCGCCCGCGGTCTGCAGAATACCATGTCTTTTAGGATAGTAGCGGATGACCCCAAATGAGGTGCGTGGAAGATTTGAAGAAACATGCGGGAACACAAAAGAGCAGAAGAATTGGATGATGTCTATATCCAAAGATAGATCGAAGAAGGCTATAGATAGATATATAGCCTTTGTACCTACATTATGTTGTCAAGATAGAAATAATGTCCTATTAACTAAATGGCACAAGTTACGTTTATAAGCAAGTGCACATTAACCCTAAACAATCTAAGGAAATGAACTTCTGTATATAGTTCAAATTGTATTAAGCGTGTAATAAATTGTATACAGAATTATTATAAACAAGAAGCAATTGAACGGTCATCGATGATGTTTATACAGGAAACAAAACACATCTCGATATCCTATCAATGGAAACGGTTTGTAATAAAAGCATCTCGAAAAGAGTTTAGCAGTTAGTTGTAAGCTGAGAATCTAACGTCCCAGGCGTAGCCAACAGTAAAGACAAGTAGTATGATAGTCAGAAGTTGTAAGAAGTCGAGCGTATCGAGAAGATACACATTTGTAATTATAAGTATTGTTACATAAAACCATAACACCTAACTTAAACTGTGTTACGTCACGATAAAACCCCCCCGTGCCAATAGGCACGCCAATGTCATGAGACCATTAACCGGTGTGGCAGTTCATGAAAATGTACGAGAACCGATCCAGTTTGAAACACATTCGAGCCTTTATTGAACCACCCAGTTAATCAACTTTAAAATATACCGATAGACAGGTGTATGGTCAATACCTCGTAAAAACTGAAAGATATTTTCTTGTAGGTAGTCTGTAAGTCGCGTTGCGAGGAAATTTTTTAGCGTGACACCAATTTGAATTTTGCATATGTAAACCTAAATAAATATACACAGAATTTTTTTATCTAGAAGGTGTATTTTCTCAAAATATTAAAAATTTATCTTACCTCAAAGTAACTTTACTTAATTTAATGGCGTCGTCTACTTTTCAATAAATTAAAAATAACTAAGTATATTTTTCTTGATATCCAGTTTTGGAACAAGATTCAGTATTTTAAAACAAAAACTGTTTTTCAAACCAACAGTCTAGGTTTTCTTGAATGTTGATTTACTTAAAGATACACATACATTTGTCTTAATCGCATTCTTAAAATTAAACAAAGAATTAATATCTTGAAGAAATAGTAATTTTTCTTTATCGGGAAAACCGTTTTTAACTTTTTCAAGGAAGACATCCCTTTGTAAGAATAAAAACCATTATTTTCTTAATTAGAAAGCTATATTTTCTTGATTCAAAAAAATTAAGCTTTTAAAAACAAGACATAAGTTTTCTCAAATCAAAACAAGCGTTATTTTGATTTAAAATAATTTATATTATTAAAAGCGCGCTATATCTAACCAAAATCTAACTAAAAACTAAAAGTATAGTACAGACAGTGTACCTCATCCTGGGGGGGAGGCGGTTAAGCGTAAATACTTAAATTTAGTAAATCATGTTTTAGGGGTCAATAATCAGTGGTTTTCGGGATGGGCTTCAGCCCTTTAGTCCCCTACTATGCCACTGGTAAAGAGGACATAGAGTGCGTTTTATATTTAAATAATTATATAAGTTTAATAAAGTTAAGTTCGAATAGATTCACATACAGGAGGTAAATGGTATGACTCACAAAAGTTTAATGGTTGATAGAGGAGGTTGGGGGCCAAACTCAACTGATCTTTGTTAAATCGTGTCAAAATTTTAACATTTGAAAGCCATTATCTTTCAAATACTTAAAAATTTGACGTGTTCCACCTTAATAATTTGTTATCAGGAATATTCTTTAATAGATCTAAAAGAGTTCCATGAGTCTTGGTCTAACTGCTAAAAAAATAATTTGAAAAAAACACAAGTTTTCTTGAAAGTTAACGATATTAAAAATAAACGGCATCAGCGTGTGCGGACGGACCGGGCGTGGGGAAATTTTTGCGTAAAACTTAAGAAAAACAAAATGTATTCTATCCAGGAGTATGCTGACATGCTAATTATTTATGGTGAAGCCTACCGACGCTCTCATATCGTTGCGAAAATTCCATTAAAAATAATACAAAACATAGTGCGTTTTTAAAAACATAAAACCCCCACCAGAAAAAATAACAGTGTAGGTGAACCTCTTAAAATGTAACCAGTGCAGTGTGGTGAGGTGAATATTTCCACCAAAAAATATCACGGTTTGCGGGTAAATAATTACTTTAAGGACAGTTTAATGTTGTTTATGAAGCTGTTTTTGTTTTAAAACATTTTTTATGTTTTGGATATCAGCGGCGGCTCGTCCATAGGTTTGCAGGTTTGCGCAACCCCCAAAAAATATAGGTAAAATAATAAAAGAACTATCGATTATATATTTTTAAATTCCCACCAGAATTATGTACATTTATACGCTACCGCACCTCTTATATCGCGCGCGCCGGCCGCCCACAGCGACGGCTTTATTTTGCGGTTTGCAGCTCAAATGCAACCCAATTTGCCTATGAAAAAGCGCGCGAGATTTTGTTTCCATGCGTGGATTTCAAAGCCGTCCCGTAAAGCTCAGTGAGGTTGCAGGTCGACTGCAAACCGATTGTTTATTGTGCATGCTAATTTCTTATTTTAATTTGTCGTGTAGTCGGTTTAAGTAAATCTCGATGGGTGTGTATTAAATGTTAGTTTTGTAATTTATTCCTTTATTATTAAAGCTTGATCCGTATATTTGTGTGTTAAAAAATTACGATTTTCCTTTGCAACCTCTAGATTTTTATTCTACCAGCCGCCACTGTTGGGTATACAGAATATGGAATTTTATTAAACCTTGATGCTCGTATTTAGATACCTTTGTACCTGCTGATAGTACTAATCAATACTAACTTTGGAGTTAATTGTTCTTTTAAGCGAACTGTTTTTGTTTTTTAAAATTGGCCAGTTTAAACACAAAAAAATAAAAATACAAAAAAGGAAATGCCGATACCTACTTCACATTAATAAATATTTAATTGAACTATCACCTTTAACATTAAAGGCGATGAGTCAAAAGCCACTGTGGCTTTTAAAAGATTTTGCGCGAAATTACCAAACTTCTATTTCGAAAACAACTAATATTTGACCCACATGTTATATAAACTTTTTTGCTTATTTTGGACTTCAATCGCTTCTTAAATTATTGAGAGTCATACCGTCATAAATTATTTGTATGTAACAACCGTTTAACTTACCTTGAATGCTATTGGTTGAGTTTTTTGGGTTTTGAACAAGCAATCTAAAAAAAAAAACAAAAATATATTTAAAACATATACATTATGAAATACCGAACAAATTAAACTGCGTACATTTCTGCTCAAGATTAAAGATAAAAAAATTCGTTGTCTTGCTTCGATATTATTTATTGAATGATGATTTTCGTCAACAAGTATCTCTGTTTTTGTCTCAGTTAATCTAAAGGTAAATTTTGCAAGCCGTTTTTGTCCAAAAAAATTTGCTGTGCGAAAAATAGCGTAAAAACGTCGTTATAAAGGTGTCACACTACAAGCTTTTAGGCTCGGGATAAAATTACCACTTTTATGAACTGCTATATAATTTACTATTATCAATATTATCCCTGAATTATGAACCGAACCGAATCGAACCGAACCTTTCGAGATGAAAGTGTTGCTTTTTATACTTGGGATCAAAAGTAACAAATCAGGGATAAAAAGTAAAAATCTGAATTAAAACTGACAGAGCGGTGGCAGTTTTTCGGCACTTACTGAATATCACTTAGTACCAATAATAATGGCTTATAATGCACGAGAAAAAACACGAAAAGAAATCCAAAGGTACGAAAAATGTATAGCAACGTCGTGATAAAAGTGTTTTGTTATCCCTCGACAAATCGTAGCCCTTGCAACATTCGTGCTACAAACTTTTGAAAGACAAAAGATCAAAAGTACAAAAGATCGAAAGTACAAAAGATCGAAAATATCGCGTTTCAAAATATCGCTATTACATAGTTTTTTCAAAAAAAAAAAGTTTCCTGGTCTCTTTTCCGGGGTCCTAGAGGGTGTGTAACTAAACCAAACCGAAACGGTTCAACTATGGGGTCTCTTTCTAACATATATTTTCAAAAAAAAATTCCTCAAATGTTTCCCGGGATCCTACAGGGTGTAAAACCAAACCAAACCGAACCGGTTCGGTTGGTTTTGGTTCGGTTCGGTTCGGTTTAGTTACATATCCTCTAGGATCCCATAATAGAAATCAGGAAAGTTTTTTTTTGAAAAAATATGATTCAAAAGGAGACCCCTTTATCGAATTATATGATTTATGTTAAGTATGACAAGCCATTGGTTTATTTAACTGTTAGGTAATTTTACCTTACCTGACCTTGCTTAAACTATTTATGTGAATATACCTAAGCAAACATGATAGGCGTCATTTTGTATATTTCGATCTTATTTAGTTGCGATTTTTATTCGATCTTTTGTCTTCCGATATTCTGTTTTTCGATCTTATGCCTTTCGATCTTTTGTCTTTCGATCTTTTGTACTTTCGATCTTCTGTATTTTGGATCTTTTGTTTTTCGATCTTTTGTTTTCTGATCTTTTGTATTTTTGATCTTTTGCCTTCTCGATCTTTTGTCTTTCGATCTTTTGTTTTTCGATCTTTTTTATTTTCGATCTGTTTCGTTTGCGATCTTTTGTTTTTCGATCTTTTGTATTCGATCTTTTGTCTTTCGATCTTTTGTCTTTCGATCTTTGTTCCGCCACCTAAATAGTACTAACCCTGCTCTCCCCAACGCAGGTCTCCTTTTTGTCAAGCAATACAGTAAGTATCACGGAAATATTTACTAAAATTCTAGCGTTAGAAAAAAGGTAGAACAATGGTTTAAGTTTAACTCTACTGTAAACTGTAATCATTAGTGGAATTTTAAATTCAATAAATTTAATGATTTGTGACATATAATAAATTTAGAATATTTTCCTAGAAATGTTTTTATTACGAATTCCTAAAGCCTCGTTTCTGGAAAGTTTACTTTTGTGTGTGCTTCAATAAACGCTTTCAGAAGGGTAAATTTTAAAAGCCGTATTTTTCGACTTTTGGCCTAATTTCTGAAAATATGTTTTACATTTTTAATACTAGGTACGCTACTTTCAGAACTTTTTAGTACAGTTGCCAATACGCGGATATTGAAAAATCCTGAAGCTAAAGTTTTGCATAAGGAGTCGGATTGGGGAAAACGAAAGTTTATTGAAGCTGCATTTATAACGTAAGATAAAGAAGTTTTCAATCAACCAAGCACGGACATACCAAACAAATGGAAACTAATCCTTATGGAAAACAAGCGTTTTAGAATTAAAAAGTAACACTTGACTTCACACCAAGTAGTATAAGTAACCTGTAGAATGCAGTGTTTAATTTACACTTGGAAACGGTTAGAGATACATACTATTAACTGAAACGTCGTGTTTAAAATAAATAAAGACAATGGAAGTTTGAAATGTTGTGCCTCCACGTCCCCAATTACGAGATAAGGTTAACTTGTGGACACCCGGTATGTTCTTTCAATTTGTTTAATTAGTGGCAAGAGGTCTATTGTTTACCTTCTACGCTTCTCTACTATTCTTCGCGTGTTTTTCATTTAATTTTGCATGGCATGGTCCACAGATGTTTTATGTAGATATTAGAAAGCGGAGAATTATGAGTAATAGAATTTGGATAATGTGACATACAAGACGACAAACGGTTGTTTGAATGCGCGTTTAAAATTTCTGTATAAAAATACACAAACTGTATGCAAGAATATTACTTTGTGTCTTCGCACTAAAGTGAAGAAACAGTTAGAAATAATCCTACATTTCATTAAATAAAATGGAAAAAGCTTTAAAAAATAATTATCAATTGAAGGATCGTACCATTTCTTTACATAACACACAAGAAATGCTACATTTGTGCTATTTAGCAACCCACAGCCCCCTTAAATTAGAAAACCCGATCGTTCTTTGACATACAACACTAGCTGCGTTCGGTATTAGCATCGGATTAATCTTTTTGATCGAAATCGTTCGTTAATTCCATCTGGATCTAGGGGAGGTAGATCTGAATTGTTCGGTAATTCTGCTCAGACTAGTCGGACGTAAATCTGGTTACTCCGTACATTTTGATCGACGAGACAGATTAATCTGAGATTGTGACGTATGTTGTGTATTTGTTTTGTTTACAAAAATAACTTTTTTATGTAAAAAGATTGAAATCGAATTATTTGATGTTGCAGACAACAAATTATATAAATTTCCGACACCACAGGAAAATTTTGTCAAAATTATAGCTGGGCGTGAGTTGCAATATGTACATAATATTTTTGGTTAGATTTAAGGTTATAACCATTTACAAATGTTTGATCGATTTGATCTGGATCGTTTGTTAATTACAATATGCTCAGATTAATCTGTAATCACGTGAACAAAAATCCGTCACGTCTGAGATGCAAATAACGAACGCAGCTACTGTCGAAGGCTGACATTTCCATTATTTTCTTGTCAGGCTATATTTATTTTGTTTTCAAAATAGTCAAAATTTTAGATCTGTCAGCCTGCGAAATTGTTGCCATTCAAAGTAGGATCAGGCTTCATGTTTTAGCAACCTTAAAATTTTTGATCGCTTCCGTCGATTTTTATGGTTTTTCACACTTAATAATAATTATTAAATAACGCCGAAAATGTGTTAGTTAGGTGTAATGTGTGTGTATATTGCCTGTCCGGCACATGATAGCTCCGGAGCGCTAGACCAAATTTCATGAGATTTTCATGAAAAATAGTGTTGAATACTGCAATGAGCTGAAAGAAGTTTGATCAAAGTCCATTAGTGCCAATCACAGTTAAAAAAATTTGAACTTTTTAACGTAGAATCGCACATCATCGTCTCATAAAACCGGACAAAATTATTTGTTGTGTTTTTTTGCAACTTCTTTGAATGAAAGACAAAGTTTGATGATAATAAACTGTTTATATTAAAAAATATATCTAGACAGGGTGTCCCACATGTCATGGATCAAACGGCCTGAGGTGATGGGGTTGAGGTGATAAAAATAACCATATATTGTAAAAACCTGTTAACAGTTATTTCATGTTTTTATGACAGGCGCGATCTACGGGGAGGGGAGAAAGGGAAAATTTTCGCTCTCAAATCCAAAATTATAAAATTATATTCAGTTTCTACATACAGAATACACCCCTAGAATTTTTTTGTATGATATAACTTTTCTATATTATTGGTTACCGTTTTATACAATTTTATTTTATAGGCGTAGACTCAATTTTTTACAAAATCAAAAAATGGTTAGAAAATTATTCATTGCATTTAATTATTGACAAATATTTTTATGAAATAATTTTTATGGGAAGGCTACAACATTTATAATTGTACACTAAAAAATTATTAAATAAATATTTTTTTACTTTTAGTTGTTCCATAGTTTCATCAAATAACTTAAAAATATCAACTTTATGTAATATCTCAAGAACTAAAAGTGACAGATAAAAATTATTGTGCAGTTGGATTCTTTGTTAAAAAAATTATAAAAAATCTCTCCCACAATGCAGACTTCTCGAAAGCCCCCAGCATAGCTTCAAAACAGCTTGCAATGTCAGGATATTTCCATTTTCAATAATTGGTTTTTCTAATATGAGCCACACGAAAACACAATAACAACACTAACTTAACACCTCAAAACAAAGGTCGAGAACAAAGGCTTGTGATTCCAAAATTCATTAAGTTTCGACTGTCCTCACGACACCATGCAAGTAGAGGAGGAAGTTTCATGAGTGCGGCTTGATAGATAGGTTATTGGACTAGAACAAAAAATGGTTAGAAGTTTTGAGTATCTTGGTAATTTTTACATTTAACCGGTTTTATTATACTGATACTCCTCCGTGCATCGCACCAATATACTGCTTGCAGAATATAGTTGAACAAATTTGTACCCAACTGCAACACCGCGAAAGGAAGGGTAATGTTCGGGTCGCGCTAGAGGCTAAACTGCTGAACCGATTTTGATTTGTTTCGTTGACTTGCTGCTGGTCCCGAAGGTGCTATAGGCTATATTTTTTAAACAGGAATCAACATGGCGTCGTCAGACGCCATTTTGTCACAAGATGTAGGCTTTAAGGCATACAAATTACCTAAATTTCAGGCGATTTTAATGAAATTCCTTTGATCACCCATTGCAAATGTTCTGTAATTTGCTCTAATTTCTTTGTAGCCGTCCCTGCTTCCACCCATTTTACCTCCTGTAATTCCTCCCCACCCTCTTCAAAAAACATATTCGCATAATTTTATCAAATATAGGGCCGGATTTTAAAAATTCTTTCTGCGCACGCTTTAGGATTTTTTGCCAACACCATTTTACTAGTTCCCCCTCCCATTTCCTCTCTACTTCCCGCTACCCTTATTAGTAATAGTTGTAGCTATAACTTTCACAAACATAGAGCGATTTCAACTCACTCACTCAATGTTTGTAGAAACGCACCTTTCTATTCTTTGGGCAGAGTTCAATGTTTGACACAAATGCATGATTTAGGTAATAATTAGGTACCTTCATTTAGTTAAATGAATGACTGATTAAGAATTAAACCTAAAACTTTTACAGTCGGGGACTTTTTAAATTCCCGTAAAAAATTTTTTCTGTCAAAATTAATCAATTAAAGAAATCAAAAAAAAATAAATTTTTAAATATGTATGTATAAGGTTCACAATTTTTTTATTTTGGTTCAAACTACTTTTCTGAATTTCAAATAGGATTTTTTTTTATTTTCCAGGGCGGCAATATAAAAAGTCCCCGACTGTACCTACTAGTCGCAATTGAGTACAAAATTACCCAATAACCTAATTCATGAAAATACAAAACTGTATAATTTCGTAAGTGCGCTTTGGGCATTAAAACAAAAGTTAAAGCATGTCGTACATTATACTTATACTTAGTTTCCTTGGTTCGCTATCATTTTACTCGTAGAATGAAAAATAGGTTTCACCTATTTTTTCATTCTTTTTGATTTATCTTGTATCTTGTAGTCAGTTTGTTCTACCTTGTGTCAGATAAGCCACGCTGAGGAAGGAAATACCTTTTTCCGAAACATCGGTGTCCGTGGTTGACTATACCCCTATGAAGTTGCCTTTTATACTTTGTTAACTCATTGTTTTCGGTTCCGAACCGACACCTTGAAGACGGTGATAGCATGGTCTGGTTGAACTGTGACGAAATGTCGTTCTTTCTTATAGACCGGTGGAAGTGTTCGTCCCGCCATGGACTTAGTTTCCTCGGTTCGCTATCGTTTCACTCGTAGAATGAAAAATAGGTTTCACCTATTTTTTCATTCTTTTTGATTTACCTTGTATCTTGTAGTAAGTTTGTTCTATCTTGTGTCAGGCAAGCCACGCTGAGGAAGAAAATGCCTTTTTTCGAAACACCGGTGTCCGTGATTGACTATACCTCTATGAAGTTGCCTTTTATACTTTATTAACTCATTGTTTTCGGTTCCGAACCGACACCGTAGAGACGGTGACGAAATGTCTTACTTCCTTATAGACCGATGGACGTTTTCGTCCCGCCATGGATTTAGTCTCCTTGGTTCACTATCGTTTCACTCGTAGAATGAAAAATAGGTTTCACCTATTTTTTGATTCTTTGTGATTTAGCAGTTAGGTATTTTTTATTTAAAAAATGTTTTCTTCTCAAAAATTTGTATTATAATTAAAAACTTTTTTGGGAGCTTTCATTTCTGAGATATGTACAAAAATCTGTTTTTAAGGCTGATATAGCGCGGAGTTAACTTGGAGTGTGCTAATGGCTGGGAAGGTATCAGATCCGTCATAGATCCATTTATTTTTGTACAATTTTGATTTAAAACTATTACCATTGCTATTTTTTAATTTTAAACTAATTTCACAAAAGTTAGGTAGACCATCGGGATTTTACCAAAGATATATTCGCCGAAATTTCACTAAAATCTGTAGAGCCATTTTGAAAATATCGCGAAAAAACCTATATCTTTTCAAAAGGCCCAAAGTAAAAATGAACCTCGAGATATCAGCTGATTTTTCTAGGGTTAGGGACTGTTTTGTTTTGTGTTGGCTAGAGTCCCTGTATGTTGAGATATTTGGATTAATATATCCAAATATGTCAACAGTACAGAGACTCTAGTGTTGGCCTTGTGTCAAGTAATGCTAGGTTACCCAGGGCTATCAAAACGAACGGGCCACGATCCTCCACTTTGGTGACGTCACATCAGGGGCTGATTTTTTTTTTGATGGACGACACAGCTGATTGTCTTTAAAATATTAAAGTTAAAGTGACGGTTCATGAATATTTGATTTTTTTAAAAATAAAGCCGGTTTTGAGATTGTTTTTACTATATTCTTTTCGAACAATTTTTTTTTAATCTATAGTAATCCTTAATTTTTCAGAGCCGCTTCAATAACTTACACCAAAGTCAATGTGACACAGATGACAAAGTCAAATACATGTCAAATATAATAGTTGGCATGCGGTACATGGCAGCTAATTTGAATTAAAAATAAGGAATGCTAAATCTTGAAGATTTTAACTTTTTTCATAATCTTGCATCGTTACAAAAATATGATGGAATATCGGGATGGTGTCTGAGAATATGTCACTGAAATTTCGCGGAAACCTGTAGTACCATTTTGAAAATATCATAAAAAACGTCTGACCTCCCTTAAGACCCAATGTAAAAGTCAGCCCCCCGAAAAAAGCTGATTTTTTTCAGGGTCGTGGCCTGTATTTTTTTGTTGGCCTTGGGTTACCATATTTTACCATACCGTTGACCGAGCATAGCTCATCTTTTTCTTTTATTAAAGAATAATAACATTTTGCTTTGGTAGAATCAGTGTAAATACAAAGTAATGACCATTCCTTATTGCGGCTTTAATTGGATTTCCGCCCTTTTATTAATTAGCAATAACGCGAGGTTCAATAATTAAAACACATGTTAGTTTATCGATAAAGCAAACTAATGAAATAATGGTACGGTGATAGTTTATTGAATTAAAGCTTGTAATTGCTTACGCTACACTTTATTCAAATTATTTTTACCGTTGTTTCTTCTTCGTAGTGTATAGGCATATAAATAAGCACTTGCACTTTTTAATTTTTCCTACTTTGTAGGTGGATAGCCTCCTCTATAAACATAGTATAGGCAATATAGACGCCGGCGAAGCCTGTGTAGGGATCATTTTTTATATTTTTATGCAGTATAAACACGTCTATATCGAAAGTTGCATCAAGAACAGTTCTTGTAGGGCGTTAGTACCGGCATCGAAGATTCCATGGTAACGGCGATTTTTTTAAATAATGTTAATATGTTATAGAGGGGGCTTTACATTTTTATGATGCTAATAGAGTGGACCAGATGGTATCGGGAACTTTCTTGTTAAAATTTAAGAAGTTACTATCTTTTTACTACCGCGGAATATTTTACCCCATTATTAAGACACTCTGTATATTTCTACAACTACAATGTCGATTTAGAACGTTCTTCTACGTTGTCCGACGCCTATTCTCCACCTCCATCGATCCTGACAATCATGTTATGTCAGTTGACTCATTAATCTTTGGATTGACTGTTGCCATTCCAGTTTTGGACGCCTTTTTTTCTGCGCCCTATTGGTTGCCTTTCTAGAACCTGCTTTGGTAATCTTTCGTTGTTCATCCGTTGTACATGGCCGTACCATATCAGTTGTCATTTCGATACTTTCCATTTTTGCTTTGTATTTTTCTGTTACGCGACAAGTCTTTCTTTCTTTCCATAGAACAGCGTGCTTTTCACCATTGTTTCATATATGTTAAATTTTACATTCTTTTTTATATCTCTGCTCCATAAAATACGTTTAAGACATCCAATAACCTTTTTTGCATTTACTATTATTTTTCCAGTTCTTTACAGTCTGTTCTTGTCTTATCAAGTGTGACACCAAACAAGGTATACATGGGGATATTTTTTGTCCATTGTTTAATTCCCACTCACTTGATTCGTTACCAATATACAGGGTGTCCCATAACTTAGGGGCCAAGTGCGGCAGGTGATAGAGGAGGTTATTTCTGATAAAAAAGTTTATATAACATGGGATCAACACAAATCTGGTTTTAAGATATATGATTTTTAAAGATAGAGGAGTGGGGGAAAAAGGGTTTTACAAAAAAGGAAATCTGTCACAGCCAAATGAATACTAAGCTGATTGTAATTCAAAAATGTAATATTCCTTTTTTTAAATAAAATTACGTGTTGGGGAGATACAGGTTGTCAAAATGACCTCTAAAAATGTATAAAAAATAATAATTTTTAAGAAATTTAAATTTTTGTTTACTTATTCGTTTTAAAAAACATCAATCATATTTTATTATTACGTATTTTTAATAACAAAATATTGCGGGTAATATAGCATTTATGAAATTTTATGCCAAAAAAATTTTTTATTCATAAAATTAACCGCAATTTTTTTTATAAATATTTTTATTTCAAATTATTGCTCTTGTTCTAATACACGACTTTACACAATTTCATATATTAACTGCGTTTTTTTTTGTTTAAAAATTTGCCAACTTTGATGCTCTGTATCTCGATAAAGAAAGAGTTCTGACCCGTGCATTATATGAACTTTGTTATCAAAAATGACCTCCTCTATTACCTGTTGGCCTATGGCCCCTAAGTTATAAGACACCCTGTATAAGTAAGTACTGTGTCTTGTCCACCTTCACTGTTAACCCCCACATCATAAACTCCATGTCTTTAGATGGTCTTCAGCAAACTGTAGTCGTTAAGTATTCCCATTCCGTGTATTTTATACGTCTCCAGTTTTTTAGAGCTACTGCAATATATATTTTAAAAGGGTTGGCGAGATACAAAATCCCCACTTTAAGCTTTTCGTTACCAGGAATTCTTTTGAAAGTCGATTTTTAATTTTAGATTTTGACCCTTTGTATAGTTATTTTATTGCTGTCCATATTTTTTTCTATTGGAACAGTATCATACGCTTTTTGTAGGTCCACAAATGAGTCTATATATTTATGGCACTCCTTTTCTCCATTACTTGTCTAAGACAAAAAACATTATCACTAAGATCTGCCTGCACGAAATTCACTTTGCTCTACTTCTTGTTCATGAAAATCATTCTCCATTAGATCTTCAAGAATCCTACCGTACAATTTACTCAAAGTACTGGTTACTGAAATGCCTCTGTAATTGTTGCAATCCAGCTTGTTTCCTTTTTTATGTATTGAGGATGTGAATGCTATTTTTCAATCATCAGGTACTGGATGTCCGTTTATGCATTGATAATATATGTGAGATTTTCTAGTAGTTTCTCTGATCTATATTTGAGCATTTTAGCGTATATTCCCTCAGGCCCGCTAGCTTTTCCGGATTTAAGCTTTTTAATACTATTCTTTATCATTTCTTTTTCGATAATTACTTCCTGTCCATGTACTTCTATGTCTCTCCTCGGAGAGGCTGACAGATATTCGGGTCTAGTTTTCTGCAGCAGTCTCTTATAGTGTTCTGTCCATTGTTCTGATTTGATGATCTAAATGTTAACTTTTTCTTTTGTTGGGTTTTTTACCGTAGAAATGAATTTCCATACCTCAGAACTCCGCCTACCTCGTACGTATGTATTTGTATTGTGGCATTTGCGCTCTCTGTATATTAAATTATAAAAAATTATGTTTTCGTTGAATATCTACGTCAATGTTTAGTATTAGCACGCGACGAATTTAATACATTATAATTTTTGGCTTGCGTTTTTCTACATTTTGCTTAAAGCATCAAAACACACGTATTAACTTATTTTCGAATTGGGTTTTTCAAATTGGCAACCTACCTACAAGTGATTTGGTCGTTTTTCTTCGTCTACATTCCGTGCACAAAATTAGTGCTACGAAATACGCAAATAGCTGTGACGCGTCTGGGATAGTGAAAAATAACACATCAGCTGTTGCGGTCGTCGTGTTTAAACATAGTAATTTTTTGTAGACAGGTAAACACGAATAGACTAAAAAGACTAAAAATGATGTATGACATATTTTAAGGAAATAGAGGTGCAACAAATTTCTATCTATCTATATATTTAGCCTTCTTAAATCCATCTTTGGATATAGCCAGTGGCGGCGCGTGGTAAAAAGCTTTGGGGGTGCACACCCAAAAAAAAAATTGCGGCGCAGGCGAATTTTTTTTTTGAGTGTCACTCCCAACTTTTTGGGCCATCGAGTGGGCGGCCGTCATATCATATAATTTAGAGCAAATAATTACAAAATAGGTTAGTTAGTTAGTTACATATTAGTTACCTGTTATTATTGTTTTTATAAATAAATAATAAATGTATCATACCTAGTTTCTATCTTTCACAAACAAGTCTTGTATTGAAAATGAAGGCGTCTGTCCTTTTTTTAAATAAATTCTTTAATAACCAATTCATTGAACTTTGGAATATCTTGAATCATTTTTTTCTCAATAGATATCATTGCTAGGGCAGTTAAAGTGTTTCTAAGGAAAGTTTTAATTCTCTTTTGGGTAGAGAAACAACGTTCTGCTTCTGCGGTTGTCATAGGCATCGTAACCGCTGCCTCTAGCAATTGTCTTTAAATTTTGCACGCTAATGCTATCATAATTAGAAACTTCCATCATTGTCGTAGACTAAATCGTCGAAATCAAAACAAATCGCCCATCCCGCGCCCGACCGACAATTTCAAGTTGTCCAAGCGCACTAATTAAAGGTGCGCGGGAGCTACTGTACATTTGCAACGGTAACCGTTGCCGCGGGAGTCAACACCGGGGTGCGGGCGGCATCGAGGCTAATTTATGTAGAATAGCACGGCCGAAGGAAGGCTCAGATTCTATGTACTTTAAAATTCTATTGGGACATTTCGTCCTCTCTTTCTATATTTACGGTGTAGAGAATTTGGTTCCAGTAACTCAAAGTAAAGAATGTAACCACGACAATATCCATTAATCGCAGGTTGGTTGAACACGAATACAAACACATATGTACCGAGTATTAATTGTTGTTATTATTCCAGTCTTTAGTGAATTCCTTTTGGGGTAATTATTAATTAAATTAAAGAATGATCAAATTTTAATATTTTTTAAAGTAAAATTTGGAATTGCACATGACATGTGCACTTATGGAGGAACCGCCACGGGATATAGGCCTCCCCAATATCTTCCACTCTTTTCTGTCCAGGTCTTACAATACACTTGTTCCATCGATCATCTTTCTGTCTGATATTATGACCCGCAAATTTCCATTTTAATTTTGCTACTTCTCCTCTAACATCCCTTACTTTTGTCTGATTTCTAATCCATTCATTCCTTTTTCTATCTGTTAGCTTTACATGTATTATTTGTCTTTCCATTGATCTTTGCGTTTTGTTACCATATCTATGTCTGATTTTGTAAGTGTCCGGGTCTGGGATCCATAGGTAAGTACAGGAGGGATACATTGGTTATACACTTTCGTTTTGAGGTACTGAGAATATTATTATTTTTTAATATGTAGCTTAATTTACCGAATGCTGCCTTGGCCAATCTTACTCGTCTCTTAATTTCGGCTGTTTGATGTTCTTTTTTTAGTTTAACAATTTCTCCCAGGTATACGAGTATATATTCCTCTACTTGTTCTAATATTTTCTGGTTTATTTTGATCGTGATATTTTCATCTGTATTTGTTATGATTTTAGTTTTAGTGTAGTTCATATTCAAGATTATATTTTTATCTGCTGTATCCAGTTCTTCCAGCATTTTTATCAGTTCTTCTTTCTTTTCTATTATTAAGGCGATATAATCAGTATATCTTAGGTGGTTCAACTATTGTCCGCTTAGTTTGATGCCTATTTCTTTTCAATCTAAGTTTTTAAACACACCTTCTAGTGCCTGGTTAAATAGAGGATGTTGTGTCACCCTTTTTGACACCTTTTCTTAAAAGGATTGGCTTGGCTCCTTCGTGGATTTTGATTGATGCTTTTACTGCCCAGTGTTCAATGCTATTGAAAGCTTTTTCGAAGTCTATAAACGTATTATATAGTGTTCTATTAGGATTTTCATGGTTAATAGGTGGTCAACTGTATCGAAACCTTGTCTGAAGCCTCCTTGTTCTTTTGATTAATATTCGTCAAATTTTGTTGTCAATATGTTCGTGAAAAGTTTTAAAATTACATTGTGAGGACTGTTATAGGTCGATAGTTTTTTAGGTCTGCTCTATCGCCTTTCTTGTGTAGAATAAAGGTAATGGATTCTTTCCAGGTGTTTGAGATAATTTTTTCTTTTAGTATTTTATTCAGGAGAATATGCAGGGTATTAACTTCAGCTTTACCTCCGTACTTGAGCATTTCTGCCGTTACTCCATCTTTTCCAGGTGATTTTGTTATTTTTCATGTTCTTTAATGCTCTCTTTATTTCCGGTTTGCTTATTTCAGGTTGTAGCTCTGAGTTTATGTTCTTTATTCTTGTTTGGAGTTTCTTCATGGTTTCTCGCGTTGTTTCATTTTTGTTTGGTGCAACAAACTTATCAAAGTTAAATTTATTTAAGTCAAAATCAAAGCAGGGATATATCGGTCCTTTATATCTAGCATTCTTTAGAAAGAGCGTCTTCCATCCTCATTAATACAAAGGCGTTGGCAAATAAAAATAAACCATTTTTCACGAAACATATACCGGGGGGACCGACAAACTTGTTTTTTTTTTATCAGGGACTTGCACCATTTTTAAACAAATGGTTCATTACCTTAAAAACCGTTAATTCAAAAATAACGTGAAAAATCGTGTATAGAACTTTTTTTCATGTTTTTATTGCTTTTCTTTTGTTTAAAATTATTTTAATTGTAAAATAATTCTTTCAGTTTTTTAGAAAAAAATGAGGTTAGACTTGAAATCACATTCCGTTATCGTTAAAGTTTAAGCAAAAAGTATGTTATTCGCGATAAAAATGTATCGTTATTAGATCACAACTAAGTAACAAAAAAGACCCTTTTTTAGGACAATTTAAGAGCTATTCGATTAACATAATGTATTAAAACTTGACCGGTTTAAACTTTCCTAACCTGTTCTATTTAACCTAATTCACCTGACCTTTCCTGGATTTAGCTGACCGACCCTGAGGTAGAGATAACCTATAATAATCTTTTTTTTTCCTTGGTTTTTCGATTTTATCTTCTAATTAAACAATTTATTTCATGGTACGAAATGTGTGTGTGTGGCAGGTTGTACTACCGAAATGACAAATAAATTACATAGTTTGCGGGAAACAACGTAATTGCCAAGGATTAATGTTTTATTTTGACGTGGGAGATGTCTGTAAAAAATCTCCGCTTTAATCTGCCCTGTAAAGTGTTGCGTTAATAAATATTAGATTAAACAACTGTACGATAAATTAAAGTGTGTTGATTTATCGCCTCGTAAATTTCTTGAATATTTTTGAAAATTATGGGCTATTTTAAATGGACATGGTACTCTAACATTAAATTTTGACAAAGCTTAACCAATTTATTGTAAATACCACTTAAAAATAGTGTTTTTGGCTTTTTTTTCGAAAAAAATTAGGTAGAAATGGTATAGACTTTTAATCTTTGGTTTAGAAACCGAGAAAGTTACCTTATAACCTTATACCCAAGCTCCATGAAAAAATATTGCTTAATAGAATCAAACCAATAGAAAGATAAGAAATTACTCCCTCATCAATTTGCGTTTCGAGATAAGTATTCCACGTTAGATCAAGTACACAGAACTAAGATAATAGAAAAAGCTTTAGAAGAGAAAGTTTGTTCGGGAATGTTTCTAACACAACCATTTGACAAAATATGGTATGAAGGCGTTAACTTTAAACTAAAACTATTTCTGCGAAAACAATATTTTAAGCAAGATTTCTAATCCAATTTAAGGGAAATAAAGGCAGGTGTACCTCAGGGTAAGCTTTCTAGGTCCTTATTTATACTTATTATTCACTTGCCATATCACAAAACCAGAAATTTTTCTATTTAACAATATTTTCCGATGATACTAAAGTAACTGTAAAGGATTGGGAGCGCAGCACTTATTTTCAGTTACCTTAGATAATACTGGTTTAGTGACTAGAAAAATGTATATAATAATAAATAGAAAAACTTCAGGGTGCATTTATTTAAGTAAACACACCTAAATAAAAAAATTGCGAATAAAATTAAATGAAAACTAATTAAATCATGTTTATTTTAAAAACATAAATATGAAACAAATATGAATCACAATTAACATCCATATTCAAATCAGGAAATATATCTCGGTATGACACTTGATGTCAAATTGCGCTGGAAAATTTTGGAGTTGTACCAAATGTACTAAAGAAAGTAACATACTGTATGTATGTATGTATCAAAATTTCGAAGTAAAATACCAAGAAAAATTGTTCATTCTCCTTGGTACGTTGAAAAGAGTGACCTTTATTGAGACCTAAAACTTTATTTGGACCTAAAACTCAAAACTGTAGCAGATTAGAGGTTTGTCTTTTAAGTTTTGCATATAGGTCTGGAATAAAACAGTAGATAACTTTTAAAGACTTTATTGTTTCTCGAAGTATTCTCCAAGAAAATTAATGCACATTTTCATGCACTCAAACCAGTTGTCAAAGCTGTAATTCCACTCGTTTGTTGGTACTGTCAAAATTGCTTTCTTGAAGGCGTGTACTGCTTCCTCTAGCGACTAAAATCTTTGACCACGCAGTACATTCTTGATTTTTGGAAAAGTATAGACTAAATCGTTGGGACTTAGGTTGGGACTGTATGGAGGATGGCCCAACAATTCGATGTTTTGTTGGGTTAAAAACTCACAGTTTTTTTGTGCTTTATGCGAACTTGCATTGTCTTGCTGGAGGATGACTCGTTGTTCCGGGTTCGTTTTTCAAAGCTCAGCGATGACTTTCGGCAAACAAATGGTACCACTTGGCAATAAGAGTCCTTTGATCTTCCAGAGAAATTATTGCTACATGACCTGCTTTTGAGAAAAATATCGAGACCATATTTTTGGATACACGTCGAGAACGGATAATTTTTGTTGGCTTTTCTTTATCTTGGAACACCCAAACGGACGACTGAAGTTTATTTTCGGGTTCAAATGAGTAAATTCACTATTCATCACCACTGACAACGCTGTACACGTTTTTAAAGTTTCCTGCCTCAAAGTGGTCTAGAGTTTTCTGACACCAATTAACCCTAGCTTCTTTCTATTCTTTGGTTAACACATGCGGTATTCAGCGGAAAAATGATTTTCTTACCCCTAATTCTTCATGCAATTTTTTTTTAAATTGGGGTCTTTCAAATGCCTAATGATTCTTCAATCTCGCGATATGTCGCGTGTCGATCTGGCGTGATGAGCATGCTCACAGATGTTTTCCTGGGTGAGCCGGTTTTAGTGCACCTTCAACGCTTGATTTTTCCATACCAACGAGAAACTATCGGCTGATGTAGTCTTGAGAAAGTTGTAAAAAATTATAGCCCGAAAACGTTCTTGGTTTTATTTAATTTTTCGACTGATTTGTTATATTAAAAAATTCACTGTAGCTATAAAACTATATGTATCGCACTGACGTTTTGAATTTAGGTTAGGTAAAGTTTGAGGTTAACTGTTAGTAACGACATTCGATCAGTGTCGCCCTCTATGTTGCTATATGCAAAATATAAAAGATAGCCCTCGTATTATAAAGAAGTATGCAAAAATTCATGAAGATAGATGAAGACTAAAAAGAGTGAAGCCTTGTGAGTTAGTAAACCAAAAAATATTTGAAGCAAAGCGAAGAAGAACTGGTACATGAACCCTAAAGTTTTAAACAAAATTACTAATTAGTCTGACCATCAAAAAAATAACTGGTAGTCTTCATGATTAGATTGTGATAAAAAAATGCAGTGTGTTTGACAAAGAAAAAAAGACTGCAGGTTTAGGTTTTGTGTGTATATTAATTACTAATTTAATTAGAAATGACAATAAGTTTGCCTTTTTGTAAAACTCCCATATTTTATCAACATCCAATTAAAATCGTAGACTAAATTTCAATTACATCACGTTATCTTGCATCTACAATCTAAAGGTGCGGCTTAGAGAAATAATTTTAAGTAACTCGCGGTGCCAAAATAAAAAATTAATATAATACAACCTGTTGTGCAAAACTAATAAACAGAATGCGAAAGAATGGACATATTGTTAATATGCGTTGCAAAATTTGCTTATCGTTAATAATACTAATAACTTGAGGACCGCGGTCTGACAGGTAGATAAAAAACGTATAAAAATTAATAGCATATAATAAGAAATATTTATTATCTACTAAATAGAAATTGCTTTTGTCTTGATTCATACATTCTAAGTACTAGATTCTTTTTGCTTTTAAAATCTATTTTATTTTAATACAAAACATGATAGAGATAAAATGATAACTTACTTAAGAAGAACAGACTTCCTGCCTTAAACCTAAACTTTTTTGCCAACCACAAAGTTTGCCATTGTTAAATTCTTTAAAAGCACTAAAACAAACCGCAAAACGTTTCTAATAATTGAGATGAAATTGTCCCAAAATTACATAAAAACGCCATTTCCTAAAAAACGCTAGCAGCACGACATAACACATAACAGATATATTAAAGCTATGAAAAAACTAATTTTTAGATTGGATTATCAGAACTTTGAAAGTAAATATCTCGAAAACTAATTATTTAGATTATTATTTAAGAAATATTTAAGGGCTTGTAAAGAGAATCAAAATACCTTTAAAACTGTGTGTGTCACTTGTCCCACTTTCTGTATTTTAATTCTAAGATTCACTTTGGTTTTTTTACATTTTTAACAGTTCTTGGCAATTTGACCGGTCAATAGACTTTAGAATCGGAAGAGAAAAAATGCAGGATTTAGCTACTTTGGAATCCCTTCATAATTTATTAAGCTAATCAACGCTTCCATTGAGGGTTCCAAAGCTGTAGTGAAAATAAATATCCAGTTTTCAGACCCATTTTGTGTCTTATGCCTCCCCCGGTATTTTCCACTCTTATCTGTCTGTCGCCGTGTTCATCCATCTAGCCCCTGCATGTTTGTTCAAATCGTAAGTCATCTCATTTTGAGTCTTCCCCTACTTCTTTTATTTTCCCAATGTCTCGAGTCTCCTACAATACATTTTTTCCATTACTCGTCTTTTTGTCTGATATTATGACCGGCAAATTTCCATTTTAATTTTGCTACTTCTCTTCTTCTTTTTTCTGTTAGCTTTACATGTAACATTTATCTTTCCATTGATCTTTGGGCTTTTGTTACCTTATCCATGTTTGATTTTGTAAGTTTCCACGTCTGGGATCCATAGGTAAGTACAGGAAGGATTCACATTGGTTATACACTTTTGTTTAGAGGTACTGAGAATATTTTTTAATATCTTAATTTACCGAATGCTGCCCAGGCCAATCTAACTCGTCTCTTGATTTCAGCTATTTGGTTTTCTATTTTTATTTTAATAATTGGTCCCTGGTATATATATTCCTCTACTTGTTCTATTTTCTCTTGGTTTATTCAGATCGCGATATCTTCATCTGTGTTTTTTATGATTTTAGTTTTAGTGCAGTTCATATTTTTAGCTGCTGTATCCAGTTCTTTCAGCAATTTTATCTTTATTCTTTCTTATCTGTCATTAAGATAATATCATCAACATATCTGAGGAGGTTCAATTATTGTCCGTTTACTTTGATGCCTATTTCTTCCTAATCTAAGTTTTTAAAAACCTCTTCTAGGGCCTGGTTAAATAGTTTAGAGGATATTGTGTCACTCTTCTGACACCTTTTCTTAAACGGATTGGCTTGGTTCCTTCGTGGATTTTGAATGATCTTGTTGCTTCCTATATATATTGGCTAATAAATTTATGTATCTGTAATCTATGCGGCTATTAATTAATAATGCTTTTACTGCTCAGTGCTCAATGCTATCGAAAGCTTTTTCATAAACGCAATATACAGTGGAATGTTGTATTCGTTGGCTCGTTCTATTAGGATTTTCATGGTTAATAGGCGGTCAACTGTACTGAAACCTTTTCTGAAGCCTGCTTGTTCTTTTGATTGATATATATAAAAAAAATTTGTTAGTCTATCTGTTAATATTTTCGTGAAAAGCTTATAAACTACATTGCGGAGTGTTATAGGTCGATAGTTTTTTAGGTCTGCTCTATTGCGTTTCTTCTGTAGAATAATGGTGATGGATTCTTTCCAGTTATTTGTTCTTTTAGTATATTATTTAGGGGCATATGGAGGATATTTAACTACAGCTTTACCACCGTATTTTAACATTTCTGTCGTAACTCCGTCTTTTCCAGGTGATTTGTTATTTTTCATTTTCTTTAATGCTCTCTTTATTTCAAGGGCGGTTCTGAAGCCTAATTCTGGGGTGAGTAATGGTCAAGCGGTGACTGTAAATTAGGGTACAGGATTCCCATCGATGCACTTGTCGATTTTGAGCCAGAAGTCAAAGATAATGCGTTCGTAGGTTTGGACGAGACAAAATAAAATGGCGAATAGACATTTGAGTCTTGAAGGAAAAAAACTGAGAGGATTTGTGGGAACAGTACAAACACTGCTCTGCGAAATGAAAAAGGCCGATTCGTGGTTTTGTTCGTCGAAATGTCCAGGTCTCTACGAAGCATTAATAAAAATATAATTAATATCCATATCGTTTCATGGAAAAATATTCGTAACAGTAACCTCCATATTCCACTGTGCAGCGTTTTTGTCGGGATAAGGTCAACCAACGGGCGAGCGTCTGGATGCTCGCGGTGACCTTGGCCTTCCTGTTCCAGACTCGTGTTTCCCGGTTTATCGATTGATAGTGGAGTGTAACGACCCCCGCCCTCAACATGTGTCTTCACCTTTCCATGAACGTGCCGATTTTATATTTATATTCCGGCGTATTTATAAACATGTTATAAGGATAAAAGTTTCCTCGAATTTACTTTAAAGGATTTTATATCAGTGTGCTTAAATTTCAAGAGAAGAATAATAGGGACATTTTGGGTCATTTAAAATAACAGAAAATGTGACAGCTGGTAACGGTTTTATTACTAAGAATAACGGCAACATTCAGGGCAAAAAAGATAAATTTTTGGAACACTAAAGATAAAATAAGACAAACGTTAATTTAGTAGTTTCACATTCCTTCATCTTTTTGTTTATTTATATTTCTTTATTTATTTCTATTGGATTTATGGTTTTTAAAACCCAAACTACAGAATTTTAGTAAAAAATTCGACTGCATTAGAAAAAAGCAATACAAAACTAACCTTAAAAAATAACGGTAACATTAAAGGATGGCCATCGTAGGTAACGGGCGTCGTTACCATACATAACGAGAAAGGACCGAGAAGCTGCTAATGCGCAGACTTAACAATAACGGTAACAAAGTGTAAAATACGCTACCCAAAATGTCCCCAATATCTAATGTTAAAAACCAAATTTTACTATGATTACACGGTTTTCAGGTTACGGAACTTTATCTGCCACTTCTAGTTTTGGAGATATAGCATAAAGTTTTTTGTTGTTTACGGAATGGCCCCATTTTTATTCCGTTCTGAATTTCGACCATTCGATTAAAGAAAAATGTATTCATCGGACGACGAAAAACAGTCTCAAACAATTCGAGAAGATGCTGCGGCGGCTAGTTTGGACATCCTGTAGTACTAATGTTACTAGAATTAGAAGAATCAGCAATTGTCTTTTGCGATTATTCGACAGAAAGCATCTAATTGTACTTTTGCAATGAATTTCAATAATAATAAATAGTTGTTAATTTTTTACCTTCCTGGCCCGCGTAGCAATGGCTAGAGAAGGTATTATTTTCGACGAAGAAAGTTTTTTTGGGATAACGCCGAAAATGTGTTTTATTGTATTTTGACCTATCTTAGCAATATAGTCGTGATATCTGTCTGTGTGTGTATATTATTTATGTCCGTAACACGATAGCTCCTAAACCGCCGAACCGATTTTCATAAAATTTTCAGGTAAAATAGTGTTCACTACTTTAACGAGCTGATTAGATTTTGGTAAAAATCCATTAATGCTAAATGACAGTTTTTTGACAATTATTTTAGCTCACACATATACTATACTATAGTAGTGTGAGCTATGGTGATCCTAATTTTTTCGAGAAAAAAAAAGTTGCTCCGATTTCAAATTTTTTTATATATCTTTGCGTTTCAGATGATTTTGAAACTTTTTTGTTGCGCCGTCTGTCTGTCTGTCTGTATGTCTGTCTGTCTGTCTGTGTGTCTGTATGTCTGTCTGTAACGACCAACGCGCATAACTCAAAAACCGCTTGGCCGATTTTAATGAAATTTGGTACCTGTGCTGGGTCTTGGGTCGAGATGGTCCCATTTAAAAATGAACAAAATCCACCGAACACAAACCAAATAAAAGGGTGGGGATAGATTTCAAAAATTAGAGTTTATGTGAAAATATGGCGTGTGTGATATCAAACGAAAGGTAATTGAGTCTGGAGTTAAACCAAATACATTTTAATTTATTTTGAAAAAAAAGGGTGGGGGTATATTTCAAAAATTAGAGTTTAAGTGAAAATATGGCGTGTGTGATATCAAACGAAAGGTAATTAAGTCCGGAGTTCAACAAAATACATTTTAGTTTTTGTTTTTTTAAGGGTGGGGGTGGATTTCAAAAATTTGAGTTTAAGTCAAAACATGGCTTGTGTGGTATCAAACAAAAGGTAATTTAGTGTGGAGTTGAATAAAATATATTTCAGTTTTTAGTTATATTAGCTCACATAACTATAGTACCTAGTGTGAGCTTAGGGGCCCATATATTGGCAGAGTATTTTTTAAATGCTACCTTTTTAACGTAGCGTCGCATCAATATGCGGTCGGAATGTAGTAGATTGTGTACCATTCTTGTCGATTCTTATGCAGAATGACCTTCTGAATCTAAATATGAACTCCGTTTTTCCCCATCACCCCCCATTTTCGGGGGGAGACCCCCTTCCTATTTTTACTGCTTTTCGATAGTTTGGTGGGACGGAAAGGATTTTTTTTGGCCTTAACATCATTATTTCTGAGAGACTGGAGAGTTTAGTGTTCTCAAACATTAATATTTATAGCAAGGTGATAAGCCATTTGTTTTGGAGGGGCGGGGGGTGTTTTGCAGAAATGGTAAATGGGCATTGTCGATTTTACCGTTTTATATGCATTTTCTAATTATTTTTATAAAATTTTAGCTGCCAGCAGCTTAACGGTAAAGGTAATAAACATTATAGCAAAGTATAAAGCAACATATTAGTATATAAAAGTATATACATACAGAAACCACTGGCGTATACTAAAAATCGCCTTGGAGGGGCTTGGAAATTTTTTCCACTTTTATTTATTAACATTAAAAAGGAGGAAAATAAATAGTTTTAACATAAACTATTTTTAGATTCTTAAGGGGGCTTTCGCCCCAAGCCCCCCTCTCCCCTTGTATACGCTATGCTATGCAGAAACTATAATAAAAAAATAAAATATTGTTGCTTTATTTGTGAATGGGACAGCCGAGCACGGGACAAACATTACATTGTACGGAACTGGTCTTTGCGAGAAAGATTTACTCCCGGTCAGAAAAATGTCTCCAACGATCCTTATTAGTCTCGCAAGATAATATTTACTAGCGGCCTTTGCACATCAAACTTAGATTGATCAAACAGTTTGTAAAAGCACTGGACAAAACAGGCGACGCATTCATATATTTGAAAACTAAATTTCCTCGTTTTAGTGAGGCTAAAATTAAGGAAGGTGTTTTTGTGGGGCCCCAGATTAGACAACTTTTTCAAGATTCGACGTTTATTGAACACCTGAATCAAAAAGAAAAACGAGCTTCGTTTGTATTCAAAAACGTGTGTAAGAACTTTTTAAGTAACCATAAAAGTGATGATTATGTAGCTCCGGTCGAGGAATTGCTCTTAGCGTACAAGGCCATGGGATGTAACATGTCTCTTAAAGTGCACTTCCTTCACTCGCATCTCGACTTCTTTCCTGAAAATTTAGGAGCAGTCTCGGATGAATACGGGGAACGGTTTCATCAAGACATGGCTAAATTGGAAAAGAGGTTTTCAGGGAAGTGAAATGCAAGCATGTTGGCGGAGTACTGCTAGTTTTTGAAACGAGAGGGTTGTACCTCAGGAAATAAAAGGAAAGCAAGCACCAAGTGAAGGTACCAAAGTTCTTATTTATCAGTAGCGCACCCAGAAATATGTCTTGGGGGCCGAAGTCTCTATAGCCTCATGATGTTATTGTTTGAAACTTAAATAACTCTCTTTATACTTAAAAATTTAAATTTATGTCGATAATATTATAATTATTATCGAAAAATGATAAAAATCGGTAAAAGGGCTGCTCCCTCAAAAATGGTGGGTGGTAGAAGAAAACGCAAGCTATATTTGGATTTAGGGCGTCGTCTTACATAAGAATCAGCGGAAATAATGCCAGGACTCAAGAATTAATTTTTTTTGCAGACCAGTAGTTTGTGTTACAACCAAAAACTTCGAGAGCTTTAGTTTTTGAGATATTTACAAAAAAAGGCTGATATAATATCATGGCTTTCCTGAAAATTTAGGAGTGTGATAATAGGCTAGCTAGGAAGGTGTCAGATCCGTCATGGATCCATTTATTAAATATAAAACATATATGTTTATTAAAAATATGCCTATTTTCTTTGTATCCTACTTTTGTCAGATCGTAGAAAATGCATAAGGTACCTTTCCCACCCGTGACTGCTGGAACGTTTGGGCCAACGACAGTCGCGTGCGGGAAAGTATAACTTTCTGCACTTGTTATAATAATAACTTTATTATACGTAAAATTTTGTTTAGTTTTTTGACAGCGCAATAGCGACGCTTATGGAAATAAGCTTCGCTCTCGACGACCTCCCGCTGTTGCACTAGTAACAGCGCTGATACTCAATTTACTGGAGCTTTTAACCTACTTGCCATCGACATCCCTATTATACCCATAAATTGAGCTACTTTGCCGTAATGACGTTGGCAGCAATTTAATTACGATTAAAACAATTTTTAACATAATCAAATAGAAACAATAATTTTGCTTTTTAATTATTTTCATTCTATCTGTCTATTTAGCCTTCTTCGATTGATCATTAGGCCTCCCCGAATATCTTCCACTCTTCTCTGTTTGTCGCTGTGTTTATCCATCTAGTTCCCGCATGTTTCTTCAAATCGTCCGCTTATCTCATTAAAGGTCCTACTTTTTTTATTTTCCCAAGATCTCCAGTTTTCAATACATTTGTTCCATCAATCGTCTTTTTGGTTAATCATATGACCGACAAATTTTCATTTTAATATTGCTTCCTGTCCTCTGTGATCTCTTTTGTTTTATTTCTTATCCATTCAATCCTTTTTCTACTTGTTACCTTAACATATTTTTTCTTTCCATTGATCTTTGGGCTTTTGTTACCTTATCCATGTTTGATTTTGTAAGTGTCCAGGTCTGGGATCCATAGGTTTTTAAGTACTGAGGATAATTTTTATTTCTTAATATGTAGCTTAATTTCCATTCTTAAGCCACAAAATTCAATAAAAATTATTGTAATTTTTAACTAACTAAAAAAAATTGCTAAATTTTAGAGGCAGTATTTCGAAAACTAAAGATGTTTTGTATTAATGTGAAAGCCTTGTCTATTCGTTTTTATACCAAGCTGCAAAAATGTTTGGGGTTGTCCCAAAAAAGTTGTGTTTTTATAGGTACTCATCAAAAGTTGGAATAAAAATTTTCCATTTTTCTTTTTTTAATTTAAAAAACCGCATGGACAATTTATGACGGATTTTGAATTCATAGGAACAACAAGTAGAATTGAAAAGGGTAAATATTTCGTCTTGTGTAAGTATAATCCGTTCCATGACCTGCGATCGTGTTTCTTTAATTAGATTGCTTTTTAAGAAGGCAATACTTACATGTATTTTCTCCAGTAGTACTAGTAGTAGTCGAGGGTGACCCGCAGGTACGGCAAGTAGGCCATAATAGGCGCTTTTTGCCCGGCTTTAGATCTTTTCCTTAACCTACTGTTTGCATACGATGTCCAGGTGGATAATTGGTCCTTCCTGTCCTCTTTACAAAGTCAAGTATGTCAGCCCGTTTGAGGAATTGCAGTTCTTGTTCGCTCAGGCTTTTTTGTTTTGCTGTCTGTCTGTCTGTCTGTCTGTCTGTCTGTATGTCTGTCTGTAACGACCAACCCGCATAACTCCAAAACCGCTTGTCCGATTTTAATGAAATTTGGTACCTAAGTTGGGTCTTGGGCCGTGATGGTCCCATTTAAAAATGAACAAAATCCACCGAACGCAAGCCAAATAAAAGGGTGGGGGTAGATTCCAAAAATTAGAGTTTATGTGAAAATATGGCGTGTGTGATATCAAACGAAAGGTAATTAAGTCTTTGGTTAAAAAAAATGAATTTTAGTTTATTTTTAAAAAAAGGGTGGGGGTAGATGTCAAAAATTAGAGTTTAAGTGAAAATATGGCGTGTGTGATATCAAACAATAGGTAATTGAGTCTGGAGTTAAACAAAATACATTTTAGTTTTTGATTATATTAGCTCACACTATAACTATAGTACCTAGTGTGAGCTTAGGTGCCCATAGATTGGCAGAGTATTTTAAAATGTTGTGCTAATTTAGTTTAGTAACATTCTCTGAAGATCTAAGTTTCTCCTTAACATGTCGGCACTTTTTGTTTAAAAGAAATTAAAAATTAGTGGAGGAAGACAATAACCTGTTTGATTTCTATTTCATGACTCTACCATAATATGCACTATTTCCTAAAAAGAATTCGTAGATCGACTAAAAGCGACCAAACTTAAAAGGTTGCTCGGAGGGTTACTAAAGGACGTTGGATTGCTGATAAGTATTCTAACTGGACCTAACCGAAACATGTCGGCACTATTTGTTTAAAAGAAATTAAAAATTCGTGGAGGAAGACAATAACCTGTTTGATTCCTGGACTTCGAATTCTCTGGTCTGTCGGCAACCTGTTCCTGTTTCCCAGGAGTTCATTAGTGCATCCTGGGCCCAGTTATTCAGACCGCTCTGCCCTTGTCTCTTGTTCACGCCCAGAAGTGGCTCCGGGCCCAGAAGTGGCTCCGGGCCCAGAAGTGACCCCGGGCCCAGAAGTGGCTCCGGGCCTACATAGTGAGTTCCTAGTTTCCTACGCCGCTCCCAAATTCCTTAGAGCATAAATACTTGTTCAAAAATTGAAAATGTGAAGCAATCATAGCTTGCTTTGGAAAAAATGGCAAATTTGTATTCGCAGACGCAAATTTTCAAGTGCGCTTGCGTGTGGTTTATTTACATTCTGCGGTGTTTTGCGTTTGTCGTGTAAAATTATGTTTTTTTCTGTGAAAAAATGTCCGGGAGAAGTAAGGGAGTGCCATTCCATAGGTAAGTACTTGTATTTTTCTTTAAAATTTGTTAATAAAATTAAGAGTGGTTTAAAGATGCCATTACGCACTCTTCTTGGTACCCACAATAAATCTACACAATTAACTTTAGAAAAACTACAAATTTAATCCTTAATTTGATGAATTTTCACCCGATCAACTAGTTTTTCGAAAAAACAGTTGTCAAATAATGTAGTGACGTAAAGGAGTATATTCCAAAACCACCAAAACTGACTCATGCGCAGTTACCAAAATCATGTCTACCCGAAAACGAAACATTAAGAATTAAAGGGGGTCCTGGCTTCCGGTATTTATGCACTAATGTATCGTGCATTCTCGTTGCCTGGCACCCCTGTATGCCCCGAAATCCAAATTTTTCCAGTAAATACATCAAACAAACGTTGTGGTGTAAATGAAAATATTTCCACGAAAATAAAAATATTGGAAATTTCCGAAGGTGTTTCGGAAATATTGGAAATATTGGAAATATTGGGTCACCTGAAGCATTTTCAAGAAAAAATACATTAAACTAACATTGAGAGTAACGCAAGGCCAAAACCCCCCCTTGAGCGTTACGTAATTTAAGGATAGGCCCTTATAAGCATTAAACTTACTATGGAACAATTTTTATTTCCGATACTATTGAAGATTTTAAGGAAGTAGACTGGCAAGACGATGTTATTGAGTGTGATGCTGATGACAGCGATGAAGATATGCCTCTTGCTCGACTAGTGAAATGTGTAGTGTGTCAAGAATGAGATTTTTGTTGTACAAATTTGACCTTATTTCTGTATATTTGTTTAAAGAATAACTCCTGATTTGTGTTCATGTATAAGCCTTGTGCGTTTTCCGGTGTTTTGTTATGATTTTATAAATAAATATTCCCTTTTTTCTTATTTTTTTAATATTTCCTATATTTCCATATATTTCCACTGTTTCGGGAAATATTTCCCGAAATATTTACGAAAATATATTTCTGGAAATTTTACAACACTAAACAAACGCGAGTCTGATATTTTTGGGGGAAAACCATTAACTCAATTATGGAATAATCGTAAAAACTGAATAATTGCAAGAAACACTATATGGCAACATTTGTGAAATATAGGTCCTTAATGAGGACGAATCAAGGTAAATTAAGAAGAGTATAAAAATTCCGTTACAGTTGCTTGTACGATGCCGTGAATAACCAACGAATGGACATTGTATAATATAAATTGTTAGAAGAAGAAAACTACTACTGAGACTTAAAACATAAAAAAACCCAGGGGGCATTACGCAAAGCGCTTTATGAAAATTTTCAAACATTTAAGAGTAAGTAATAAAACACCATAATGTTCATAGTAAACCGTTACCTATACTTACTCTACATACTTGTTATATTATAAAAATGCTGGTTTAGCTTCTCATTTATGATGCATGAGTCAGCAAACACCACACCACACTACACCTTGATATAAAAGTATTAAGTTTCCAAATTCCAGTAGTACAACAAGTAGGTACGCGGATAATGTTGTTTAGTAACCACAAATATGATCCATTTTGCAAGTATAAACAAATTGTGCCATGCACATTTTTTAAACTCAAATTGTATATTAACTATTTATAGATTTATATCATGTGCTTAAAGTATGAAAGAGAAAATGCCAAAACATGGGAATTCCGTTGGACGAAACCACCTTGTATACTTTATGTTTCGCCGATGATCAGATAGTAGTGGCTAAGGATTATGACGACCTCGAATATATGACACGAAAACTAATAGAAGAGTACAATAAGTGGGGGAAAACTAATAGAAGAGTACAATAAGTGGGGACTAGAGGTTATTCTCAATAAGACAGAGGATATGTGTATCGGTGGAATGAAACAGGATCTAATCTTAAATACCGGGCAGCGAATTCAGTTCTGTGATGAGTATAAATACTTAAGTCTAAAAATTACACCTGACGGAACACTAGACAAAGCTATAAAAGATCGGAAGGTACAAGGAAGAAAAGCAATAACTTTATTAAATGGAATAATTTGGGACCAAAGTATATCAAAACATAACAAAAAGCTTATATATAACACCATTGTAAAAAGTATTATTACATACGGCTCAGAAGTATGGCCAATCAAGGATAGAACAGAAAAAATGCTTTCCGCTACGGAGATGGACTATTGGAGAAGAGCAGCAGGGAAATCCAAAAGAGAAAGAGTTACAAATCAAAGAATAAGAGAAATTATGACAGTGGGGGAACGTACTTTAGTGGATGATATATGAACAAAACAACTGGTGTGGTACGGACATGTACACAGAATGAATGATGAAAGACTACCTAAACAAATACTACAATGGAAACTAACTGGCGGAAGAAAACGAGGACGGCCAAGGAGAAGCTGGAGAGAAGGAATAGACAGTGAAAGAAGAATAAGAGGCGTAGATGATGAATTATGGGCAAACAGAAACGAGTGGAGATTGGGTATCGGAAGACGTGGAACGTTGTGAAACCGATAAATAAATATATATATATATATATATATATATATATATATATCACATGTGCTAAAAGTCTTTTGACTCGAAATCCCATCTTGATTTTGTTAAAGATCTAACTTTATAAAACTATTTTATTTACATATTTCAGAAAATTTAATAAAAAAATTAATTCAGCAGTAATTTAAGCCAGTTGACCGGATTGCTAAACTTAATTAGCTTAATTTGTTTCGTTTGTTTTAGCATTATAAAACAAGAAAATGTTTACATATTTCAGAAAATAGAAGCTAATTTAGTATTAACTTAAAGTAATTAATAAAATTGCCAAAAACGAGAAAAATTTCGGAAAATTTAAGCTTATTCAATAGTAATTTAAAGCAGTTTACAGGATTGTTAAAATTAATTAACTAAATTATATTTGTCATTTGTTTTAGTATTATAAAGCCAGAAAATGTTCACATATTCTAGAAAATTTAGATTAATTTAGCAGTAATTTAAAGCAGCTGATAGGATTGCTAAAATTAATTAGTTAAATTTGATTTACAGTTGGTTTTAGCATTATAAAAACTAGGACCTTTTTACATATTCCTGAAAATTCAAGCTTATTAAGCAGGAATTTAAAGCAGTCGACAGTATTGCTAAAATTAATCAGCTAAATTTGATTGATTGTTGGTTTTAACCAAATACGCTTGAGCATAAATATGGGGCATACCCATGCATTCTCACACGCGGTGCTTGAAGCCAGGACCCCTATAAAATTCTTAATGTTCCTTTTTCGGGTAGACAGGATTTTGGCTAATGCGCATGCGTCAGTTTTAGTGGTTTTGGAACATACTCCGTTACGTCATTACATTATTTGACAAATGTCAAATGTTTAGTGTATATGTCTATTATTTTGTTTAAAAAACTAGTTAATTGGGTGAAAATTTATCAAATTGTGGATTAAAATTGTAGTTTTTGTTTTAAACTAGTTGTGCATATTTACTATAGATGCCATAAAGAGTATTTAATGGCATCTATAAATCACTCTTAACTTTATTAACAAATTATAAAGAAAAAAACAAGTACTTATCTATGGAATGACACTCCCTTACTTCTCCTGGACATTTTTCCACAAACCGCACATTCTTTGCGTGAATTATTTCCCATTTTTCACAGAAAAAACATAATTTTACACGACAAACGCAAAACGCCGCAAAGTGTCAACATGGCCTCCACTCACACAGCAGCTGTGTGTCTACATGACAAAACACACGCATGCGCACTCAAAAATTCGCGTCCACGAATTTAAATTTGGAATTGTTTCCAAGGCCAGCTATGAGTGCTTCACTTTTCGATTCTTTGACCATGTTTTTATGCTATAACGTATTTGGTTTTAGCATTACAAAAACTAGCAAATTTTCACATATTATTGAAAATTCAAGAATTTAAAGCAGTTGATACTAGTGCTAAAATCAATTTGCTTAATTTAAGTTATCATTAGATTTATCTTTATAAACACATAAATCTAGAAATTCATGCTTATTTAGCAGCTTGCAAAAATTAATTAGCTTAATTTAGTTTATTGTTGGTTTAAGCATTATAAAACTAGAAAATTTTTACATTATCCAGAAAAATCAAGCTAATTTAGCAGTGATTCAAGCAGTTAATAGGATTGCTCATACTAATTTGCATAATTTAAGTTATTATCAGTTTTAGATTTATAAAACGAGTCAATATTTGCATATTCTAGAAAATTCAAGCTAATTTAGCAGCAAGTTAAAGCAGCTAAAATTTATTAGCGAAATTTGATTTATAGTTAATTTTGGTATCACTTAAAACCAGCAAATTTTCTCATATTCCAGAAAATTCAAGCTAATTTAGCAGTAATTTAAAGCAGTAGATAGGATTGCTAAAATCAATTCCTTAATTAATGTTATCGTTACTTTTAGCTTCACAAAAGAGAGACGCGACAAACCAATCAAAGTCTCTGAAATTACAATTTTTTGGTTATGTTATTTTCTTGCCAAGTTCATTAACGTGTTAACATATAAACAAATACGTTTGTCTATCACCCCCAGTATAAGTTTTGTTAAAAATCGTCTCTTTTTATTTTCGAACGCTTAAATGACTTGACAAGGACAGATGGTGCGTCTCTCTCTAAACATCGGTAGAGTATAGAGGACCGATATTTTTATCCTTTGTTTTTTACTTAAATAAATTGAATTTCGAAGAGTTTGTCGCGTCTCTATATCTTTAAAATATGTCATACATACAGGTTCTCTAAGGCATACTAGCTTGTGAAAAATTGATTGTGTTTAAAAAAACTCAAATTATAAAGTAGTGACGTGTGTAGGTACCTAATTACAAGTTAAATGCCATGCAAATCACCATGTTGTATTTCGTGGATTTCGCTTAATTATATAGACAGTAAATAAGTATAGCTTAATTTTATAGCCCACTCCAAAGTCGATAAATACCCGACAAAGTTACGCTAAATATCATAATAAACTCAAAATCTCTCGTGGGAGGCCAATACATATGCGTGCTCGTTTAAAATAGGCAGCTGTGTGTTTTAGTCGATTGAGGCGTAACACAGAAAGACGCAGACGTTTCTTAATGTAAACTCGGTTCGGTTCGTGAATAATGATGCACCAAGGCTGGTTATTTGGCCACTTTGCATTAAATAATTAAAAGAAGGGTGCATTTCTAAATAGTTAATATTTTTGGCTGCGAGTTTATTCGGTACCCCCGGCTTAGACCTGGGAATCCTGGAACTGCACAGTGGGCTCCTTAAATAAGTAAAATGGCAAAAATCATACCTTGCAAAGTGCAAGTCTAAATTTATAAATTTCAGTACTTTTTTAGATATTTTCCACATATTTCATGAATAAAAGGATAAAATAGCATAAAATACGACATTATGAGGTCCCCCCCCCCCCCAAGAGGCCCCCCCAAGACATATTTCTGGGTGCGCCAGTGCAGTACCGATGCTGTTAGGAAACGTCGAATTTTATAGGCGTGGCAGTGGCGGATTCAGGATGTCCGAAGGGGGTGGGGGGGAAAAAGCAAAAACCAAAACAATTTTTTTTTCGGTTTTGATAAATAATCTGAACTCTGAAGTTAAGCAATAGATATACTAAAATACGCCTCGGGTAAAAATTTTTGGAAAATAAAGTAATTTTTTTGAAAATTAAAAAAAATATATTTTTATAAGAAATTGCGGGCAAATGTAAAATGCCTACTGATATTTCTCTCCTCCATAATTGTTCGAACACTTATTTTTGAACTTTTGCTTAAAAAACTCCTTGGTTTTATACTCAATGAAAATCGCTAAAAAATGCAACTGTTATACGAAATAGAGGTAAACAAACAAATTGCCTCGCAAAAATTCCGATACAAAATAAACTCAAATAAAAACTGTTGAAGATTTTTATGGTTTAGACATTTCTTATCACATTGCCGTTCACAAAATTCTAAAAAGCGTACCTGCGAATATCATTTTTTTACTAAAGGATGGCCCATTGTGGACTGGTTAGATTAGTTACTTATGAGGACCTGTACGAAACTCTACGCGCTATTATCATTACCGGACAAAAGAGAAATATAGACAAAATTATTTTCATCCCTTGCAAAGGATACCTGCAAGTTAAAAGCATTGATCAACGCGTGGCGAGTAGGCGTCAACGACACAAGACAAGGAAATAGGGCCGAATTTGCATTGTTCAATTTTTATCCCCAAAAATTTTATTACTTAGCGGTCTGTAAAATAAAATAAAATTTATATTGTTTTGAAGATTTTTTTTTAAATAAGTTGTTTGTTAAATGATTTGTTGTATTAGGTTGCTGTCTGTTTTTATTATGTTGGTGTCTCCTTGAGATGCTTTTATGTGTTGACTGGTTTTCTTAGCCCTAAAGATGACGTCTATACGTCGAAACGCGTAGGCTTGATTACAAAATTTAACGAAGGTTGGACTTTCCCTTAAAAATCCTCAGTTCGACAATTTTGGAGGCCCGGTCCCAGTATAGATGTATAGGTAATACGTATGTACATGGCCTCTAGATATACCTACCTGTTTTCTTCAGCCATCGCCACCTGATTTTTGTTGGTTTTAATTAAAAAGATATAAAACATTTTTGGGTGGATTACCAGTTGGAGCGAATAATTTTAATTGACAGGATTGGGAGTAAAACATATTTTGACTTAACGCTCGCTGAGCACGGGCCACTATCCTAATTATCTGTATTCTCTCTCTACAAGAAGGTAATTAATCGAGTTAAGAATTACTTTAAAGACTGCTTCGTGCCAATCACCTTTCTTGGAAGAATAGATATTTATGTTTTGTCTTTTACTAAAATCCGAAAGCATGGCCAATTTTTTATTTAATTAATAAATTACCTACCCTTTTATTAAATTATAATAATTAAAATGTCCGTAATAAATAATAACTTCAAAGTAATAATAAATAAGCACCTGTGGCATGTGTTGCGCCACAATATTGCAAGACGTTTTTTAAATAAATTAGGTAAATTAAAAATTGGTTTTGAGGGAACGCCAGTCAAAATTTAAATATCAAAACCACGGATTTCTTCATCTCACAATAGATTTCTGACATATGTCGCTGAAAATCCTAAAAATCCCTGAAGCATGTGTTGAAGTGCTGGTCCCATTTCTGTTGGCAATACTGTTTTTTTTTTGTTTGCGCTGTTTGGATCACTGAAATCAGTTTTGCCATCAGAAATGAATCTATTGATCATTTTTAGACATATGTTTCCTTGAGGGACAAACAGTAGGTTGGATTCTCTTCAAATTATGTTCGCGAAATAGTCTTTTTCTAAAGCTATGAAAGAGAGAGACATCCGCTCATTCGACGCAAAGAGGATAATTATTGAATCTCTTCTTGTCCCTTGGTGAACTTCAAATAACGTAATCAGAAAATGATTAATTGACCTTTTGCATTTCCCATTTTTCAGATTATCCTTTCTTTGGGACATGCGCAATTAGCTGGTTTCAACTTTATCCCTTACTAAAGGATAATGTTGGACCTTACTTGTGGCCGACTAACGCAGACTTGAGTTTCTCTATTTAGAGACAGTGTTGCCGCGCATATAACGTTATGACAGAATGTAATCTAAAGGATCCTGCACACTTGTAATGTGTTTCTAGTGCACGGCTAATATCGATAAAATTTTAGTATGTTCTTCGCCTTACCTTACTGATCAATAGTTGTCATGGGCCCAATCCCATCCTATGACTAGTTTCGGAGATACGGGTGCAATTCAAGCAGTAAAACGGTAAAGATGTTGGTTTGATTTTTAAAAGTTTTTTTTTGCACGAATTTTAAAAGCGTCTACATTTTAGCATGTTTCTATCAAAAATTGTTATTTCCCTATACCGGGGATATTCGAAAACTCTGCAAACCTGTAATGAGTTTCTAGGGCACGGCTGATATCGATAAAATTTTAATATGTTGTTCGTCTGACCTTACTGATCAATAGTTGTTATGGGCCTAATTCCACCATTGACTAGTTTCGGAGATACGGGGGCAATTCAAACGATATTGCACTAAAACTATAAAAATATAGATTTTCTATACGGGAGTATTCAAAAAGTAAATTAAAATACGTAGGTAAAATAATCGAAAAGGTTGACTAGAATTAGAATAAAATAGATATCTTTTTACCTTTAAAACCAAACTTTAGTGCAAAAAGAGATTCTTGTGTGATTCGTACAAAAAATATTTTTAAAAATCGAACTACAACATTTTTACCGCTTTCGTGCAATATCGTTTGAATTGCCCCTGTATCTCTGAAACTAGTCATATGATGGAATTGGGCCCATGACAACTATTCATCAGTAAGGTGAGAGGAACAACATATTAAAATTTGTTTTGAAGTGACAGGTTTCAATTTTTTTATAGTTTTAAATATTAAAGTAAATCTTTCATAATTAATTTCATATCTCGTAAAACAGGAAATTATTTTTTTTGGCTTTGGTACCATCGGCGCAATCTTTTATTCTGAATCCCAAAAATCGGGGTTCCTCGAATGAAAATTTAGCTTTGGCTCATAGGTACTACTATATGCCAAATATAAAAAAATATACCCTTTTTACATTTTTTTTTACAAATTTACTCTACTAAAATGGCAAAGGTGTCGCCTAAAACGGGTGTTTTTTTTATGGTGTTACTAGAAATAAGTCTGTGGTGTTTACGGCATTTTGACTCAATATTGATGTCTGACTATGCAGATCTCTTCCAAATCGCAAAAGTTTCAAAACTACAACATCGATTTTGATCAAATATTTAGAAAAAAATTGTGGCCAAACTATATTACAAGCAGTTATGGTTTTTAAAAAGTCGTAAAAATTTAATTATAAAAAATATGCTTTTATTACGTTTTTAAATTAATTTATTTATTTATTTTAAAGCAGTACTTATTTTTGTCAACATAAAAATGTAGTAATATAAAACTTGAAGAAAACTTATTGTTGTAGGCATGCATGTACGCACGGGCGTATACCAGTGGGGGGCTTGTGGGCTTGAGCCCTCCGCTCATGAAACTGAAAATATATTATGTTAAAAATATATTTTTCCAACTTTTTGTTGTTTATCAAATAAAAGAGCAAAAAAATGTGCAAGCCCCCCCAAGTAATTTTTTTTCTATATGCCACTGCATGTACGTATCTATTGTTTACTTTGTGATCTAGCTCTAAAAAAAAAGCTGTTTGACGAAAGTGCACATGGTATATGCTTAAACACTTACGTTTAAGCATACATATACGTCTGTAATGCTAATGACTTCGTTCGTCGATCCACGCGTGTAAACACAGTGTGTGGGAGGTCATATTTTTATTCTAAACACGAGCCATATCGACAGCGGCATCTCTACACCCACCAAAATTTATGAGTCTTTACTTACTTAGTTTTCTTGACGTTTATTTTCTATTTAACTACTTTTAAAAGCCCTAGGTGTCTCAAAAATATGTTTATTTAGCCTTACTTGACAAAATTTTAGATCACACGAATATTATAGTACTCTCAAATTTATAATAAGAAACGCATTATAAATTAATGCTAATTCCTTGCCCTAAGTGTAACACTTTGGGTGGTTGCACTGTGCACACCCAAAAGAAAATTTCGGCGAATGAGAAATTATTTTTTAGTTATCGAATTGGCCATTATATAAGTGGCACACCCAGGAATATGTGTTTGGGGGGTCCGAGAGTCTTGAGGAGGGCGATTCTTTTATTCATGAAATGTGTCAAAAAATTTTAAAAAAATTTAGGCTTGGGGAGGCCCGGGCCCCGAAGCCACCCCCTGGGTGCGCCCATTATTATATATTAAAGTAATTTAAAGCAAATATTTAATAAATTAGATTAATTCTCGTATCTAGGAAATCGTCGAAATCAAAACAATACGGCCCGACGGACAACGCCAAGTTATCTCATTGCACTAATTCATTGAGTAAATAACCCATATAGAGGAGCCACCGGCAAGCTTTACCATATTGAGAGGCAGATGGCGCTGAAATATATTCGTCTGGTACGCAATATTCAGGGACTGCTAGTACGATTTAGTTACATGTGCGAGTTCCGAGGCTCATGTCTATCATACAAATGCCATTAGATCATAGTACTTGTCTCTGAATATTGCGTACCAGACGAATTTATTTCAGCGCCATCTGCCCCTCAATATGGTAAAGCTCGCCGGTGGCTCCTCAATATGGGTTATTTACTCAATGACTAATTTCAGGTGCTCATAGGCTAGCTTTAAAGCCAACGGTAACCACGGACGCAGGTGGCATCACAAGGGTGCGGGCGGCATCGATAGCCGCAACTGATTCATAAGAGCCCGACAGAAGTAAGGCCTAGAAACTGTGTACTGTAAAATTCTATAGGGCCATGTCGTCCTCTCTTTCTGTATTTCGTAATTAGAATGCGACATAACATCTACGGTGCACAGAATTTGGGTCCAGTTAAGAGCGCAGTCACCGACCGTATCCTCGTTTAAACACGAATACAAACACATACATGACGGGTATTAATTTGTAGTTAGTATCCAGGTCTTTGGTGAATTCCTTTTGAGGTTTATGATAATATATATAAGGGAACGTCCTTAAATTACGTAACGCAAAAATTCAGGATTTTTGACCTCCCCCTCCCCCATCGTAACGCATTTTGAAGAAAAAACACATTAAAAAAACATTAAGTGTAACGCATGGCCAAACCCCCCTCCCCCCCTAGAGCGTTGCGTAAGTTAAGGACAGGCCCTAATACAATTTATGATGAAATTATTAATTAAAGAATTATCAAATTTTAATATTTTTTTACGTAAAATTTGGGAGTGCACGTGCACTTGTGCACTTATGGAGGAACTGCCACTGCTGGCGTGCGGGAAAACTACTTTGCCTTTGACAATATTTTCTTCTTCGAGTGTAGAAATCATAAAAAAACAAAATTATAAGAAAAATAAGCCAAAACACATCGACAACATATCGAACTGCTTATTACCGATGAGCTCTATACTGATATAAAAGCGTTGTATGACAATATATTTTGGTTGCTAAGGGAACAAACCGCATAAAATGTGTCTATAATATGGCAAATTTCCTTTAAAGTAAGTGTGCGGGAAAGCGTAAATGTATAAAAAATTAACTTATAAAAAAATAAACCGAAACACACACACATCACATCAAACTACTTGAAACTACTGCATAAAAGCGATGCATGACAATGTATTTTGGTTGCTAAGGGAACAAACCGCATTTGACAGGAAAATGTCTTTAATATGACAAATTTTCCCGCACAGTGTGCGGGAAAGTGCTACTTTGCGTATTTAAAGTGTGCATAAAGTAGCTTCTTTGCGGTCATTCGTCAAAGAAAGATTTCTATATAAGCGGACCTGTCATGTTTATCACCCTGACGTTGTTAACATAAACTTCATAATTATTTAAACAGCGCTCATCCACTGTAAAAACCAGAACAGCCACATTCGCTGGCCTGCATAAAATAAACCCCTGCGGGCGCCTCGGGCTTTTCGGGGTCAGTGGCGGAAAGCTGCGGAGCTCCATGTCGAGCGAGCTCTATACAGTTTGCAGGAAAGCGGGTGTCCGTGACCGTGGATGACACGTGCCGGAGTTGTCGGCGGCAGGGACGCTCTGACCTTGACACCTAGCTGGCTGTTTGTACGTCGTTCAACAACCGAAGCTTCCCATCCCGTCAAAACGATCGATACAGCAACCCAAAGGAGCTTTTTTTAATCGCAGTGGTAAAAAACAAATAATCTAAAATCCATATTCATAATATTCCTATACCCACGGTAATTTCCAATCATGACGCAAACATAAGTCCTCGCGGTCCTTATTGGTTGCGTTCAAACACATATGCATATTATTTCCATATAGTACGTATTATTCCTATACCCACGGTCCCTTACGATGCATAAGTCTATCCTTTTTGCGGTCCTTAAGATAAAATGACTTGATTGGTTATACTTTTACACATGCATATTATTTTATTCGTGTATTTGTCACGTCAAATCATTGGCGTTCAGTTGACAAAAACGCTATCTATGGAAATTTGGTATCTCTGCATATTTCGTATCTTTATTTCTGTATTGCAATATTACACGGTAAAAAAAATTGTCTTGGATCAAAGCAAATTGCTTTGAAGTAAAATATTTTGTGCTTTCCTATTCACCAAGAGAATATTTTATTAATTTAGAATAAAAAAGGTCTTGCCTTTTATTTTAATGTGAAGCAGAAATTGTTTTATTATAAATTGGAATTGAATTAATCTAAGGCACCGTTTTCTCTTGAAGCAAAATATTACTTATATGAAGACAATTTCCTTTGTTACAAAACAATTAAAAAAGAAAAATAAAGTCTTATTTCAAGATTAAACGCTGCGTTGAACTAAAGAGAAATATTTTAATTCAAAAAAATTGTTTTAAGGTAAAACGATTTATTCAAGAAAAGTACGTGTTTTTATTGTAGACAAATTTTTTTTACCGTGTAATCACAAATTCGGGAGTATATTTCGTTAAAATGGACTTCAACTAAGAAGATTTTGAAAACTTTATGCTTTATACAGAAGTCGTTATATGATCGGTCTTAAAAAGCTTAAAAAAAGCTGAAGCCTCGACAAACCACAATACTAATAGCCTTCATGTAGTTTAATATACTAGAGGCCCCGCATACATTTGACGATGTGTTTCCACAGAGGTGGGCAAATCATATTGCCCTCTCTTTCTGACATAATCCAGTTTTACATGTAAACCCGATTTTAGAAGATAGATAGACATACCTTTCGGTATTATATCCCTGTAAATTTTTTTTGACGTTTTAGGTTAGGAAATATTTAAATATTAAAAACAAAACCGATTTGACGATTCACAGCCCCCTCAAATTAACAAGCCCGATCCTTCTTTGAAATAACAGACTGTCGAAGGCTGACCAGGGCTATCAAAACGGACGGGCCACGATCCTAAGGACACGTCAGGCTTTCTATTTTTTGGTTATTATTTTTGACATGTTTTCCTCGGTTTCGCACTGGCGGTTCTGTTTTATTTTGAAGATGTTGTTTTACACAGTATGAAGGTACCTAAACTATACATATTTATGTAATTAGAATTAAGAAATTATGCTGCAAACTATCTAGAAACTGTATCGTTATTAAATAGATCTTTAGACTGTGTTCAAACCACATTTCTAAAATAACAACGAGCCGCCAATGCGAAACCGAGGAAAACATGTCAAAAATTATAACCAAAAAATTGAAAATCAGAGTTAGGCTTCGCTACCTATAAAGCTTGCTTGACGATAAGTGACCTTACACGATCCTCCACTTTGTTGACGTCACATCCGGGGCTGATTTTAGCTCACACATATACTATACTATAGTAGTGTGAGCTATGGTGATCCTAATTTTTTCGAGAAAAAAAAAGTTGCTCCGATTTCAAATTTTTTTATATATCTTTGCGTTTCAGATGATTTTGAAACTTTTTTGTCGCGCCGTCTGTCTGTCTGTCTGTATGTCTGTCTGTCTGTCTGTCTGTCTGTATGTCTGTAACGACCAACGCGCATAACTCAAAAACCGCTAGGCCGATTTTAATGAAATTTGGTACCTAGGCTGGGTCTTGGGTCGAGATGGTCCCATTTAAAAATAAACAAAATCCAACAAACACAAGCCAAATAAAAAGGTGGGGGGAGATTTTAAAAATTAGAGTTTATGTGAAAATATGGCGTGTGTGATATCAAACGAAAGGTAATTGAGTATGGAGTTAAACAAAATACATTTTAGTTTTTTTTTCTTCAAAAAGGGTGGGGGTAGATTTCAAAAATTAGAGTTTACGTGAAAATATGGCGTGTGTGATATCAAACGAAAGGTAATTAAGTCCGGAGTTAAACAAAATAAATTTTAGTTTTTGTTTTTTTAAGGGTGGGGGTAGATTTCAAAAGTTTGAGTTTAAGTCAAAACATGGCTTGTGTGGTATCAAACAAAAGGTAATTTAGTCTGGAGTTAAATAAGATATATTTCAGGTTTTAGTTTTATTAGCTCGCACGTACACTATAACTATAGTACCTAGTGTGAGCTTAGGGGCCCATATATTGGCAGAGTATTTTTTTTGATGGCCACGTTACGACACAGCTGATTGTCATTAAAATATTGAAGTTGGAATGACGGTTCAAGAATATTTGATTTTTTGTAAAATAAACCCGGTTTTGAGATTGTTTTTACTATATTCTTTTAGAACAATTTTTTTTTAATCTATAGTAATCCTTAATTTTTCAGAGCCGCTTCATTAACTCACACAAAAATTAAGTTTAAAGAAGAAGCGAATGTGACAATCACAGATGACAAAGTCAAATACATGTCAAATATAACAGTTGGCATGTAGTTCATGGCGGGTAATTTGAATTCAAAATAAAGAATGCTAAATCTTAAAGATTTTAACCTTTTAATCGTGTTGATTCCTTACAAAACTTTGGTGGAATATCGGAACGGTATCTGAGAATATTTCACTGAAATTTCGCGGAAATCTGTAGTGCCATTTTGAAAATATCATAAAAAAACGTCTGACCTCCCATAAGACCCAATGTAAAATTCAGCCCCCGGAGAACAGCTGATTTTTTCAGGGTCGTGGCCTCTATTTTTGTGTTGGCCTTGGGCTGACATTTCCATTATTTTCTTGTCAGCCTATATATGATGTCTTTATTTCTTACCCTTGATGCGTTTCGGTCTTTGCGACCATAATAAAAAACAAATTGGTGAGACCTCAAAAACACTCACTCACTTTTTTTTTAATTGACCAGCTAATTAGTCCACTTTTATTAATAATATTGATTTATACACTTTTGAAACGGAATAACACTTTGTCCATTTGTTAGTTGATCTTTTTCTACAATAGATTATTTGTTCTTACTAATATTGGTCTACTGTGGAAGTGGCGGCAAAGTGACAACTTCAAATTTTGAAAATAAGTTTTTGTTATTGATGTAAACTGCAGATATAGTATGGCTTGGAAAAATAAAGGTTACTAATAATGGGTGTCGCCGCTCTCAGCGCCATCTCGTTTCTAAGCTTAAAAACACAATGCTTTGTGTTTCAAAAGTTCCAAAATCCAAAGAATTTTCCTAAATTTAAATCAAAAATAAAAATTAACCCCAGTTTTGACAACGTCAAATCACCGCATTGACAAATTTGCAACGTCATTTGGTAGCAGTCGCTTTCAAATTTTATTAAAAGCGTCTATTTTTTTAATCCAAGCCATACGTTATTTTAATTCCAATCAAGGCCCACAAAAAATACAGGCCACTACCCTGAAAAAATCAGCTGTTCTCCGGGGGCTGACTTTTACATTGGGTCTTATGGGAGGTCAGACGTTTTCTTATGATATTTTCAAAATGGCACTACAGATTTCCGTGAAATTTCAGTGAAATATTCTTAGACGCCATCCTCATATTCCACTAAACTTTAAAAGGTTAATATCTTCAATATTTAGCATTCCTTATATTAAATTCAAATTACCCGCCATGAACCGCATGCCAGCTGTTATATTTGACAAGTATTTGACTTTGACATCTGTGTTTGTCACATTCGCTTCTGTTTGAAATTTAATTTTAGTGTGAGCTAATGAAGCGGGTCTGAAAAATTAAGGATTACCATACATTAAAAAAAATTGTTGTTTAAGAATATAGTAAGAACTATCTCAAAACCGGCATTATTTTTGAAAAAATCAAATACTCATGAACCGTCATTCCAACTTCAATATTTTAAAGACAATCAGTTGTGTCGTGATGTGACCATCAAAAAATAATCAGCCCCCGATGTGACGTCAACAAAGTCATTTTCATCTATACAAGTACGTGTAGATACCAATTGGTTATTATTTAAAACAACAAATGTAAAACAACTGTCAAAATATATCGAGGGCCTCTAGTTTATACAATGCACCTGATACAGAAGAAGGCCGAAAGCTAGCGCTACTATACGTACCACTGGCTTTATAGATGGCGTGTACTGCTGGTTGTACAAATTACCCGCTATTGAGCGGTTATTGTTTCATTACGACTAAAACGATCATGATAGCCAAGTAGCATTGTGAAATGAACTTGCAGAGAAAAGATCTTCAGGCAACCTAAGTCTGGCTTTTTTGTAAATTAATTGACAAAAAAATACTTAAATACCAACGTGATTCTTCAAAAATTTTATTGGCTTTCTTCTACTATGTCGATTTAGAACGTTTTTCCACGTTGTCCGAAGCCTACTCTTCATCGTCTTCGATCCAGACAATTATCTTCTGTCAGGTTTTTTTGATTCATTGATCTTTGGATTGACTAGGAGCTGCTTTGGTTCTTTCGTCGTTCATCCGTTGTACCACAAATAAGGCTGTATAATTTGTGGTTGTACATGGCTTATTGTAGAGTGAGCTATGTCAAATGGTGTCAAAAGTAAAAAAAAATTGTTGCTCCGATTTCAAAAAAAATTCTTTGCGTTTCAGATGAGTTTGAAACTGTTTTGTCCTGTCGTCTGTCTGTCTGTCTTGTCTGTCAGCATGTCTTTCTGTATGCCTGTCTGTAACGACCAACGCCCATAACTCAAAAACCGATGTTAATGAAATTTGGTCCTTAGTTTGTGTTTTCGCTCTAGATTTGTTCATTTAAAACCTAATAAAATCCACTGGACATAAACTAAAAAAAGGGTGGAGATAGGACCGTGTGAGTTTAGGTGCGTATAAATTGATTGAGTATTAGCTGACACGTATACTATAACTATAGTATTTTGATCTATGGTGATTGGGTCAAAAATGATAATCAAAAATGATAAAAACAAATGCCCCGATGGTTTTTCAACTTTTTTGTCGCGCCGTCTGTATGTCTGTCTGTCTGTCAGGGGCGCAACTAGCTCGGTAAGTTCGGGGGGGCTACTGTCCCAGGTTATCATAAGTGATGATTTAATGGGACCTTAAAATAATATATGATAATGCTAAATATGGGTATCGTCAGTTCATAATCTGTTTTGGGGGCTAATTACAGCCTAGCCTCCCTCTTAATTGCGCCATTGCTGTCTGTATATCTGTCTGTCTGTAACAACCAACGCGCATAACTCAGAAACTGCTTGCTGCGATTTTTGGTACCTATGTTGGGTTTTGGCTCTAGATAGTCCGATTTTCAAAAAAGAGTTCTGGTATAAATCTTACTTGTGTGGTACTATATTAACGGTAGCTGTAAATGAAGATCAAAAAAACACATTATTATTGTCTTGTTCAGTGGTGGTACACTGAATGGGTTAAAAATTATATTATACATTAATCGTGTAAGCTTAAGTTTCCATAAATTGGCAATTTTTTTATCTTACAAAACCGGTTGCTTTAAGGCTAGTAACTTATATGGAAATGCACATTAGACTACAATTTTGAACGTACAAAGGAAATATTTTATTATCCTTTTGAAAAACAGAAAAAAGAAAAGTTTTAAAAAAATGTTGCCAGAAGGCACCTACAGCCGTCCATACAACGTGCTAAACTATAAGCATAAAACCTTGTTGTTGGGTGTCAAGGTAGAGAGTTTGCAAAGTCAATTGAAATACCTCCTAATAAGGGGTTCTATCGATTTCATGAAATTTCTCTTGATTCTACCCTTCAAAAGTTATCAAAATTCATATAAAATGATCCTGGTAAAGTTTTTGCAAAGTCAGTTGCACAAATATAAAAGCCGACCATCGGCATATCCTTTATAGAAAGTGACATGAAAATTATTTTATTAAATTATGGCGTAAACTAAACAACTAAAAATAGATAATAAAACTTTCTATTCCTACACCTACAGAAACGACACTGATTTATTTTCTAACTCTGCATTCTGCCGACTAAAGGGGTCCCAAAAAGCACACCCCAAAGCAATTAAAAGCGCATCTCAAAAAAATCTGGTGCCGTCCATCCACCTGGGCTTGGTCGGTCGGAAAACGAATACTTTGTGGTCGGACCGCAAAGAGCCGCGCCTCTAAGTAGGGTTGAAATTATACCAGGAAGATTTTATATGAATTTGGATAACTTTTGAAGGGCAGAATGAAGCAAAACTTCATGAAATCGATAGAACCCCGTATTAGGAGTTATTCAAGTGACTTTGCAAAAACTATATAATTTCAACCCTACCGACGAAGACCGAGCCCAGGGGGGTGCACCTTTGGACTTTCGGGACCTCTTTAGTCGGCAGTATGCAGAGTTAAAAAATAAATCAGTGTCGTTCCTGTAGGTGTAGGAATAGTAAATGTTATTAACTATTTCTGTTTCTTTAGTTTACGCCATAATGAAATGAAATAATTTTAATTAGTATATCTATCGCCCCCCATGTCACTTTCTATAAAGGATATGCCGATGGTCGGTTTTTATCTTTGTTCAATTGACTTTGCAATCACTATACCTTTGTTTTTGTTGAAATTATTTCATTGTCAAAACTATGTTACGCTAGCTTTTGTCGTTTTAAGGGATATGTGCTGCTGAACAATATAGATTTTTTTTTAATTTTTAATGTTTCAAAAACTCTGACTCGGATGTTATGACAGATTATTTTGGAATATAATTCTCAAGCTAAATTTGTAAAGCGCGCCTCGTCAGCTACTGCGGTTCTCAAATTAAGATTTTTTAAAATATTTCAATTCCCTTACAACCCCACCACCCGCAACCCCAAAAAAAACTAATAGCCTTTTTCACGGGTACCAATTTTTTTTTTACAAATTTGGTTAAAATTGTTTTATTTTATGGTTTTTGGGGGATCTGATAATTCGCTGCCGGCCGATTTGCTGCTGGCCGATTCGCCGCGTGAACAATTCGCCGCCGACTAGGTTTAAGATTGCAATTTTGTTTATTTCGTGTAGTAAACATATTTTCGAAAAAATAATTTTTGAAAGTATTATTTAAAAGAATTATAAAGTTTTTGTTAGAACATTTTTTTGTCAAATGTTGGTGGTCCAGACACCGGTTCGGTTCGGTTCATTCATCGGTGTCCTTATTTTCCAACATTTTTCAAAGAAAACTCAAATTCTTGGTTGTCAGAGTCATGCATCTATAAAGACCACAAAAAAAAATTTAATAGCATATTTTAGGTAAACGAAATTTTACCCGGTAAACTCTAAATATTTGCGTTAGAAGTAACATCATAAATCTCGCGGCAACACTAGTCCCCTACACCGGTTTTTTAGTTATAGTGCCACAGACAGACCGACAGTCTTTTTTGTCGATACCAAAAGGCTTCCATACTCATGGTATGGATAGCTAAAAATATTGTAGAGTATATTGCATTACAATGTCTAAATTGTCTAAATATAATGAATTTTCTGACTAATGTTCTATGTAGTCAAATTTATTTATAACCTAGACGAGAGAATTTTAGCAACCTGAAATTAACTCTTTAATTTTATGCTGACATTTAAAATGAACCATTTGTGTTGTCACACGAGGTGACACAAGTATGAGCAAGACAAGCTTTACTAAAATGTTGAATATCAACTGTCACTAAAAACAACACAAATGAAAAAGCCTAGAAAACATTTTTAGACACAATATAATGACTTGTTTTAATCACCAAGAAGATTTACATGTATATGTTTTACATGTTTTAAAAGAACGTAAATTTTAGTAGAGGAACGGTGCCTATTATCGCATAGGTTCCTAATATCGGATAGTCAAGTATTTCCTAAACTAGTGGCCCCATTTACCTGCGTGTGCATGTACCGATGCTACACCAAGCTGTACAGATTCTACATAAATTACAGATTTCTGCGGCAAGTTTTTATTTGCTCTTCAGTTGTTTACGTGAAATCATAGTGCATGAAAATTTTACCGCTGGTGATTATAGGCAATCTATTCTTAGAAGGTAAGACAAAATAATAATTTGATATACATCATTTGATTAAGCATATTGTAAGGTTTTATTTGATTTATAATTTATTAGGTTTAGCAGTTTTGTTTTTCGGAAAAGGTTGATAATCTCACATATAATGTATGCCCTAATATCGGACACTATGGGTTTCCCAATTTTGTTTTTAGTTTTAAGCGTTGACAAATTATTTTTGTATTCCAATAATATTATGCTAGTGTATGGTTTTAACTGATAACAAGTATAATAAAAAAGCTCTAACTTTACTATGGGTTCCAAATATCGGACATTAGCGATATTGGGACTACCTCCTATCCGATATAAGGACACCATTTTTAAAATGGTGATTTTTGTATTCCAAAATATATTTTTAACTGTCCCAGAAAAGAATTAAGTTTGAAATTTGGCACATCAGAATATTGAAAAATATAGGTTACGTTGTTGCCAACACGTACTTCTGATATATAGCTGAAATTTTTTTTTATAGACACAAACAAAAAAGTATCCGATAATAGGCACCTTTCCTCTACCCGTGAATTTAAAAATCAAACAAGATTTCGTGGCTAATCGGGTAAAAATAAGTTTTTGTTCCTCTCATATTTTTCCGTAGGTAGCCCGAAAGCTTAACCTCATGGGGGTTCCAGATCTAATGGACACCTAATTAGTGTTGATAGTTAACTTTTTCGTCCTTATGGGACTCCTCAGAACACTACTTGGTCAATTGGTCAACACCCTTGCGAAGTTAATCAAACCGTTTTGTCTCTCATCCTAAGTCTATAGTAAGAAAACTTTCGCAAGAAGCGCCATCTAACGAAGTACGAGAGAAACTAGAATAAGAGTATAAACTGCTATTATCGATCGATGAAAAGATCGATTGCAAAGAAAATGAAACCATCCGTGACCTACGATAGGACTTCTGTCTTTCAGGCTAGAGCAACGCTGATTAGCGTTTTTACCCACCTTCAGGTGTAAGCGTCAATCAGCGGAATTTTTAAGTCAAATAATACTAACAAACGTAAATTTTAGTACTCGTCAATTTAAAAATTAAACAAATTTCCGTGGCTACTCGGGTAAAAAGAAGTTTTTGTTTCTCTCATATTTTTCCGTGGAAAAATATAACATTTTGGCCAGCCATTATCTGAAATTTCCCTGGTGCGTCGGTGTAACAGACCGATATGCACATACAGTGGCGTTTATAAGGGGGGGGGCTGAGGGAACCGCCCCCCCCCCGAAGCAAAGATTTTTTACAAATATTTTCCACATATTTCAGGAATACAAACATAAAATAGCATAAAATATGGCCTCATGGGGTCTCGCCTCCGCCCCAAAACTGTCTCGCGAGCCCACCCCGAAACTTTCTTTCTATATACGCCACTGTGTACATAAATATATGGGTTCCAACCGAGATTCCGCAAATATCTACTTTAAAATATGTTTTTTTCAATAAAATAAGACGTATGCATTATACGAAAAAACTAGCAAAATGATATTACGGTATTTTTAGCTCACACTACTACTATAGTAGTGTGAGCTACTCCCTATTTCCCTAATTTTTTCTAGAAGAAAAAGTTGCTCCGATTTCAAAATTTTTTATATATCTTTGCGTTTCAGATGATTTTGGAACTTTTAGCTCACACTACTACTATACTATAGTAGTGTGAGCTATGGTGATGGTAATTTTTTCGAGAAAAGAAAAGTTGCTCCGATTTCAAAAAATTTTATATATCTTTGCGTTTCAGATGATTTTGAAACTTTTTTGTTGCGCCGTCTGTCTGTATGTCTGTCTGTAACGACCAACGCGCATAACTCAAAAACCGCTTGCCCGATTTTAATTAAATTTGGTACCTAGGCTGGGTCTCGAGTCGGGATGGTCCCATTTAAAAATAAACGAAATCCATCGATCACAAGCCAAATAAAAGGGTGGGGGTCTCGGTGGGGGTAGATTTCAAAAATAAGAGTTTATGTGAAAATATGGCATATGTGATATCAAACGAAAGTTAATTGAGTCTTGAGTTAAACAAAATAAATTTAGTTAAAAAAAAGGGTGGGGATAGATTTAAAAAAGTAGAGTTTAAGAGAAAATATGTCGTGTGTGATATCAAACGAAAGGTAATTGTGTCTGGAGTTAAACAAAATACATTTTAGTTAAAAAAAAGGATGGGGGCAGATTTCAAAATTTAGAGTTTAACTTAAAACATGGCTTGTATAATTGAGCCTGGAGTTGAATAAATTAGCTCACACGAACACTATAACTATAGTACCTAGTGTGAGCTTAGGTACCCATATATTGGCAGCAGTGGCGTATATAGAAAAAAGTTTCGGGGTGGGCCCGAGACAGTTTTGGGGGGGGGGGGGCCGAGACCTCATAAGGGTGTATTTTATGCTATTTTATGTTTGTATTCATGAAATATGTGGAAAATATCCAAAAAAATCTTAGCTTCGGGGGGGGGGGGGGCGGGCCCCCCAGGCCCCCCCATATATACGCCACTGATTGGCAGAGTATTTTCATCTGTTCACAAACCATACGTCACCAGTCGCGGGTTCAATAGTTTTTTTACTATTAAAGTGTTGGCGGAAAGGCTGGTTAGATGTAAAGAGCTATTTTAGCCATAAAATCTAACAAAAAACATGTTTTTTAATTGGAAGCATAATGAACATAGAAGTTATAAACTTTTCACCACATAGAAATTTTCTTTAAAGCAAAACAATTAATAAATTGGTAATTAAATGTACGAGTGGCAATTATCCAACCGCTTGATGGTGGGTTCGAAGGAAATATTTGTTTGTTCTTTTAAAGATCTTGTTAAATAATTAATATCTGGCAAAATTTTTGACAAACGTATTTCTAATTAAAATTAAGTGTTTGCCAACCTTTATGAAACCAATATAGATGCTATAATTGTTTTACATACAGGCCAAACTAGTAGGCATAACACGCTTTATATTTAAAACATACAGGGTGATTGCTTAGTAGGGTGCCAAACATTTCAAAAAGTAGCATAATATACCAGGGCTATCAAAAGGGACGGGCCACGATCCTCCAGTCCGTTGACGTCACATCGGGGGCTGATTTTTTTTTGATGGTCACGTCACCACACAGCTGATTGTCTGTAAAATATTGAAGTTGGAATGACGGTTCATTTTTTAAAAATTAAAGTGTAGTGTAATTTTGTTTTAAAAAGATTAACGCTGGTATTTTTGGATTCTAAATAACCTTTATTGTAAACAAAAACATTTAAAAATCAAACATGTTTTACAATACAAACAAATAAACAAAAGCCATGACAAACACAGATGATAAAGTCAAATACATGTCAAATCAGGGCTATCAAAACGGACGGGCCACGATCCTCCACTTTGTTGACGTCACATCCGGGGTTGATGGTCACGTTACGACTCAGTTGATTATCTTTAAAATATTGAAGTTGGAATGACGGTTCATGAATATTTGATTTTTTTTTTAATAAATCCGGTTTTCAGATTGTTTTTACTATATTCTTTCAGAACAATTTTTTTTAAATCTATAGTAATCCTTAATTTTTCAGAGCCGCCTCAATAACTCACACAAAAATTAAGTTTAAAGCAGAAGCGAATGTGACAATCACAGATGACAAAGTCAAATCCATGTCAAATATAACAGTTGGCATGTGGTACATGGCGGGTAATTTGAATTCAAAATAAGGAATGCTAAATCTTGAAGATTTTAACCTTTTAATCATGTTGCTTCCTTACAAAACTTTGATGGAATATCGGGATGGTGTCTGAGAATATTTTACTGAAATTTTGCGGAAATCTGTAGTGCCATTTTGAAAATATCATAAAAAAACTTCTGACCACCCATAAGACCCAATGTAAAATTCAGCCCCCGGAGAACAGCTGATTTTTTCAGGGTCGTGGCCTCTATTTTTGTGTTGCCTTGGTCAAATATAATAGTTGGCATGCGGTACATGACGGGTAATTTGAATTCAAAATAAGGAATGTTAAATCTTGAAGAATTTAACCTTTTGATCATCTTGCATCCACAAGTTTGATGGAATATCGGTATGGTGTCGTGTAAAATGTCTGACCTCCCACAAGACCCAATGTAAAAGTCAGCCCCCTGAGAACAGCTGATTTTTTCAGGGTCGTGGCCTGTATTTTTGTGTAGGCCTTCATTAAATCTAATAACAAAAATACAGGCTATTCATTGTAACACGCTAGACCTGAAGCAAAGATGTTAGTTTTGGCAGACAGGAGTTCAGTTACGGCGCATGCATTAGTTGTATTTGTTTAGACAGAGATATTAGAACAGCTAGAGATTACATTTTACAACCAACCAAAATAGAAAGAGTGAGTACACCATGCGTTTGATATTACCTCTGAAAACGTGGTAAAAATAAACCCCATATCATAATTTTTGAGATAACTTTTTGACAGTTATCAGCTGTTTACCATAACAGATAGCATAGGCCATTAACGTATTAAATACGTTAATGGCATAGGCCAACGAAAAAAAATTGTAAAAAGTCTCAAAAATAATGATATGGGGTGTAGTTGGACACTGGTAGGCAGCCAAACCAAATACGTTAGAGCATAAATATGAAGCATACCCATGCATTCTCACACGCGATGATTTAAGCCAGGACCCCCATTTAATTCTTAATGTTCCTTTTTGAGACAGGATTTCGGTTACTGCGCATGCGTCAGTTTTGGTGGTTTTGGAACATACTCCGTAATGCTACTACAATATTTGACAATTGTCAAAAATTTATGATTATGTCTATTTTTTTTAAACTGTGTAAAAATTTGTGGATTAAACGTGTAGTTTTTTTTAATATTAATTATGCAGATTGATTGCAGACACCATTAAACACTCAATGGCATTTATAAACTACTCATACGTTTATATATACTATAAAGAAAAATACAAGTACTCACCTATGGAATGGCACTCCATTACTTCTCCCTGACATTTTTCCACAAATCGCACATATTTTACGTGAATTTGTTTCCATTTTTCATAGAAAAAATCAAAATTTTACACGACAAACGCAAAACACCGCAAAATGTAAATAAATAACAAAAATGGCGTCCACTCGCGTCTCTAAATTAAAATTTGCCATTTTTTCCAAAGCAAGCTATGAGTGCTACACTTTTCGATGTTTTAAACATGTATTTATGCTCTACCGTATTTGAGCCAAACCAAACTTATACCTTGATTTTATTACCGCCTTGTCAAACAAAATGGCAGAGACTGTCAGTTGTTGTTATTTTTGTTGTGTTTTGTTGAAAAATAAAGAGATTCTCGGACTTTTTCTACTGTAATGGAAAAAGTAATGTTTTAAGAGCCTGAACAGTTTTTAACAGTTAGATTTCATCCCAAATTTAATAAATGGCAAAAATCAAATAAACACAAACAGCCGTTGGCAAGCCCTTGACATTTTTAAACCAGAAAACGAAATGTCAATGGGTAAAAAGGCCGGGACGGCGGCCATTTTTGATTTCCCGCTTTTACTTTGGTCAAATCCAATCCATCAATGTTCTATTATCCGTGGTTTTGGAACACACTTCATTCCACGTGACCACATGAGTTGAGAAATTGTCAAAAATTTAAGGTTATATTAGGGCAAGGCCAACAAAAATATACAGGCCACGACCCTGAAAAAAGCAGCTGTTCTCTGGGGGCTGACTTTAACATTCGGTCTTATGGGAGGTCAGATGTTTTTTTAGGATATTTTCAAAATGGCACTACAGATTTTCGCGAAATTTCAGTGAAATATTTGTAACGATGCAAGATGATTAAAAGATTAAAATCTTCAAGATTTAGCATTTCTTATTTTGAATTCAAATTACCCGCCATATACCGCATGCCAACTGTTATACTATTTTTGTGTTGGCCTTGATTTGACATGTATTTGACGTTGTCATCTGTGTTTGTCACATTCGCTTCTGTTTTAAGTTTAATTTTTGTGTGAGCTAAAAAAAAAATTGTTCTGCAAGTATATAGTAAAAAAAATCTCAAAACCGGCTTTATAAAAAAAAAATATTCATTCCAACTTCAATATTTTAAAGACAATCAGCTGTGTCGTGATGTGACCAACAAAAAAAAATCAGCCCCGGATGTGACGTCAACAAAGTGGAGGATCGTGACCCGTCCGTTTTGATAGCCCTAATCAGGGCTATCAAAACGGACGGGCCAGGATCCTCCACTTTCTTGACGTCACGACACGACACAGCTGATTGTCTTTAAAATATTGAAGTTGGAATGAGGGTTCGTAAATAGAGAATTATTGAAATACAGCCAGGCTATAATTGTGCCAGGCACTATTTTGACACATTCACATTGAAAACTGACAGTTGGTCCTTCAAAATTGACATAACAAAGTCGAATTTAAAACTTTCGTCGTTTATTTTCAATTAATAAAAGAAGGCACTATTTATTCCGGTTCATATAGTAAACAAAGGCAGTGTGTTGATATTAAAATTGTGCCTGGCACTATTATAGCCTCGCTTTATTTCAATAATTCTCTATTTGATTTTTTTTACATAAAGTTGGTTTTGAGACTGTTTTTACTATATTCTTGCAGAACAATTTTTTTTAAATGTATACAGTGAAACCTCTCCTTGCGGACACCTCTATTAAGCGGACACTCCCTTTAGGTGGACAAATTTTTTGGGACCAAGGTTTTCCCTATTTCTTTACATGTAAAATTCACTCCTATAAACGCACACTCTAATAACCGGACGCGGACAATTTTTTTGGTTAAAAAATTCTGAAACCTCCCTTAACCGGACGCGAACCTCTGACAACGAAACGTTGCGCTGCACGACATGCGCATAAATAATATGTAGTATGTTGGCTACAGCGCACTCTGCAGTCGGGGAATTACCTATTTCCGTTTTTATGCGGAGAGTAAATACTTCTGTGGTATTTACAACATTTTTATTCAGCGGTGGTGGGACTGCTGTGTTTTATTTTGTTCAACTGGGTAGTAAGAGATCTCTTTGAAATGGTGCCTAGTAAAAAACTTCTTAGTTTACGTGAAAAAATGAAAGTTGTTAACGTTTCGGAGAAGAAACATCTATTAGAACGAAAGATCGCTGAAATAAATATATATTAAAATTTCGCAGTTCCCTCTCATAAGCGGACACCTCCAATAAGCGGACATAATCGACGGAACCGTGAGTGTCCGCCTATGAGAGGTTTCACTGTACTAATCTTTAATTTCAGAGCCGCTTCATTAGCTCACACAAAAATTAAATTTAAAGCAGAAGCGAATATGTTTGTTTCTGCGTGGAAAGTAGTCGGATTAACTACATCTATTTGTTTATATTCGGCACTCGGCAGACTTCTAAAACTTAATATAGTTATTTAAATGTGTTTACAAAAATTACAACATCAAAAAACTATTTTTTGTAGTGTAATTTTGTTTTAAAAATATTTTTTTTGTTGGCCTTGGTTATGTCTATTATTTTTTGTAAACATTAGTTGATTTGGTTAAAATTTATCAAATTTGGGATGAAATTAGCAGTTTTATTTATTTTATTGTGCGGATATATTGTGGGTAATATAAAGGATATTCTGATGTTTGTGGATATTTAATGTAAATGGATCTGGCAGCAAAAAATTATACAAAATTATGGTTGAGAATATTTCGAATCCTAACAAGGTATCAACTTTTTCTAAACGCAAAGCTTATTTCCAAGAGTTTCTTGAATTTTTCTAGCTTTTTAAGGGATATCGTTCAAAATATCGGAACATATTAATTATCGAAAATCATAATCTCAAAAATTTTGTATCGAAAGTCAGAATCTCAAAAAATTTCGAAAATGTTAATACGAATATTATTTATAGGTAAAAAATTGAATAATTAAAATTTTTTTATCAAAAAAGCGTTGATTAGTTAATTTAATATGATGGATCGTTTTGAGGTGACTTAAGTTGAGTAGGTTTAGCCGTAATAATTGATTTTTTGACCAAACTTATGAAACGTACGTTACAAGTACGATTATTAATACAGATAAGAATGCCGTTTTAAGAATAATGGGGTTTATTAATCTTTAACGAGATTCAAAATATAAACAATCAAAAGGGACCGGTAGCATGATGGTATCTGTCGGTTGCCCATTATGGACGATCATTGGCATACCCGCAACGTTGGCATCCGATTTTGTATTACCGACAATACAATCGGGAATGCAGAGCCTGGCTTGCCTTTTAAAGCTTTTTCTACTCCCACGTACGTTCAAAGAATTTTTTTTTCTGCGAGCCCAAGAAAAAAGTCTCAGATATTTATTGGAAATACATTAGGGAGTTTTGTGAACGCTTATGCACGAAGTGCCAATCGTTGTGGTTGTCTACGTCTGCTAATGAACTTATAAAAAACGTACTATCTGAATCTCATTCTGTAGTCTAGTTTTATACCTGGTTTGCAGTGGGTTAAAGGCTGGTGGATCTTTGAGCCGGCGGCCGACATCAAACGCCGAATCTCACACCTGTTTTGCAGTTACGACCAGCGACAGCTTACGTCGGCTCGCGTTTGATCTCTATATTTCCATTGATTTTTGTCAAGTGCAGCAACTTATATTTTAATTGTGTAAACTTTGGTGGTAATTACCACTACCAATCAGTGACAACTCCACCGATGACGCAGGTGAAACTGCTTCATCTCTTTTGTGAAAATAAAATCTAAGAAAGGGTTAAAATAAAAGGGACTACGCCGTGCTGGCCGGCGAAACCGTACGAGTACACGAGTTTGTCCCGCTCTGAAGCCAGAGTACAGAGAAAAAATACATTGCTGAAGCAGCTTCCGTTTTGTTTGCCTGTGTCCAGTCCTCAAGCCGCGGGATGAAAGTGTCCCGTGGTTATCATGACGTCACGTGTTCGGTTTTTGTTTTGATTATTTCGCACAATGTTTCATGTATACGATCGTTTTCAAGGTGGAACGATGAACAAAAATACCTAATTAATGGTTAACAGCCATTTTACGATGACATTATAAATAGTTTTGCAAAATTAAAGGAAAGACTAAATTTAGGTAAGTTCTTTATGGCATATTGACATTATTAGCATATTTTTTTTAGGTAAGTATGTGTGTGTATAATGATTAAAGAGCAGAAATGGGGGGAGGGCGATGCTACGTCACCTATTGGTAAAGTCACGAGCCGCCACTGCCGTAAGCTACAAATCCCTTTCGTTGTGGTTGTGGTTATTTTTTATTGTTTATATTTTATAGATTTTTATGCGGCTTATATTAAAAATAATAAAATATAATATCACCAGTTTCCAATAGAAAACACGTTTATTTCGAAAAATAATCCTAAAATTGGCATCTTTTTATTTTTATGATATACTTCGAAAACCTGATAACTGACAGTTGTGGACGGCTGTTAAAACTGTCAAAATTATAAGCGTTCAAAAACTCCGTATTGTTACGCTCAGATCGCGGTAATAATCGCTCAAAACAAAACCGCGTATTACCATAACCTCACAAAACTAAAACTACGCAGTACCAAATGTCGCATTTTGCTATACATCCGCATGGTTTGTCAGATATTTACTGCATGCATTTCATTGTTTAAGTTGGTCCTGCACATACGACGGAATTTTTAACAGTGACAAATTTGGTTATCAAATGTCACTGTTAAGATTCCTATCTATCTACAAATACTCAGTAACATCAAAGATATATGAAATAGACTATATCCACAGTAAACTAATTATTTACTTTGGTAACACTAAGTTTTCAATCTCCTTATTACTTATGATTAATGATGTAAATGGAAATATTTCCGTTGGAAATATTTCTATGGAAATGGAAATATTGAAAATTTCCGAAGGTGTCTCGGAAATATTGGAAATATTGAAAATATTTAAAAATATATTATCTTTCATATTTTGTAACCTTAGGGAGCGTTCTTAAATTACGCAAAGCAAATATTCAGGATTTGACCCCCACCACCCCTCTTAACGCATTTTCAAGAAAAGCACATCAAAATAACATTGAGTGTAAGCAAGGCCAAAACCCCCCTCCCGAGCGTTACGTAATTTAAGGATAGGCCCTTATAAGCATTAAACTTACTATAGAACAATTTTTATTTCTGATACTATTAAAGATTTTGAGGAAGTAGACTGGCAAGACGATGTTATTGAGTGTGATGCTGATGACAGAGATGAATATATGCCTCTTGCGTAAGTGAATAGTGTAGTGGGTCAAGAATGAGATTTTTGTTGTACAAATTTAACCTGTAATCTTTCAGGAAATATTTCCGAAAATATATTTCTGGAAAACACTATTTATGATGATTGTTTTAGTTCGATTTTAAAAATTAGGGTGAAACGAATATTTTATTTGTTCTGTATAGGAAGGTATATTAACTTTTTTGTTTTGATAAATTATTTTTAATAAATGAAAAATAAAAGAGGCTTTTTTTAAGTTTATTTTAAAAATTAATTGTAAATGCTGAGAGTAAGGCCGAACCGAACCGAACCGACCCAGTCCCAGGCGGAATCCTTAGCAAAAAAAAAATTTGAAATGTTTATTTCTGATAAATTTTATTAAAATAAAATTAAAGTGTTAGGGACTTATTGCAATAAAGCCAGGCAGTAATTGTGCCGGGTACTATTCGGATAGTTTGGCATTATAAGAACAGCTGCCTTCTTTCAAAATTAGGCCTTTGTGTATTATAAGAGCCGGAATTAATAGTGCCGCCATTATTAATGGAAATAAATGACTGGATTTTTAAACTCGACTTCGGTATGTCAATTTTGAAATATCAACTGTCAGTTTTCAATGGAAAACTGTCAGAATAGTGCCCGGGACTATTACTGCCTGGCTTTATTGCAATAAGTCCCTATTAAGTGGCCAGAGAAAAATATTTGTTAAAGTTTTCTTAAAAATCGAGTTTAAAATATAATTACAGGAAATTTGATAAGATGGTGCAAGCCATTAACTTTATTTTTAAATAAAATGACGATTGTCAATATCATTAACGAATACTTCACGAGAAGCCTAAAAAATAACGGAAGGAGAAGAAAGCAAATAAAACTCATATAGAGCTTATTATACCCCGAGATATATTAAAATATAGATCAAATTTTAAAGTGTTTAATTTCATTAAGTTATAAAGGAAGTTATTGATCCGTTCAAATTTTGTTAGTTAGACCCGTCTTAAAGCCTTTGACTTAAGCCTGCTGTGCATAGAGCTTATTATCTGCGTAGATTTTTTTTCTCAGGGTTTGATTGACTGAAATCAATCAATCAGGGCCCAAGAAAAGATAAATCCGCGCGGATAATACGCTCCATGGACACACAGCCTAAGATATTTAGAGCCTTGTTTTAAGCAAATAAGCTGGCTAAAAGTAAAAAAGCTTTCTCAAGTTTCAAATAGGTAACATAAAATAAAGTTTAACTCACCTTAAATCCATATTATTTAAACAAAAAAAACTAAAACATACCAAACTGCACTTCAAAATAGTTAGGCTAGTAGCTAATACCAAAATGCAGAAACAAATTTGTGAAGCAACTGTTTAAGCAAAATTATCCTGATAAGAAATAAGTTTGTTTGCCGATTCAACAAACTTTATGCATATTATCACAATCCATTCAATTCGGCCTCTGTCATATTCCCGCGGAATCATTTTAAAATGGGCGCAGGCGTCTAAAATGTTTAAACAAAATGTCTGAAATGATTCTGAATATTTATTCTAAAATGTACAGACGGGATCAAAAAAAATCTCGCATTGACTAGATTTAATAAATTTTAGGTTATATGACACGATGTGACCCATGCAAGACACTCAAGGATAGAGAAATGAATACCTAATTTTGTTCAATAATCACTGCGGGATGAAGGTCCGCTACCGCGTGACGACTTCCGTTGGCAACACTGATATTCTTTGAAAGATTGTAGTGTGGTGACCCTGAATATAGCAAAACATTTTTTTAAAGCAGCACAAAAACATTTAAAAAGTTCTCGAATAAAATATACCAAATAGTTTCTTGATCTTTTTAATAATAAATGTTAACACACAACAATATATTGAAAGAACTTACGGCAGTGATATCTTAGCCAAAGAGAGATCATGAAGAGATGCCAAAAGGCAATGAAGGCTCCTTTTCGCTATTGGTTCTTTCTTTGAACCACGTGACCTAACCCAGTGGCGTATATACGCCCCCCCCCCCGAAGCTATGATTTTTTTAGATATTTTCCACATACTTCATGAAACCCCCCCGAAACTGTCTCGGCCCCCCCCGAAACTTTTTTCTATATACGCCACTGACCTAACCTATGTTTTTCTTTATTTTTGGTTGCAGAAACTACACAAGTTAAATAAATAGATTAGAATAGTGTCAAATTAGGTCGGATTTATATAAGGTCAGGTTAGGTTTCGTTGGACATGCCAGTTTACACGAAGTTACGTTACGTTTTAGTAAGGTCAGTTGAGGTTAAGTCAGTTCAATTGATATTGGATACCAAACAAACAAAAAATAGACTTGTGTCACGTAGTTCAAAATAAATGCACTAGGGCGCGATTCGTACTTACTGGCAATGTCAAGTCACCGCACAATCGGCGACACGTCAAATATTCGAAGTTTGAAAGCAATGGACTTATTCACACTACATCGTAACAACACCGAAAAGGGTGTAGTGTGAATACGTCCATGTCAACTCAAACTAAGGATATAATGTAAGAATATTTCACGTGTCGTTGATGGTACGGCGCCATACAGTATGAATCGCGCCTAATAACGAAAAGTTGGCCATGGTACGGCTCCATACAGTATGAATCGCGCCTAATAGCGAAAAGTTGGCCATGGTACGGCTCCACACAGTATGAATCGCGCCTAATAGCGAAAAGGTGGCCTGTTTTGACGATTTTTTAGGCATTGGCTAGAAACGAAGATGGTTAAAAGTTATTCTGTATTGTTAAAATACATTTTTAAATCAGACCAACGTTAAAAGTCGCCGTTTGAGCATGTAAATCATTACTTGCCTACCTACTTATACCAATTTGAGCTTAATAACAAAGCGCTACAATTAACCAAGTAATTAACCTTTGCCTTACGCATTTTTCTTGTTTCTTAATTATGATTAAATAAGTCTTTAAAATCTTGTTTTAAAAATGAAGCGGGCCATCGGCGTATATTAGAGATGGGAGGGGGGGGGGGCGGCTTTTACCGAAATGGTACTTCAAAATGGATCGTTGTCGTAACTTTACGACGGTCGCCCAGTGGTGGATCTGGGGTAAAATACGTCGTGGGCAAAGAGAAAATTTGGCGCCCCACTCTACGATTTCGGGCACATTTTGACGCCCCTGCAGCGACCCTCGCGCCTGGCGTCGTTGTCAGGTGCCTACTCTGCCCACAGAACCGCCATGCCACTGCGGTCACCGCGTAGGTTATTTCGTCAGTCTTATTTAAGTTATAATTGTGCCATGTTCCTTCTCTCTTTCCTAGTTACTTATGGGTCAAAATCATGGAGGTGGAGAATTTGAGTTAATGGGGATTTTCTTAGTTAAAGCTGTACTAAATTACAGTTTTCTCAGTATTTTCAGATTGTTATACTTATCTCCACGTTTCACAATCATTTTAATTTTGTTTTTTATACTGGGACTTTCCCTCCAATAAGGATCGAACCCGGACCGCCGGTGTGTAAAGCAAATATTGCTACCTGTCAGTACACTACGGACGACGACGATTTTAATTAAATACGCTCCTGATTTAATTTTGGTCTTTTTATATCCGAAAAATTATTTGTGGAACTCGCCCATAACTTATTAAGAAAAGTTCAAATGGGCACAAAACATTAAAATTAATTAAATTTAAAAATCTACAGGGTGTCTCTAAAAGGTCTGTACAAAATCTGAGCACATATTCCTGAGGTCAAAATAAGTCGATTTAAAGCAACTTACCTTAGTCCGAAATTGCTCCGTTTCAGAGATACAGGGTGGTAAATTTAAAAAATGCCTATAACTTTTTTCTCAGTATAACTTTTAACTTTTTTTGTTAAGAAAATATTTTTCTGAATCTTTTTAAGCCAAAAAGGTACTCTTGTTAACATGCGCTAAAGTAAGTCGTTTTCGAGATACTTCCATTTTTAGTGTTCGATGCCGCAACGGAATACTGAAATTATTTTGAATGATTATTTCACTAGAGTGTTTTACTTTTACACTGGCAAAATGTTATAGCAACGGCCAGTTTTCTACTGACTATTGTTCTCAAAGCTTTATTCAAGTTGTTGCTTTTCGAAAATTTCGCTCATGAAATTCTTTAATTAAAAAATTTAATTTTTAAATTCACAACCCTGTATCTCTGAAACGGAGTAATTTTGGACTAAGGTAATTTGCATTAAATCGACTTATTTTGACTTCAGGAATATGTGCTAAGATTTTGTACAGACCGTTTAGAGACACCCTGTATATATTTTAAACTCTAATTAGAATCAATAAGGATTATGAATTCCCACATGGTTCACAATAAATTTGAAGTAAACGTTAATTTTACTTCCTAAGAAAGTTGTCCGACCAGACACTGATCATTTTGGGAACAGATACATAAAATATTTAAATGTATTTTATTGAAAGTTTCAGATGGTGCTTTACTAGGTCTTTCCATCCCAACTTCGAACAGGTTGTCAACGCTGAGTTGATTGTTGGTATTAAATAATAAATTAAAGCGGTAAGCTAATTTTATTTTGTAATTGAAGTAGCGTACATCAATTCAGCATCATTTGGGGAATGCTGTTGTAGAATGTGTTTATATTTAAACTATATATTTTTGTGATTGTTATAATAAAAAATCAAGGCGTCTATAACAAAAACAACCTCAAAAATATTTTGTTTTACATTATAGCACAAGAAATCATAGATAATAATGGCGGGAACGGTCATTTCGGGAACGTTCTCGGATATGACGCATTTATATAATTTTACTTGTTGTAATAAATATAGGAATTCAATTTTTACAAACATCTATATATCAAATAAGCTTTTAAAAAAAAATGATAATTTATAAAAATATCATAAAATCTTTTAAAGCTTCTTCGACTTTTGAAAATTTTGAAAAATATTTCAAACGTATTTTTTTAGAATTTTAAATTAATTTTAATTTTTATCATGGATAAAGGATAATTTGATTTAGAAAGATGTCTTACTTTAATAAAAGTGCAAAATAATCACTTTTAGTATTTTTGGCACAAAATAGTCACTTTGGGAACGCTAATAAATATACGGTAAAAAAAATTGCGCCCCCCCCCCAAATTAATTTATATGTACGCCGGTGAAGCGGGCACCTTAAAAAATATGTTAATAATTAAATAGCTACCAAAATTAACGAATTTAAATTAACTTATAATACCTTATCGTCTCTTATACCTATACCTACTAATGGGAAAAGACGAAAATCTTTCCCAACCGTTTTATTAATTATTTTTTATTACAAAATGCTAATGATTTTTACGTTTTTAATTTAAATAATTTTAATTTTAAGTAGATACCTGTACTTATTTAATAGACTTTGTTATAACATTCGTAATTTTTTTTTTCAGCCCTTTAAATTCATACGCATTTTTTTACATAACTTGTAGTTTCTCGCATATACGAGGATTTTAAAAAATATCTTAATTGGAACAGATTTTCTATAGGTATCTTATTTGATAAGATATTTTAATTCTCTAAAAACACTTTTTAGGCAACTGACCTAACATAACTTGTAATTTTTGACATACGTCATTTAAGTATATTAAATACAGGTCTAGCTGCCTTTTTTTATTTTAAATTCCTTAGGTAAGCCAAACAAATTTTAAATAATTTGTTTTTGCATTTTTTTGAATAAACCAAATATTTTTTGATTTTGTCAAACTTAAGCTAACTATTTTTTAAACACAACAGCTCAACTAATGTGTTGCGTTTCAAAAAATAAGTATGTATGCATAATAAAACATTTGTAGAAAAACATCAAATAAAAAATTAATTAGTAATTAGCTACCTAGGTACCCTGGTAGTTCTGTAGGTACAGTAGAATATTTATGTGCGTTTTATCCTTGGTTTGTTTTTGCTTGGGGTTTTCTCTATCAGTTACGAATATTTACATGATTGACTAAACCCAAGGTCTGTAGAGGATAGGTTGCCTGGTAACTCCATGGTCGAAGCGGCGTGAGAGGTGACAGCGCGTCATTTGCAGTGCCACTACTTGATTAGAGCCCATTGTTTACATATGTTTTTAAGCAGTTTTATTCTTCGATGGTTTATTTCTTACATTTGTGTTGTTTTTTCGGACCATATTTATTTAAAAACCGTAAATACTTGTTCTAGATTACTTATACTTTCTACTTGTTATTATTAAAAGCTTCCCAGGACATTTTGCCTTTGGGATATTTGGTATCAGGTAAGTTTTATATTTGAGTTAGTTGATGTATTTTATGAATATTGTTATTATAGAGACACACACAGAAAAATAACAAGACATATTTACATTTAAATCAAAAAAGGAACACAAGAAACTTAAAGATTTTCTATTATATTAAATGCTTTTTATTTAACTGGGCATTCCGGGTGACGTCATTTTCCACTTCAACAACTGGATCTGATTGGTCAGAAAGTTACCAGGTAACCTAGCCTCTACAGACCTTGGACGAAACCTACACAAACCCAGAGTCCCTGTATGTTGACATATTGGAATATATTAATATATCCAAATATGTCAACATACAGGGACTCTACACAAACCCTTCTTGGTGTCCTTCGAAGCAATTTGGCAAGTTTTCCGTTTATTTAAACTTCACATATGACAGAAAGTTAGTAGGAATACTTATGATTCTGTGATTAAAGTTAAAGTAGCGCTCCCAGGAATATGTCTGGGGGCCAAGACCCCATAATAAAAGCATTTAATGATATTTTCAAGAAATATGTGGCTTGGGGGGGGGGGTTCGAGGGCCCGAGCCACCCCCCCTGGGTGCGCTGTAGCGTCGTGATTTTACAATTCTTTGTTTTTGTTACATTGTTTAAATAATATGATCTATATTGTGGACAAAATCGTATGAGGCAAAACCGAATAGCAAAAAAGCAATAAAACCCAGTATCTAGTGTCAAAAGAAATATAAATAATAAAAAATTCTTCCTCCAGAAAAGGTCAAGGAAAAAGATTCGTTAACAACACAAACTGTTTGTTTTTATTGACAGGAAAAATCAGTGGATTAAATGCACAAAATGTAAAAAGTTGAGCACATAGGTAACGAGTGCACGGGTTAGCTTATAAGAGCAAGTTTTGCAGTGATAGCTGTTTTTTTATTTTTCTTATAATTTTATAGGTTTTGTTCCTTCTAAATTTTTAAAAATATACTACGTTCCCATTTTTATCTTCCTACACAGAAAAAAAAACAACATTGTTAAATTTACATTTTTGATATTCTACTACATTTGACACTTATTTCACTCAGTGATGGATCCAGGGGGGGGGCACTAGGGGCACTTGCCCCCCCCGAGAATTTTTTCAATATACAAAAAATAGGTTAAAAGTAAGGTGTTTGCTAATAAAAATTCAAAATTTTTGCTTGCGGCGCATGAAAGTGTCTATTGTACTTTTAATTTCTGACTAGTTTAATAAAATGCTGCTTAAAAAAATATATACCGTTTTTTACCAAGAGAGAATGTCACCTAAAGTGCCCCCCCCCCCCCGAGAAGCATCTCTGGATCCGCCCTTGATTTCACTGTACCACTTCCACATATTATTATAGGGAATTACGTTTGCTAATGAGCAAAACTGCTATTTAGTATTTTTAAATAGCAGTGAAAGCAGTAGCTTTGCAGGACTTTGCTCTATAGAAATTTGCCTCAGAAAAAAATTAAATAATTTTAAAAATACAGCTAATTTTAACAATATCCATTATTAGGTTAGTCGAATCATCCTGGCACATTATAAAATGTTTTTTTAGTTTCATAATATTTATCAAGCTATAGCTTATCTAAGCAATATCGACGTGATGTCTGTCCATGTGTCTGTATGTATGGCTGTCCGGCCCACAATAACCCCCTAACCGCTGAACCGATTTTCATGAAATTTTTTTGAATAATAGTTTTTGACACTGTAACGAACAGATTTGATTTTGGCAATATCCATTAATGATAATGTCAGTTTTTTGACAGTTTTACGAAAAATTTAAAAAATGGTTACTTTTTAACGGAGCTTTGTATTAATATTCAGTTTTCGGAATATACGTCTTTTTTACTAATTTGTGTTGTAACCAAAAGCTTCGTAGGAGCTTTTGTTCCTGAGATACACTTGGAGTGTGCGATAAGGCTATTTTTTTATGTTTTTTAGTGCATTGTAATTTATATCTTACTTATCCCCAGTATATTTATAATAAAAAAACTGAGAATTACGAATTTTGTAAATTAATTTCTTCCTTAGACATGCGATTCTGCTCCGATTTCCCCTACTAAAATATTTGATAGTGGGTTCTACTTACCAGTTGTGGTTATCATCAAAATTGGTTCCCATAACTTGATGCGAAACTACAAAAACGTATCTATACACAATTCAGTTTAACAAGTAAAAAACAAACAACAAATTTAACCACCTTGATATATCTGTATTATCGGGAAATTAAAATCCAACAAAAAATAACAAACAGTCCAACTAAAAACAAAACACAAATTGTAGGTGTCAAAGTCACATTACTTGCAAACTTCCTCAAGCGATAGCGTATTCAGACGAAGCGCGCGTATTTAAATAATAAGGGTCGGTTTATAGTTGAACGCACTCTCGCTCAATGTTCCAACGGCCAAGCGACGACTGTAATGTTGTGCTATGTGAGCAAAATACTCACCCACTGCCTAGTAGGACCGTCGTCGCGGCGGTGGGTAAGTCGGCGCTGATTCGTTGGGCGGTGCTCTGCCTCCGACTGCCCCCACCACCCACGGCGGGTACCTGGGGCTACTGACAATTTTTTTAAGCAAGCAAACCTATAATTGCGACAATTACTGCTCGGAATAGAAATACTTAAACATACACGAGAGCATTAAAGTTGTTTTTTGTTTTTGTTTTTGCAGGAAAAGTGAAATCTTTAAGAAAACAAGTAGGCTACCGAGTGATGATTTTAAATTTGACGCCACAAGTCAAATTTTAATTTTAACCTATATTGTTATCGTAGAAATAATTTTTTAAGATACCGACATAACATTTGGATGATTTTTTACATAAAGCGATCTCGTGTTGGTCGGCCAGTGCCAGTGGCGGCTCGTGGGATAAAATAGGTAAAGGCAGTGACGGCTGGTGACGTTATTAATTGGGGGGGGATAGAAATTTATATTGCATTGAAAAGGAGATAAAAACACTTACCTAAACAATTTTATTTTAGCATTTTACAAACAAGCAGCTAGGTACTTGGTGTAGTTTTTAGTTTATTTTTTTATAGATAAGTCTATTCGTCCTTCTTTTGCATGCGCAAAATGCTTGGATGTAGAACAACCTCAAAAATCCCACAGAATTTTAAACAGTCTATTAACATACTAAGTATGTAGGTATATGTCTATTTTTCTGCCACATTTTCATTATGTTCGGTAATGTTTTGCCTATAGGCGCTATTCAATTGGGACCTAATATCAGTCTTACCTAGCATAGAAAATTCTAGGTGGTTATTTAAATAAGTAGCACTTACTTTGTGTCTTTAACTTTTCACTAAAGTGCTAGATATCACACATTCCTTTTGCCACCCACGCAGGATCACTTTGTTTTTCACAACCACTCAACCAGTTTTCACCATCGTATGATTTTTAAATACTTGCACTAAAATTTTGGTTAATTTTTAGGATTTTTAGGTCCGGTCTATGTGGCCCTAAAGATTTTATTTGTAATCGAAATTCATATGTTAACGTATTTAAATTTGCACAGTTAATTATGTACTCGACGGTATTTATTTCAATAAACAATAACAAAAATAATGACACGCCACCGGCAATGCTTTTTACTACTAACTTCGCCCAAATCAAAACAAACTCATACTCATACACTAAGGATGGGCCGGCATCGTATAGAAGGGCAACGGACCGGTAGGTCTTTAAACCGGCGCTGGGTGACCAGTGGCGGATCCAGGATGTCTGGGGGGGAAGGGCCAAGAAGGGAAAACAAACACAAAACAATTTTTTTTTGCGCGAGTTAATAAGTTAAAGTTTGCCACTACGTACAAATAAAATTTAAGCAAAATCAATTAAATTTTCCGTCAAAATTTAAAAAAATTACAAATATTTTAGTAATCAGTATTCACTCGAAAGTCGGTAATCCAAAATCAGGGAGAGAGTAACTATGATAACTTAAGTAACTAACTAAATATTTTTTGAGTTCTCGTCTAAGATTGTTATTTTTGTCTCTATTTTTATTTACTTTTAGATTTTAAGTATGTATGTCTTTGTATATAATGCATTAGATTTTTAAAACAAAGTTGTACACAGAACAGTTGCTACTTAATTCCTACATTTATTTTTGTAGCAAAAAATAAATAAATTTTATATTTGGTAGAAATGTGATGATCTGCTTCTGATTACTCCCACCACCCATGCACGGCAGGTCCCTGGGGCTACTGACATTTTTTTAATCAAGCAAACCTATAATTGCGACAATTATTATTACTGCTGGGAATTAGAGGTGTTGATTTTCGTTACTTTTGAATACTCGTTACTAATCGTTACTCGACTACTAAGTAATCATTTCATATATTCGTTACTATCGTTACTTTGATTACTGTAACTGTATTCAATTCAATCATACAATTAGTGCAAAATTCTCGGACTGTCGTTAATTCGAAGATCATTTACTTGTAGGTATATTTTTGTTGTCGATACAATGGAAATATTCAATTGAAATTTTTAAAATGCGGGCTAAAATAACAAAAATAAATGTAGGAATTAAGTAGCAACTGTTCTGTGTACAACTTTGTTTTAAAAATCTAATGCATTATATACAAAGACATACATACTTAAAATCTAAAAGTAAATAAAAATAGAGACAAAAATAACAATCTTAGACGAGAACTCAAAAAATATTTAGTTAGTTACTTAAGTTATCATAGTTACTCTCTCCCTGATTTTGGATTACCGACTTTCGAGTGAATACTGATTACTAAAATAATCGAAGGAATCAAAGTAACGAAAGAAATCATTTAATTTTCGGATCGGTATTCGTTACTACGCTGTTTGTGGAGTAACAAGTACTCGAGTAACGAATAGTTACTTTTTTAACACCTCTACTGGTAATAGAAATACTTTTAGACCAACTACAAAATTGATTTTTTGTGTTTTTACAAGAAAGCGAATTGTTTGAGAAAAAAGTACCAAATGATGTTTTTAAATTTGGCGCCACAAGTCAAATTTTAAATTTACCTAGTGTTGTTATCGTCGAAATATTTTTTTTTTAAACTTATGGTCAAAAATACGATATTTGGATGTTTTTTATATAAATGAACGATCTCGTGGTTGCCGAGCCAGTGCCGGCTCATCAGATAAAAAATGTGAAGGGGCTCTTCCTATGGTAGAAATGTGGTGATCTGCCTTCGTCTGCCATCACCACCCACGGCGGATACCTGCAGCTACTAACAATTTTTTTAAACATGCAATCCTATAATGGCGATAATTACTGCTGGAAATAGAAATACTTTTAGACCGACTACACGAGAGCAAAAAAGTTGTTTTTCTGTTTCAATTTTCACAAGAAAAGCGAAATGTTTGAGAAAACAAGTACATAGGTAACTGTCAAATAATAATTTTAACTTTTTACCTTGTATTGCTTTTGTCGAAATCATGTTTTAAGATATCTAACGTCAAAAATACGATATTTGGATTATTTTTTTATATAAATGAGCGATCTCGTCGTGGTCAGCCAGTGCCAGTGGCGGCACGTCGGATAAAGTAGGTGAAGGGGGTTTTCGTATGGTAGAAATACCGTAATCCCCTTCCGACTGCTACCAGCACCCACGGTGGTTACCTGGAGTTCCTGGTAATTGGAGTGCCCTCATGGAGACGTCTAAACAGGAGCCCAAGAGGGCGACTAAATTTTAAGGGGGGCGAGTAATATCAGGGTGGGGCTGCTTTTGCTATATTTCATAATTTTGATATCGCCTCGCGATGTTTAAGGATCATTCTTTTGCGGTCAGTGGCGGATCCAGGGGGGGGGGCACTAGGGGCACTTGCCCCCCCCCCCCCCCGTGAATTTTTTGAATATACAAAAAATAAGTAAAAAGTAATGTTTTTGCTAATCAAAAATTCAAAATTTTTGCCTGCGGCGCATGAAAGTGTCTATTGTTATCGAAACTACAACCACTGACTAATTCAATAAAATGCTGCTTAAAAAATATATGCCGTTTTTTACCAACAGAGAATGTCACCTAAAGTGCCCTCCCCGAGAGGCACCTCTGGATCCGCCCTTGTTTGCGGTGTTTACGGTTTACCCGATTATTTTGCTTTTATTTGCTTAATTTATATTATTACGCAGTGTAACTATTACATTATAAGAATATTTTTTCAGGTGTGTTAAAAAATGAACTCAATTAGTGACTATAGGAATGTAATTTGTTGGAAACTCTATTAAGAAGATGGGAAGTTATATTATAAGGGCGACCTACTTAAGGACACTCATCGTAAAGGCTAGCTTTATGATGAGTGACCTTAGACCTACTGACACATTTGTCATCTTTAAAGTGCTTAGAATTGAGTTATTGTACTGTCAGGGACTTTTTAAATTGCCGCTCTCGAAAATATTCCTAGTTAAAATTGGAAAAACCAGTTTAAACCAAACCAAAAAATTAGTGAACCTTACCTCTGTCTACAAACTTTTATATTTAAAAAACAATTTTTTGTTATATCTTTAAATGATACATTTTGACAGAAATAAAAGCACCGGTGCTTTACAAAGTCCCTGACTGTACAAACGATTGGTAAGGACAAAAAAGAAAATTAAGTAGCTCTTCACCATTTTTTAAAGCCACGAGTCGTCACTGAGGCCAATAAAAATAAAAAGAACTCAAATGCTTGTGTATAGTAGCTTTCTTAAAAAGTAATACTGATTTGATTAATTTTGACAGCTTACCCCACCAAGTGAGTGCAATAGTCCTTAAAAATAAATTGCATAATGTTTTATGGAAAATGCAAATTATGTACATTTTGAAATCAGGTCAATGGTTTTTAGCAAATCATGTAATTTGCATCCGTAACATAGATACAGATTCTGTAATATACCTAGATATTATTTGCATGTCTTTTTTATTCTGAAATATTTGCAGGTTCACTCCACGCATAAGCGCTTTTTTGTGACTATAATATAAAGCTTGCAAAAACAAGAGATATCTGAAATAAAGAAAAACAAATACCACTGCGACCAATCACCACCTCCAGGGACTCGCCCACCAGCACTTTGTCGAGGTTTTTGTTGGACATAATTCAACCACTACAGGGTAAGTCCGAATCTTTTGTCAAAAACTCGGAACATTTTGTCGAGGTTTTAAAAGGCATCGAATTAGATCCTGGCGATAGATTTGTAAGTTTTGATGTAAAAAGTCTCTACACCAACGTGCCAATAAATGAGTCACTCAGTATCATCAAAAACAAATTACAAACTGATGATACACTTCACGAGAGAACAACGCTATCGGTGGAGGGGGTGATGGATCTTTTGGAGCTCTGTCTCCGTAACTCTTACTTTCAAGTGAAAGATAAGTTTTACGAGCAGAATGATGAACTTCCAATGGGTTCATCTCTTTCGCCAGTGGTAGCAAACATCTACATGGAGTGGTTCGAGGACCATGCGATCAACACAGCAAGAGTCAAACCAAAACTATGGCTGCGATACATGGATGACACATTTATTATATGGCCGAAAAATAAAGACGAACTACAGAATTTTCTACACCATTTAAACGGTATTCGACCAACAATCAAGTGCACCATGGAAATTGAAAAAGATTCGGCCTTACCTTTTTTGGATGTTCTTGTCAAACGATTACACAGAAACATTTAAACCACTGTATATAGGAAACCTACACACACGGGACAGTACCTAAATTTTAAGTCTAATCATTCTGTTGCTACAAAACAAGGAGTTATAAGAAGTTTGTATTTAAGAGCCGTAAGTATTTGTAGTAATAATGAAGAATTAATCACAGAAATTAACAACATTAAAAAGGACAGGTTATTCCGAGAAATTAATAGACTCAACGATATATAAAATTAAAAACAAACTAAATGTACCAAATTCTCAAAATATTAATCCGTTAGGTGTTATTAACATTCCATATGTTCAAGGGATTTCAGAAAACATAAGACGAATAGTTAAACACTATAATATAAAAACAGTATTTTCTTCGGGAAATACGATAAGAAGTTTTGTAACTAAAACAAAACCAGACAATCCCTCAAATAATAAGGAATGTATTTACCAAATCCCGTGTGAGTGTGGTAAATCATATGTAGGTGAAACGAAATGCCCTCTTCAGGTTAGAGTAAATGAACATCTAAAAAGTACCCAATTAGGGGATATTGAAAAATCCGGTTTAGCAGATCATGCATGGTCAAATGATAACAGGATTCAGTGGTCAGAAGCTAAAGTTTTACATTAGGAGTCGCATTGGCGAAAACAAAAGTTTATTGAAGCTGCGTTTATAATGCAGAATAAAGAAGTTTTCAGTCAACCAAGCACGGACATACCAAACATATGGAAACCACTCCTTAAGGAAAACAGGCGTCTTAGGATTAAAAAGGGGGCTGGCCGTCACACCTGACTGCACAACAAGTAGTTAAGTAGTAGCCTAAAGACTAGATTGTTTAGTTTATACCTGATAACGGTTAGAGATACTTACTAACCGAAACGTCGTGTTTTAAAATAAATAAAGACTATGGAAGTCCGAAATTTTATTTTTACATAATCATTGTCTACGAGTTTCAAACAGTACAAAAAGAAAATCAAATTAGAAAGAATAAAAGAACATATTAGAAAAAGAAACTGAGATTTCTGTAGCAGAAAATATTCTCAAGCTGGGAAACGTAAGGACACTCATCGTAAAGGCAAGCTTTATAATAAGCGAAGCCTAACATTAATTTTCTATTTTTTGATTATTCTTGTTGACATGTTTTCCTTGATTTCGCATTTTCGGCTCGGTTTTATTTAAAAGATGTTGTTTTACATAGTCTTAAGGTACCCAAACTATTTATATTTATGTATTTAAAAATAAAAAGTTATGCTGCAAACTATCTTGTAACTCTATTCTTATTAAATAGATCTTTAGACTGTGCTAAAACCACATTTTTAAAATAAGAACTGACTGGGTAGGAAGATACGGCTAGACAAAAAATCTATCAATTTGGCGGCCATTTTCAAAGATGGCGGCCAAACGACCATGAGTTCGACCACGTGACCAAACTTTTTTTATACTCCTATGGGTGCTTAACAAATCCCCGCAGTCAAACTGAGCGCACATATTAGGTCACACGTGATATTAGGTCACACGTGATAGGAGCCAGCGCCTAGACTAACTAGGAAAAAGGCAAAAAATTGATTAAACTTCGAGAAGAGGATCAGCTAGGATTTATACGAATATAAGTCTGAAGTCAGGAAAGAGTGCATATTCAAAATGTGCAATCAGTTTTTGGAACCAATTTTATGTAATCTCAGTGCGGTTTGTTTTTTTTTTTAAATGAACGCCCTGAATACAAATAATAATTATAAACTTGTATGCCCATAAATTTACAAAAAAACACAAGCTTTATAGTAGCAAATTATGTAAAACACGTTTTAATTATTGTGGGAAGAAGTTTAAATTTTCTTTTATTACTACATGTTTACCCATAAAACTAGAAACATTTAACCTCCAAGAACTCTTGCTAGGTATTTTAGTTTTTAGGAAGCAGAGTTAATGAACCGAGTCCGATCATTAGGTACCTACTTATAGTTAATTTCATATTATTTTTTTATTTTAAACTTTAACCCGCAAGTGGTAACGTATGGTCTGTGAGACCGATGACCTAGAATAAAACACCGACGCGCCACGCAGGGCTAAACGATGGGGTCTTTTAAAAATTAACGAGCCTTTTTCGGGTATTTACCAGACGCAGTGGCGTATTGAGAAAAAAGTTTGTGGGGGCGAATTCATGAAACATGTGGATAATGTCTAAAAAAATTTAGCCTTAGCCACTGCGTACGTATTTGGAAAAACCCTTCAAGACCTCGATTTAATTTGTATATTATTACTTTTTGGATGCCTTAAAATGTTTGTGGCATGTATCCTTTGAGGGGTAAGCTAAGGGGTACTATATTTTGAATAGGAAAAATTCATCAAGCAATACCTTAATTTGAACGTATCTTGAAGGTCTTTAAAATCGTCCAAAAATTTTGAAAAAATTATGCTTTGTACAGACCTGAACATTTTGACGATTATTTCGCCGAACACTGTGCCGCAAAACTAGCAGAACAGTGAACGGAATTTGTTTTGTTTCCACAAATGCTATCACGATCCCATTCGCGTGCATTTTTTTGATCTCTTGGTAAAAGCCGACAGGTAATGGGCACCGTTTCAACTAGTGGCCCGAGCCGTACAAGTCTTATTGCCCTAACTACGTGGGAAATGGGGGTAAACACATGAAAATTTGTACACGTATTCTGTAAAAAAATACAAAATTTTTGACCCACAGCACCCTTATTTTGCTCAACCGTGAAAGGGGTGGGGGAAATTTTAAAAAATGGCGGAAAAATTGTTAAAACGTAGGTTATACCCGTATAGTCAAGATTATACTCGTTTTAATTTAATTTGTATTTAGTGATTAAAAAAAAAATGTTTCAAGGTCATTTGAACTTACACGACCTTGAAAAGTTAAGATTTATTCGAAAAAACACGATTCTTAAGTATTTTGATTAAAAAAATCACCAAAATTCGCGTTTTATTAAAAACAAAGCAAAAAAACTTTTATACTATAAACAAGACCTGTATAGAAGTAAAATTTTTGTGGCGCTCAATGCTTTTTGTCTTTCGAAAATGCCCCATAGAAAAAACATTGGTGTGTGCTACTCCCATACCAAATGAGTGAAAATTAGAAAAAAAATGGAGGTCAGGTCTAATATTATAATATATAAAAATTTGACTTACTTGTCATTGCTTCCAAGATGGCGGCAAATTTAACAAAATATCAACATATTAAATTTTTCCCAATTTAGCACAAAACAAATTTTGACTAATGGACATTAGATTCTTAATATCCAAAAACAGTAAACCTTAAAAAAAATGGGTACAGACTTGACCTTGTTTGACCTTGATAAAATCATCTTATATTGAAAAAATTGAATTTTTTCGTGTTTTTCTTTGTTAATTTTCATTGCGCTTACATTTAAAAAACTTTTTTAAAAAATAATACTTATTAGGGTTAAGGAGACCCTAATTAATTAATTAAGATGATTTTATCAAGGTCAATCAAGGTCATGTATGTACCATTTTTAGCTCACACATATACTATACTATAGTAGTGTGAGCTATGGTGATCTTAATTTTTTCGAGAAAAAAAAAGTTGCTCCGATTTCAAAAATTTTTATGTATCTTTGCGTTTCAGATGATTTTGAAACTTTTTTGTTGCGCCGTCTGTCTGTCTGTCTGTCTGTCTGTCTGTCTGTCTGTCTGTCTGTCTGTCTGTCTGTCTGTCTGTCTGTCTGTCTGTCTGTCTGTCTGTCTGTCTGTCTGTCTGTCTGTCTGTCTGTCTGTCTGTCTGTCTGTCTGTCTGTCTGTCTGTCTGTCTGTCTGTCTGTCTGTCTGTCTGTCTGTCTGTCTGTCTGTCTGTCTGTCTGTCTGTCTGTCTGTCTGTCTGTCTGTCTGTCTGTCTGTCTGTCTGTCTGTCTGTCTGTCTGTCTGTCTGTCTGTCTGTCTGTCTGTCTGTCTGTCTGTCTGTCTGTCTGTCTGTCTGTCTGTCTGTCTGTCTGTCTGTCTGTCTGTCTGTCTGTCTGTCTGTCTGTCTGTCTGTCTGTCTGTCTGTCTGTCTGTCTGTCTGTCTGTCTGTCTGTCTGTCTGTCTGTCTGTCTGTCTGTCTGTCTGTCTGTCTGTCTGTCTGTCTGTCTGTCTGTCTGTCTGTCTGTCTGTCTGTCTGTCTGTCTGTCTGTCTGTCTGTCTGTCTGTCTGTCTGTCTGTCTGTCTGTCTGTCTGTCTGTCTGTCTGTCTGTCTGTCTGTCTGTCTGTCTGTCTGTCTGTCTGTCTGTCTGTCTGTCTGTCTGTCTGTCTGTCTGTCTGTCTGTCTGTCTGTCTGTCTGTCTGTCTGTCTGTCTGTCTGTCTGTCTGTCTGTCTGTCTGTCTGTCTGTCTGTCTGTCTGTCTGTCTGTCTGTCTGTCTGTCTGTCTGTCTGTCTGTCTGTCTGTCTGTCTGTCTGTCTGTCTGTCTGTCTGTCTGTCTGTCTGTCTGTCTGTCTGTCTGTCTGTCTGTCTGTCTGTCTGTCTGTCTGTCTGTCTGTCTGTCTGTCTGTCTGTCTGTCTGTCTGTCTGTCTGTCTGTCTGTCTGTCTGTCTGTCTGTCTGTCTGTCTGTCTGTCTGTCTGTCTGTCTGTCTGTCTGTCTGTCTGTCTGTCTGT